>VZTA01009471.1:120100-137122 GCA_013398855.1 Mohoua ochrocephala
TAGGATAGGATAGTGTAGTACAGTACTAGGGATAGCATTGTTTTTAAATAGCTTCCTGAATTAGATTCAAAGGTTTTCTACAGCACAGTCAATGTCACTAATGGCTCCTTGTGCTGCAGCTTGGTTGTTTATTCTGATACTAAATCTGACATAATAGTAGCAGTGTTATGCCAGTGACCATGACAGTCACTGATTCTTAGATTTATATGCCATGATAAAACTCTATTTAATCTGCAGTACAGTGATTAGTTCATAAACAGCTCCTTTAAATACAACAGGAATAAACTCGCATGTTTACAACTTTCTTTTTAGAGAAGCCTGTTTCCTCTCCCATAAATGTAGACCACTACCTAGAAATCTCTCCTTTATGACTCTATGAACTCACAAATCTACCTCAGTGACTCTCAGCTACTGTAACACCAGGGTTGTACTCCACTTGCAAATGAAGCAGTTGAGTAAGGTTACAGCCAGTCGCCCCCCAAAAGGTAATAGTTTTCTTTTGTTCAGTCTGATAGCAAGACAATATATACTGTCACTGGTTTTGTTACTCCTTCCTACTTTCTGCACTCTTCAGACTGTGTTCTGAATTTTACCAGTCCTCCCTTCTTTTTTTTTTTTTTTTTGGCAAGAGATTGTCATCTGTCTCATTGTTACATGAAAATGCTTATTGATCAAAAGATTGTCTCCTGATCCTTCTTATCAGTTGCAGAATCCAAACCGGGTGAAGGTTGCACCATCATATATAGAGTTATTTCAAAAATGTCCAGGAAGAGAAATGAATTTGTCATCAAATTGTCATTTTTGTCAGAAAAATTGAATTGTTTAAAATACTCCAGCTAGAATGGCCCCTCCCAAAAAAAACCCACCTTTTTTTTAGAATAATTTGAAAATAATTTTTTGAGTGGTAGGTGATGAGACACCTCAGAAATACTGACGTTGAGAGACATCTTCAAAACAAAATACTATTACAATTGCTAATGTAAATCATCAAGCTGTCATATCTTTCTCAGCCAAATTTGATTTGATTTCAGTTTAGCACCTTGAAAATATGTGCTTTCTTCACTCAGTAAATGCTCACTTAACATAAAATTAGCATATTTGTCAGTCTCCCAGAAGCAATGGCAACCTCTTGGTTTCCTGCTTCTGTACATGGGATCATGGGAATCATATGGGATTCTCTGCAAGACAGTCAGTAACATGACTAATGAAGTTGGGAATGGTCTACTATTTCTTTATTAATTCAACAAGGACTTAAAGATTTTCGTTACATTTTTCATAAGTAACATCTTAAGTTTTCCACTAATTTAAATGTAGACAAAAATATGCATTTAATAAGATAGTTGCCAAATTTGTCTTCCTGGCATCGCTGGATGAGAGTTGGAGTTTATGAAGGACATGCAAAGGCTAATGAGCTCTCTGTAACCCATCCTCTATATATGAAAAGAGCATATGGAGAAAAAACAGCAGTGCATCAGTGGCTAAAACTGATCTGACTCTAGAAGTACAGAAGTTTGGTGATTGCAAAAGCTACAGGAGAAAGAGAGGGACAAGAACTTCAAATACAGCTTCTCAAAGCATTTTACATTCCCTTAGGCAAACCCAAACATTATTTTGCTCAGAGCAAAGGAACTGACGTGGTTCTATCAGAGGGCACACGACCCTGCTGAGTTTCTAGGTCAGCATGAGAAGGCAGGATATTTAAGTGGTGGTGTAACATTATGTCAGCTGGAAATGGTTTTTTACCCTGCCATACTTCCCGATACTTCCTTTACCTTGAGAAAGGAGCCTATGCAGCAGCTCTCCGATAAGTGCCGGCAAGCTTGCAGGACTCCGCAGATTTCTCTCCATTAATGCATAGAGCATATCTTAATTGCTCAAGTCTGTTATCTTGACTTTGTAATAGTGTCCCCCCCAGGGATGAAGGAATGCCTGCCTGGCAGCTCAGTTTGCATTGCATCTGGTTCCTGGGTGTTGTTTGTGGTATGCCACATCCTTTCTGCTGAGGGATGCACTGAAACCAGAGCATTAAATTTGTGAAGGACTTTTTTTTTTTCTGGAATTAGAATAATAGGCTGCACCCTGTCCTCATACAGGAAAATAAATGAATGGGAAATACTAGAGTTATGTTGCATTTTCACTGTATTCTGAGGGGATCAGAGAGAGAGTGGGCAACAGGGAGGAAGACTGGGACATGATGAGCTTGACAAACTCCCATGTTGTGTTCAGACCTGGATCTGCCCTCTTTCTAGTTTCCCTCATCACGAACTATCTAGTAAGATGTTCATCACAGCATTCAGACACTATCCTCTATTTCCAATGTGATTGCTTTACCAACAGTGCTGCACACCCAGCTCTTTCTGCACTGGTTTTGTGGCTTTTCAGTGGTGTGCATGGTGCTTACACACCAAATTAATTTCTATTACTTCCCAGCTGGTCATTTCCGGTCCTTTCTTAAGACTTACCTATGACTGTTGGTTTTTTTTAAGAAATTTACTTTGTGCATAATTGTCAAAATAATATTCAGTAATAAAATAAAGTCAAATTAAAAGCCATGTTAAACACAAGCAAAATCATAATATAGGTCAGACAGGTACACAAGTTCCCCTGCATTTCTCTCCCAGCTCCCAGCCTGCCTGCCTTTCCCCACAGCCCCATGTGAGGGCAGTGGGCTTAGGACACCTCTTATTACTAAACTTTTAGCTGTCTCCAAAATAAAAGAAATTTGGGGAGCACTCCTCATACACACATTTGTTACAGGCTTCTTGCCTAGCCAGTATCTCCCTTCTTCTCCCACCCTCATCCTCTGATTCCCTTTACTGCTCTGCCTGGTTCCCTCTGGCTGCAGCTCACCTCTAAATCTTGCAGGAGGCAGCTTTTATTTCAGCAGTACTCAGGTCAGGCTGCACCCTGTTGCTGCAGATGGATTGGGAATGCTGTGTCTCTGTTGCTCTGGACCCAGCTCCTTCTCTCCTCTGCTTACCCACATTTCAGTGGCCATCAGGCTCCCAGCCACCAGGAGCCCAGGCACCCAAATCTGGGGTGTGGTCTGTAAAGCATGGCAGGGCTCTGCAGGTCAGCTTTCTCCAGGCTCTTAGCATGACCAAATTGTATACCCTTCCTCCTTTCTTCCAGAACTCAAATGGAAATCATCAAACACATCTATGTTTTGAAAAAAAAATAGAAATTAATATTAACTGGTTAGACAATTTTCTTTCTGTGAGACTTAAGCAGCAGTGGTGCCTTCTGAATATCAAGTTCTTGTAGCAAATTTGGGTAAATGTCTCGGGAAGGGGAGAAAAATGAGCTGAAGGGACTAAGGAGTGGCATGGAAGAAGCTGTGAGAAACACAGATGTAGAGAAAGAAACGGCGGTGACAAATCAACAGTGTCGATAAGCTCGAAAGATGGCTGATGCCAGATGCTTGTGGATCAAACAGGGATGTCCTGCTTCTGTGGTGCCAGATTGGAGGAATGGACAGTTTGGGAAATGACACTTGATCAGCTGTCCTTGGGAGGTACCAACCAGTTTTTCTTGTTCCTTTGTGGTTTTCTTACTGCCTGACCATGAGTCAAAGAAATGAGCAAATATGTGTTTACCTCACCCGTGTGCTTCTTTGTAGTTATTGTGGATTGGCAAAGTCAGATCTCCTGTCAAAATGCACAACAACTGTCCCAGCTGGGCGTGTGGCAGTTTGCCTTCAGCCTGTGCTGCTTTCACAGATCTCAAAAGGAAGGCATCAAGTTTTGAGCTGGCTCATTTCCATCCCCTTGGACCTCCAGTCACAGTAATTCAGTGTCACGGACAAAATTAGCGGCACGTTGCTCTCCCTCTCCATAGGGTCAGTGCCACCCTTTCTGTGACCTTTCTGTGACCTTCTCAGTCTGAGCAGCTGACAGAAGGCCCCTCTCTGACCAGCAACCTCACTGCTCTGCTGTTTAACTGATTTACAAACACATCGGCCAGCCTCTTATGGGAAACACGCCAACTAGCCACAGATTTTCTAAGACAAAAGGACAGGGTTCTCTACATTTTAAACTCCTGCAATCTCAATCTAGCCTTCACCTTTCTTATCTAGATTGCTGCCTGAATCAAACTCTTCCTGTTAGAAATGAACTGGAGAGAGGGAGAAAAGAAATGAAAAAAATACTCATTTAAATCTTTTCCAGTTTTCAGATGGACTTATCTGCAAAAATCCCGAGTACTTTTCTAAAGGATACTGGGGATTTCTTGTGCCATTATTCAGCTCCTCTTGCAGAGCTTGGTGCTGAGCATGCTTAAAAAGAGTCCACGTATAGAGTTTCTGCAGATGTGTACCTACCAGCTTGGCAGCTGCTAAAAGACACCAATTGCTTTTACAGGTCACCTATCACATTCCTTTTTTCCAGCTCTTCTTCGGACTCACATCCACTCAGCGGCCCAGCAGACAGCCTGTGAGGGTTGCTTGTCATTCAGAAATCTTGGACAACTCACTACTGTGCCTGTGAAATTGAACCCGGCTTTGCACATGCCATGAACAGGAACATGCTGTGGCTACATGCACAGATGCACAGCTAAATGTTATGCCCAACAAATTCAGCATATCCAGAATATTTCAGCCTCGCTGTGCATCTGTTGATGTGTCAGACTAAGTGTTCTCTGTGCATTTCAATGCTGTCAGACGTGTGACTGTCACAAAGCTCACTATTAGATTGGAACTACCAGCAATATTCAAAGTGTTTCTTTTTACCAGTTTCAGGAGAGGGGAAATGTGGGTGAAAAGAGAAGTGCGGATTTTTAGGGCAAAACAATCGTTAGTGGTTTGTTCTTTCCTCAGCTTACTTCAAACTGCTTCAGTCAGTAACAGTGTATGGAGAAGTGGAGGAAGCCTATTGCATTTTAGAGGATTTAGTACTTCAGTTCGACACAGAGATCGTGATGAACAACACTAAGGTTTCCTAGCACAGAAACTCTCACACATGCCTATGTTCTTGGAGTACCTGAGGCTTCTCAAATAAGGCAATTTTTCCAGATTTCTGTGAAGAACTCTTCTGGTCTGAGACAGGTGTCTTGATAACAACTGTTTTACCACTCTGCTGCAGTCTGCCAATCCACATCACCCGGGGACATGAAACAGCCACGATCCTTAATGTCTCAAAGAAAAGTATTTGTCAAAAAAAAAAAACCAGCAGAAAAAAAGTAGAGGGGAACTGGTAGATGTAACAATAGAATAAAGGATATAACTGATGAAAATATTTGGAATAAGACAGGGAAGAAGGAAACAACTGAAATAAGAATAAAGAAGATACAGAAAAATAGTGGTGAAAAAGGAGGGTGGGGAGAAAACACGGAATGGAAAATCATAATTGATAGGTGGTGACCTGTATCGCATAATCAGCATCAAACACTTGAACAGAAAGCCCCTGAGACACAGGATGCCAAACATTTAGTGAAACATCATAAGCTTTACTCCAGATAAGCCATCAAATTCTGCTTAAAATCTGTACTTCTTAAGCTGATTTAGCAAAAATCTCTGCACATTTTATGGAGAGCTTTTTCCTGTGATTCCTTAGGTCTTGGATATTTTTCTTCTAATATTAATTCTCTGGTGTTCTTCTCTTAGTCATACTGCAAATGAGTTGGCACCTTAGAACAGTAAGGATTTAGCTTCTCTGCCCTAATAATTTAACGTGTGTATTTTGCGACTAAAACTTACTTACATTAATCTTAAAGTCTTAAAGAGTCTTAATATTAATCATTAATCTTAATCTTAAAGGGGTTGGGGTTTACATGGTTATTTTTATATTTTTTTCTATCAATATATAAGCTAGAAATAATTTCAAGTACAATGATACCAAGCAGATTGTAGAAAGAAATGGATTTCCTCCCAGAATGTGTGCCTCCTTCAGTATATTAACACTGCATCTACTTTATCAATTCAAATACTATTTCTCATTTTCCGGTGAAATCTTATCTGAATATCCTTCCATTCCAGAGATTTTACAGTTCATGCATTTCTGTATGTATTAATTAAATATCTCATTTTCTAGTTGGGTCTCCAATTTGTATCTAATGTTTTTCCAGCTTATTCAATATTACCCTTTTGACAGGAAAGAATAAATTCATTCCTTGGGGAAGGGAATACTGCCTTATATATTTATTTTTCAAAAGAAAATCTTATTTTAATTATCTAATTTTCTTCTCATTGGTGTCTCACAATAATCCTTTACCCCTTTTTACCCTCAGTGCATTGTTTTAAAATTGAAAGGGCATTAATGAAATCCTAGAATGGCCTGGATTAGAAGAAACCTTAAAGATCCTCTAGTTCCATGCCCCCTGCCATGAGCAAGGACACCTTCCACTGGACCAGGCTCCTAAAAACCCCATTCAGCCTGGCGCTGAACACTTCCAGAGGTGGGACACCCACAACTTCTCTGGGCAACCTGTTCCAGTGTCTCACCATCCTCATTGTAAAGGATTTCTTCTTGATAACCAGTCTAAACCTATCCTCTTTCAGTTGAAGCCATTTCCCCTTGTTCTGTCACTACAGCCCCTTGTGAAAAGTCCCTCTCCAGCTCTTTTGTAGCTCCCTTTAGGTACTGGAAGGCTGTTTTAAGGTCTCCCTGGAGCCTTCTCTTCTCCAGGCTCTTCTCAACCCCAGTTCTCTCAGCCCGTCTTCATAGGAGAGGTGCTCCAGCCCTCTGAGCATCTTCATGGCGCTCCCCTGGTCCAGGCACTTCTTAAGTCGGGGCCCCCAGAGCTGGACACGGCACTCCAGGTGGGTGTCACAAGAGTGGAGCAGAGGAGCAAAATCACATCCCTCGATCTGCTGGCCACATTGCCTTTGATGTAACCCACCACGGGCCCACGTCTCCAGCCTGTCAAAATCCCTCTGGACAGCATCCTTTCCCTCCAGCAGGTCAACTACACCACACAGCTTGGTGTTGTTGGCAGACTTGCTGAGGGTGCACCCAATCCCACTGTTTGTGTCACCGACAAATATGTTAAATGGTGCCAAGAAAAAAAATTAATCCAAGGAAGAAAAAATCAGCAGGAAATACATCTCTTCATGACATGGAGCTGTGGCATTTCTATTCTTGTCACGAGATTTCAGGCACTCCAAATGAAGCAGATTGTGCTCTGTCTTCACATTGTATTTTACCAATAAGAAGCATTTCTCTTCCATGAATTTTATTTGGACAGCCGGGAAGGAGTTGGAATATTTGTACTTCACGGTTTGTCAGTTCATTACCTCTCCCATTGTTTCTGCTTTTGGGCAATAGTTTAATTTTTTCCTCATCTGCTATGTGTCCTTTTCTTTTGGTGAAATATTCATAGCAAAAGCTTCTTGTACTTGCATAAAGCCCTGTGTTGCCGCAGGACAGCTGATCACCAACCTGGTTTTGAGTCCTGGCAAATGTTGCACTTCAGTAGGGCTCTGAGACCTTGTGTCAGTGCTTTTTTGCAGTGGTTCACAGCCTGATCAGCATTTGACATAAAAGTGGAGACTGTTTCACAGTTTTAGGCCCCCTACACATTCGTCTACTGTTTTTATTTCTCCTTTTCCCTGCTGTACAACCAGGGCACGGTCCGTGCAACAGTCTAATTCAAACCTCCGTGGCTGCAGCTCTATTTCCCACATGCAAAGTCTTTTAATCAGGCTGTTTAGAGGACTTTTAAAGGCTTCTTGAAATATCCACACAATCAGCCAGTCTCTGTCCTGATAAACGTGTTACAGAGACAACATATGTTCAATAGGATGGAGACAGACAGTGCTGGAGACTCTCCTGGCAGGATTTGAAGGCAGTCGTGCAGTGCATTTGTAGTGTCAACTGGAATGATGTAGTGGAAAATAAAGCAGTCTGCTAGTTTGGGATTTGAGATCCAGAGTTTTCAAAATGGTTCAAAACAGAGCACTGCCATCTGTCTTTGCACAAACCTGCAGGAGTAACAAGGCCATGGCAGCAGCAGCTTTCTGACTGCCCAAAGAAACATGCAGCCCATTTGGCCTGAGCTGTGGAGGCACCACAGCAGCTTTGTAAGCATCCTTCCATTCCAAGTTACATTCTGCACTGTCAGTCTTGGGGATACATTTTACCTAAATAGGATATTAAATAGTTATTTTTAATCAGTTCTTTGATATAATAAAACTCTTGATTTTCTTAACTTCTAATCAGGAGAAACATTTCATTTCTGCACTTTTTGACATACTGCATAGATAGAGATCCCTGGAGCTCAATTTTTCTGATTCAAGACAGGAGAGGCATAAAACAAACTCCTGGTTTACTGCCAAATATGTGTCTTTTCATGAACTATGCATATGCATTATAGATACAGTTTTGTTGGCTCTTTTATCTTCTATTTATAGAGGCAACCTGGTTTACAGTTTTAAGTACTAAAATCCTTTTTAAGCAGAGCAACAAAACTGTTGTGTAAGTTGCCTGAGCAGTGTGACCTCTGAAAGCATACTCCGCTCCTTGGATAGATCATTAGGCATCTCTTTCCATCAGGAGGAGCAAACTTCTCAAGACTCAGCATTCTACTATGATGCACAAAGCCCCAGGAAGCAAGAGATCTACCTCTGATGCACTGCTACAGCACAGAGGCCAAGAATAGCAAAAGAAATTCAGTGTACTGATTTGTCTTAGCTCATGAAAATTATTGTCAGGCAAATAAAACAGGAAAGTGTGCATACATAATAAGTATCGCATTAGTCTGTTTCCTGTAACAGATGATGGCTGCTGTTTTCCTTTTATCTCTTGAAAAATCTGTTCTCTGACGTACTAATACCCATATGAGGGAAACACAGTGTGCTTGTGAAGACAAAATTGCAGTGATTGATTGTTCTAAATTCAGTGATTTGCAGAACAGCAAACTGAACAGGTGCTGCAGTGAGAAAACAAGTGGCTTCCTAGCAGGCGATGATGACAAGCTGACTTTCCATTCTTGCAGCAGACTTCTGGAAGTTTGTTTTGGGGAGTAATTATTGCCATTGGGATCATCATATCTCAGTAATTAAGATCTGAATTTCCTTCTCTGTTGTATCTGTCTTTGGTATTTGCAGTATGCAGACAGTGACTACGGACATTGTTGTTGTTTGGGCAAAATATATCCCAAACCTCATGGAATATTTCTTGTGTTTGCTTCAGTTACTAATTGTTATTTACCCTTACATCTCACTGGATGACGAATAACACATCAGCTTTCAGCCATGACAGTAATTCAGTTTTAGAGTCCTGATAAGTGCATGAACAGCTTGAACTGAGGTCTCTTATTTGTATATACTGAAAGTACATTGGAACTGTATTGTAAAGCCTACTGGTCTAGCAATGAGCCAGAAAATCTGAAAGCCATACAGTAAAATCATGGTCATCTGTAATTGTTTTACTTTGTTTATAAAGGAACAAGTTATTTTTTTCCATTTAGGTGGTGCCAGGAAATTCTACTAGACAGGGAAATCATATTTATTTCCCCAATTAAAGTGTGAACTCTGTAAGAGCTGCCTAAGTGCACAGCTCGCTCCAATCAATCACTGACCATGTATTCAAAAGGGCATTGGCTGAAGAAATAATTTAAGTAAAATGTGAACAACCCGGTTTTAGGCTTTCTACTCATAACCTTTGCAGTCAAGAATTAAGTCCAGTGGCAGTCTACTTTTTGGGAAGACAAGGAATAATCTTGCTCCCAAACAATGCAAATGCTCAACTAGCTGCCCTAGGGCTGCACTCATTTCAGAGGGACCTTCACCAAAGGCTGTGTGCAACAAAGGTATTGTCAATAGAGTGAGTACCAGGCTGCCAGTTCCCTTAAGAAGAGTGGAAGAACTGAAACTTTAGCAGGAATGACTAAGTGGAATGAACGCCCTGAGATCTGCAAAGTGAAATATACACAAAAGGCCTTCCCGGTCCGTTTGCTGGCACTGCCTCCCTTCAGGAGGACAAAAGAATCACCTCCTTCACTTATGGCCTTGTCCTTCAACAACACAATCGTTTTTATGCTTGCAGTGTTCATTTTCTAACATACATAGGAAGAGCAGGTGTTTCAACAGGAGTGACACAAACTCTTTCTACAATTCTTCCGTAACTATTTACATTTATTCGAGAGGGGCTAGAGGAAGGAATGGAAGCACACTCCCATCTCTCTTGCAATCATAGAAATGAACTGATTTATCACAGCCTCTGGGCCTTTTGTACCATAATCCTTATGCCAACCTTCTTGTTCAGGTGTTTACTCTTGAAACAAGAAAAGGAGACTGCTGCTTTTTCCCTGCTTGCTGAACTTTAAGTTACAGTTTCTTCAGTGGCTAACACACATAGTCAGGCAAGTGAGATGTATCTTTCATGTTGATGACTGGCTTAACCTCTAAAATTTAAAGCCAGGTTGGAGACCAGGCTTGGAGGGATGGTAACATGCACATTCTCCTTATCTGGCTCCAGATTTTAGTCTTGAAGTCCTTTGAAGATCTGAAACAAAATACTGGAAACCCTCCAGTTAAAATGTCTTAGCTAAATCACCATCCTTTTAAGTATTATTTAGAATGCCCACATGCTGTAGGTCAGAAAGTTTTTTCGTACTTTTTTCTCTGCAATGAAGTATGTCTAGTCTGCTACCAAAACTGTCCTCAGTATGCCAAGAGCAATGTAGTTTGGCCACATGTATCAGTATTCTCACATTCACCCCCTCGTCCACAAAATTAGCCTTCAACCTACAGTTCTTGTTTTTGGAACAAGCATGTGCTCAAAAAGAAAAAAATCAGTGACAATTTGCTCAAGATTTCCTTGAGAGCATAGCTTCCAAAAGGAGCCTGCCTGGATCTGAGTTTATTATTTAGTATCAGCTCTCTTAACACCAACACAATTGTCATGGTAAGATTGTATTTGCAAAGAGGATTTACTGCTGGTCCAGCACTAGTGTTTAAAATGATTGATGAGTTTTCTTTTTTAATGTATTAAACAGTTACTGGAGGCCTATGCCACATGAAATGCAGGGAGATGTTTTCCTTAAAGATGTTTTCCAACATCTTTTGTGTCTCTTCCTCATCCCCAGGCTATCTCTTCCCATAGTAGAGAGAAATCTTGTGTTGCTGAATTATTACATGGTCCTAGAGTGAAAATGCTTCATTGTCCATGGGGCTGCAGACCTCAGAAAATATGCTTCCCAGGAAAGGCCAGAGCATGGGAGCACAAGGACACCCCAGCTGCTTGATTGCCCTTTGGGAGAGCTTCACCCAGGTTGCAATAAACTTTGAATAAGCCTCGTTACAATACTGAAAATGACTTCTTGCAATCAGATAGCGCAGTAGTAAAGGTATTCATCTCTATAAATATCCAAAGATTGCTCCTAATTTGTCAGGGAAGAGCTGGCTGAGATTTGCAGCTCAGCATCCTATTATATAACTTGGTGTTTTAACTTAATGAGCGGAGGTAAAGCGTCACTGTCTGTTTTCATTCAGTAGAAAAAAGGTAATGTTTCTGTTTTTCCTTTGTCACAACAGAGAATAGCTTAGGTTTAAGTCTCAACTATGGTATTGCTATGTTAACCCAGATTAACTGGGCTCTTCATGTAGCTTTTTTTGGTCAATTTTAACAGATTTCCTTATTTTTTTCTGACTTTCCGTACCCATAATAACAAAAAATAAAGGCAATATTCTTGGGATTTCAGTCAACTGGGGTTTTTTACTAAATAACAGTAAATTTGCTAGGTAAATATTCTTATACCTCTTCAGAGGAGATTCATTCAAGTGACTTGTCTCGCCTCAAAATGATCATTTGGCAGTTAAAAAAGAGCAATTCCAGCTCTTGTAGGCAGATGGCACTGACTGTGTTTGGTAGTGGATGGGGCCAGAGGAAGCAATCTGGAGGTGTCCTCAGAAGGGCACCTTAAAAGTGAAGCCAGTGGGCCCTTGCCCTTTGGCATCAGTTGAACTTGCATGTCTAAAGGAGTGTGTTTGCAGAGCTTTCCTGCAAGGGTGGTGGGGCTCTATTGCTTCAAGCACTCCTCTGCAGGTGTCCTTCCATCATGGTTTCATAAACACTTGAGGCACCTTCCCTCATGCATGGCACATAGAATAATAGACAATTTGCACACATTGTCTTCAGCTCCAGCCAAGCAAGAAACAAAGGCTGGTAATGAGCTAGCCAGAGACAGGCACCGATGTTCCAGTAACATGAATGAGGTGCCAAAAATAATACTGAAAGCAAGGTTGTATTGCTCACATTCAAATGCTTGATGGAAAAGCTGAACATGCTTCTGGAACTGCAACAAAACATCAGGTGATTACAGGGTACTCATCATTTAATAATGACGGGACCATTTAGCAAAATGACTAAGCACTTGTGGTGAGTCCCAAAAATAATTCCACTCCCTTCAATTAGGGCAGCCATCAGTTTAAATATAGGTTTCAGAGGGAGTGAGAGGGAACCTAGCTAAATAGTATCACAAAACTCTAAGGCTTGTACTGAGGCATAACAGAACTGTGCAAATTGGAACAGGAACCATAATGTAACACAATGTACTTCCCTGGGTTGCTTCTTCCAACAATTAGTCTGCTACACCCCCAAAATTGCAGTTATTTCCATAATGTGTTTGGCTTTTGCTGACAGACAGATTTTTACTATGCCTTTCTTGGCTTGGTTAAAGAGCTCTTGGTACCTTCTTAGGTACCTTCTCAGCTTCTAAGTTTATGATCCCTGACCTGCTTCCACTAAATACATGCTTTATTGATGTTAACTTCATTAATTCAACATGCCATGAAGACACATGCACCTTTCTAAAATACAGTTATACAGCTTGATGAAACTTGTACTTGAAATCTGAAATTTGAAATTTATTTAAGGAAGCATTTTTAGCTGTTAATTTATTTGAAGATTTTGTGTGTTTACTTATAATTTTTTCATTTATTTGTTACTTACAGATTTTTTATGTTTCTTTGCTGCTTTTATGAAAAGTGATATCAGGCTTATTATCCATGGTCATATGATTTTTAAACAATTTTCAGTTTTCCTGGAAGGATTTAAGGAATCTTCCAGTCTTCTGTAACTGCTCCAGTGCTTAAAGATCTGTGGAATGCTGTAGGAAGAGTAATCTCTTCAATTTACACCCAGGAGTTCTTAGAGAACATTAACAGATAGATCCATATAAGCACAGAATTGTGGAATCATAGAATGGCCTGGGTTGGAAGGGATCTTAAAGATTGTCTAGTGTCAATGACTCTACCATGGACAGAGACTCCTTCCACTCCTCCACCACGCTACTCAGAGCCCCATTCAGCCTGGTCCTAAACACTTCCAGAAGTGGGGCACCCACAACTTCTCTGTCAACCTGTCCCAGTGCCTCACCACCCTCACAGTAAAGAATTTCTTTCTAATACTGAATCAAAACCTACTCTCTTTCAGTTTGAAGCCATTCCCCCTTGTCCTGTCACCACATGCTCTTGTAAAAAGTCTTTCTCCATCTTTCTTGTAGGCTTCCTTCAGGCACTGGTAGGCCACAATTAGGTCACCCCAAAACCTTCTCTTTTCCAGGCTGAAAAAACCCCTTTTCCTCAGCCTTTCCTTGTAGGAGAGGTCCTACAAGGCCTACAAAATCCCACTCATTGTCCTAGTGGCCCTCCTCTGGACTCACTCCAACAGGTCGATGTCCTTCCTGTGCTGGGGACCCCAGAACTGGACTCAGCACTCCAGGTGGGGTCTCACCAGAGCAGAGCAGAGGGGCAGAATCCCCTCCCTGGCCCTGCTGCCCACGCTGCTTTGGATGCAGCCCAGGACACGTTTGGCTCTCTGGGCTGTCAATGCCCATGGCTGGGTCACGTCCAGCCTCTCACCCACCAGCACCCCCAAGTCCTTCTCCCCAGGGCTGCTCTTGCTCAGTTCATCCCCCAGCCTGTGCTGATACTGGGGGTTGTCCCAACCCAGGTGCAGCACCTTGCACTCGGTCTTGTTGCACGTCATGAAATTCCTATGGGCACACACATCCAGGTTCCTCTGGATGGCATCCTGTCCTTCAGGTGTGTCAACTGCACCACTCAGCTTGATGTCATCTGCAAACTTGCTGAAGATGCATTGGATCCATTCATTTATGTCATTAATGAAGACGTTAAATAGCACTGGTCCCAGTAATGATCCTTGATGTATGGTTTTGATTTTACTTAGCGGGTTTTTTCTGATTAAAAAGGAATTGTCACATCCTCATATGATACAAGCATAAAGTGTGGAACCTTGTTCTTTGAGATACAACCTATTCTTTAACATCCACTTCCATCCGTGGAGTTCTTCCTGTCTCTCCTCCCTCTCACTGCTGTTCATTATTTCCCTCAGCTTTGACCAGATAGCCTTTTTAAAGCACATACATCACATATTGAACATAATCAGGTTATGACTGTTGGTCCCTAGGCAACCACCATCTTCCAGGCCAGTGATTAAGGCCTCTTTTCTCATCATAATGAAGTCCAAACTAATTACCTTATGTCATAGTCAGTAAAATTTTTAGGGAAAAAAAATGCAATAATCTAATGATGCTCTACTACTGCACGAGATCCCAGCACAAGCATCCCAAATTGAAGCTCCTAGGAAATGAGAATGAGGGCATTTTTTTCACACACAGCAGACATGCCTATCACCCCCTTTTCATTAACTTTATTAGCATACATGTTGGGACACCTACATTTAAGATCATGCTGGTTTAAGTTATTCACCAACAGAAATCCACCAGCGATGTGTTTCTTCCCTACCAAGCTGTCCTCAGCATTCTGTAATTAACATTCCTGTCAAGCAAATTGTCTCTCAAGAATGTAATTATAAGTGAGAATTTTCCATTCCCTTTGTTTATATCTCAGATTCAGAGCTTCTGAATACAGGCAATTAAAAATTGATTCTGGCAGGGTCTTTCTCAGCTAAATTATTATTTTATACTTCCAAAAGGTGGAATAAATACCCTGCACTGAATTCTGTTCCTCTGCAGCTAAACTGCTTCTAGTATTTGGGCCAGTTCATTTATATGTAGTCTGAATATGTCTAAATTGCAGATTGCCATGCTGAGAGACCTTTCAGCTCTCTGCTGAGTTCTGAGTGCCTTCACTACCTAAGGCTGAACTACTGCTCACACAAATTGCATATTGTCTCTACTAGAATTATTACAAATGGCCATTTGCCAGTTAGAGATTCCTCATTTACTCGGGGGTTTTTTTTTTTTTTTTCCTTTATAAAAACTAGCAGGTTCGTGCATTTCTTGTGGGGACTGAGGAAGCTCTCTGAGTTTTCTGTGTGAAATACTGAAACAGAACAGGACATTGTGTGCCTGTGTAGAACAGGACCCAGTTTTATTACATCAAACCTGGCTTGGTTCGGAACAACCATAATAATGGACCTCAGTAAAATGGCAATGACAGCTGGTTCACGGGTCTCGGATTGCATCCTCCAAAGAAATACATAGATTGTATGTACAGTCAATGCCAGTTTTGCTCTATAAAGCCCTCCATTTTTTTTTACATTGTCGTGTAATAAATCCAAATAGGAAAAAGCCCCTCAGTCAAGCTGCTGCTGTTTTCTTTCAGAGTTTTTACTCAAGAGCTGAGCATCATGGAATTTTAAATATATGGACATGTTATGATCATTTAGTGAGGAAAGTACCTGCTGGTGCATGTGGTGGTGTTAATGAAATGCTATGGCAAATACTGCTCAAGATATACAGCAAAAATAAGAGGGAAGGAGAACAGATCACATTGAAGAGGCTCCTTTTACAAAACACTTATAATTCACACTTGAAACTGTGCTATAAATGAGTGTTCCCCTTTTAACCCACAGGAAAAGATAGAACCAAAAACCCCACCCAGAATATGTAAGCAATACTGTATCTCTGGAAATATGGAAAGGAGAAACTACTGTTTTCTTCTGGAATACATCTAAAAAATATTCTGTCTAGACTATTTCAGAAACTCTGACTGTTTCTCTAGTGGTTAGTAATGAATGATTCAGCCATGGCTTTGTGAAAGTTTTGCTGTTCTGGACAATACAGAAATGTCCAGGACAAGACACTGACATTGAAATTGTGAGTTTAATTGATGTGACTAACTGTGATGCCATGCTAGTTGAATACAGGTCTTAGATGAGGTCCTGCTGAAGAGTACTATTATCTCTTGTTTTACTTCTGTAGTGACAACTTGAAGGACTTGTAATCTGAGACTCTGGTCCTACATTTCCTCCATTCTGGTTATTCCAAGATCAATTTTTCCCATTATGGCCTATTTCTGGTAAAGTGCTAATTTTTTTTGCCTTACTCACTCACTTCTGGCTCCTCACTGGAGAAAAAGCTGAGCAGGCCCCATCTGTCCCCTGGCCAGTGCATTTTGTTGGCTGCAATGATACTTTTGGCCTGAGTCAGTGCTGGCAGCCTCCTTCCCCCCAAGCCATGCAGCATCTGCTTCCACACTGGGGTTCATAGCAGCAAGAAGAGCAGATAGCAATGGCCAGGCCCAGCCATTCCAAGTGAGCTGTAGCCTACATTGTTGTTGACTCTTCAGGGTTTATGTCAATCCCAAAATTGTATCTGCTTCTTCTGCCTTTCCCCCTTCCCTCCAGCACATGGGGCCCTCTCTCCCTTTGGTATGATGAGTAATGGAGCAGGGGTGGAGGTAGGAAGGTGATGGTGCAGCTGGGACAGGAGGAGAGAGCAAGGAGGCACCTGTGAGACTGAGTGGACAGAAGGAAGAGGTGGTCTCATAATGTCTGTGTTAATAGCTGGGTAATAGGTGGTGTCATAATCTCTGTGTTAGCTGGATAATAGGTATAGATGAATAATAGGTGGTGGTCATAATCTCTGTGTCCATAGATGGATTTTAACCCCTTCTTTTTCCAGTGCCCTGTAGGCAGGATGCTGAGTCTCCCTTCTGCCATCTGAAAAGAGAGCGAGTGAAGTCATCTCGCTCTTCTATGAGAGTAAATTAAAAGCAAAAATATTTTTGAACTGTACCTTTCAAAACGTGTCAAAATAATGACCTTCAGCTACATTTTCCTTGTTTAATATCGCCGGCTCTTGATGCTGTGCAGCATC
>VZTA01009471.1:137341-210981 GCA_013398855.1 Mohoua ochrocephala
ACTCGTGTGATGGGCTGGCGCCGGTGCGCAGCCCGCAGGGGGCGGCGGGAGGGACGCGGTCCCGCAGCAGCCTGTGCCGGGAGCCGGGAGCCGGCCGGGAGCCGCCTGCAGACCAGGTGAGCGCACCTCTGCTGCCAGAACAAAGCTGCGAGGCGTGTCCGAGGTGCCCGTCTGGGGTTTGGGGATTCCCGACCTTGTCTTGCACGCTTCATGTCTGCGTGGGGTTCCGCTTAATCGGGGGCTGGGGGGGATGAGAGAGGGGCGGCTCGAAGGGACGAAGAAGGGCAGTCTGATCTAGATCGTCTTCTGGCGCTGGTGCTGCGATCCACCTGTAAGTTTTTGCTTATTTTTTATACGAACTGGTTGCAAGTTAATAAGCAGTCCTGTGTTAGACATGTCTGCTGTGTGATGCAGCCGATGCTACACGGAGTGTTTAATCATGTACAACATTGAAGAAAATTAAGCAAATGACAGTATTTTTATCAGTATAGCATCTTGAACTTAATGTCTTATTTTAATGTATTTCTCTGCTAGAGCAAGCATAACAAGATCCTAGAATTCCAATATTTTTATACTTATATTTATTGCAGCTTGAGCAAAGGTTTCTCTATCCCTCTAAAGAAATCCATTATGTTAGGGATGAGAAACACCAAAAGCTCTTCTTTAGGATTTGGGTGGGAGCACATGCTACAGCTGTTAACAAAGCCATTATACTGCAAATGGCATTGTGTCCTCAGATACTACTCCAGCATATCATTCCGTGCTTGGATGAAATGTAATAATAGTGATAAAGCATATTGATAGTGCACAGTGTGATTTAGGCCAGCTAGAAGTGTTCAGTTTACACCATCTGATGAGATGCACAGATAGTCAGTGAGTTAGTCCTTGCGTGTTGTCTTGTCCAGTTCGTCCATCATCATTCCACACATCCAGCTCTGTCTTTCTGTCAAAATGTCTATTGTCATTACCTGCTGAATAAGACTCTGGATGAGCAGATCATAGAAATTGAAAAAGCTATGTACACTGAGCATGCCTGGCATGTAATACTCTGGATGTGATTTGAAAAGCAATAAAGGTCCAGTTTAGTTATACATATTCCTTACTGTTTCTCATGGAGTGAAATTTGTTGGCTAGCAGCAAACTGCACCTATTTCTATCATCTCCGGTGTATTTATTGAATGAGGGAGCATTTTTGGTTTTCAGATCATAGTGTAATGCTTTTACATTTCATTCGTTATGAAATCATAATTTCCACTGCCTAAAGGTGGAGAGGATCTTACGCTGAGCTTTGACACTCTAACTGAAGTGCATTAAGGTTTCTTTTAAACCAGAGATTGAGACCTCTCTTCTTAGTTGATACAGTTGGTCCACCCAAATTTTGATACAATATAGTCCTATAATGGGGGAGGTGTGCAGTGGTTATCACAACCCAAGAGGTTGAGACCCTCGATTACCTTTGCCAGGCTGCAGCCTTAGAATGAGCTGCAGGAGGTTATTTGTCCCAGAGTGAGTAGATCAGCGCTGGAACTCACTGGTGTGGGATGCTGTGAAGGTCAGCAGCATTAATGGTTTCAGGAAAGATTTGGCACATTCACGGGAGACAGTTCTGCTGGTAGCTAAATATAAAAGGCAAGATGCGACTTTCATCCGAGAAAGGTTTAAAGCCCATGTTTATGGGAAGCTGGAAAGGTGTTCTGGGAGAGGATCGTTTTACATGCCCCATGCTGTTACACTCCTTGTGAATCAGCTATGATCAGTCACTTTTCATTTCTGAGAGAGAACAATGAACTAGATAAGTCATTGATCTATCTAATGTGGCTGTTAAATTTTTATGATAATCTGTGCATCACACAGTTATACTTTGGAGAAGTGAATTTATTACACACAAGCATGTTCCAGCAGAGGAAATACAAAAGTGCATTTCATACTTGTAACAAAGAGAAGCAGCACATAATAGAGATTGTTCAAATACAAATTGTTCAGCTCCAAATTGTGAAGCATACAATACTGGAAAAAACCCCAACCATAAAAGAAATTGCTTCTAAGAAATTAAATTGATTCTTTTCCCCTGCACTGTCCTACATGATTTTTTTCTTACAGTATTTTTAGAATTGTTAAAATAAATGATGGTGTTCAGTACTACAGCTAGGTTGGTGTTGTCTATACAAAAAAGTGGATGTTTTGATCTGCGAAAAATTAAATAGCAAATCAAGAAGTAAAGCAAACAGAAGGAAAATGTTGGAAGAAAAAAATTACCTACTAAGTTATAGCATTCTTATCCTTGCTGTCGTTCTGCTTTTCATTTGCTTGCTATCTTCAGGCTTTTGATAACTGAATTAAAATTGCCACTACTTCGAAACATCTTTTCTTAATGTGGCAGTGTGTATATCTTCTGCAAAATGTCAGTTCCAGAAAAAACTTCTATTTATATAGTACATTGGATTGAAATCCAACATTGTAGGTGAAATAGCAATGGATTTCTTTAAAATTAAATAAGAAAAATTATGTGAAACAGCTAAAGAAGTTTTATCTTTGTGATGCTAAGACCCCTAAAAGTGGTTTCTTAACAGATTACAGATACTTTACCTTTTTAATTATTAAAAAAAAAAGAAAAAGAAACCTCAACAACTTTTATGAATATATAAGGTTAATATGAGGCATAAATGGTATATGAATAAAAATAATATCCTACTGGAAAACTATTTTCTGGTTTTAGTTGCATACCATGGATCTTCCTCAAATCTTCTTATTCTAGCTTTTTTACCACCTCCAAGTGGCACTAAGGTAAGCAAGGGAGGAGTGAGGCAAGAGAGGAAATTTCAGCCTACCCACTCTGATGACACTGCAGTTTTACTCAGATATTTGAGGCTAGTGATATAGAATGCAAAATATATTATGAGGTCATTTGCAGGTAGTCATAGGAGAATATTCATTAAAATGCAAAGCAGTGTCAGACTGAAATCACGTAATTTTAATAGAGTTCTACCAAAAGCACAGTATAACTAAATGCACTGGACTTTGGCCAAGACACGTTACATTTGACTACAGGCTGCAAAAAAGACTTATTTCATTATTTATTTATTTTCTGGCCTGAAAAGAATTTTCTGTGTTATGTTGCAGCCAGCTTCCATAAGACACACAAGCACACTTAGACAAATGATATGAATAAAACTGCATATTTCGTTTGCATAGTAATGCAAAATGTATGTGTTTTATATCATTCTCTAAGGGTTATGAAGGGTGCTGTCAAGGTTATCTATCATGATCATAAATTAGAATGGGCTTTTAAGTCCAGCTGAAATACTGTGTAGCAGCTAATTCTGGGGATGTTCTGTCTGTAGTAACAACCCTTTTCTTCCTAGTGATACCTATGACGACAAAATTATTTCGTTATTTTGTCAGTCATTTAAATTTGTTGATTGTACTTTTTAAAATAAATTTTGTCTGTATAATTTTTTCTCCTCCCCCATCATCCACTTCCTCTCACTCTGTCTAGACCCTGCCTACAGTAAAAAAAGGAGATGAAACATTTTATTCTTTGTTGTGGATGAAACACCTGGCAGTGGCTCTCCTGCCGCCCTCAGCTCATGATCTGATTGCTCTTGCTTCATGTCAAAAGGATAGAGGATGGAGTAGAAAAAGAAAATTGTTCTTGAAGAGAACTGTCAGATAGTTCTTACGCAGTTTTGCCTTGAGAACTGCTGATTTCTGCAGCTTGGTGGGTTACACCCATGCGTGCTGAGCACTTTGCTTCTCAACCAGAAGATTTCCATCAGCTCTTGGGAGGGTTTTCATCCAAGGTATGTGATGCAGCCTGAGTGAACAATATCAGTGTTCTGTTCTGTCAGCTCAGGCCAGCATCTGGGTGAACGGCCTTTCTTTTTAACTCTTCCTACATTTGGGACTCCTCCTTTAAACAACAGGCTGAGCTTTTTCCCTCTGGTGCCCGAGGAGGATGATTAGTTCTCTAGAGGAGAATAGAATGCTACTGAAATTTATGAAATTACTGTATTATCTCTCACAGTTGGTTATGAAGGGTAATGTACAGTGAGCTATCTCCTTCCACAAAACCAGTGGGAATTTTGGTCTCGTTGGCACAGAGTTTGTTGATTGCTCCCATTGAGATTCTGACCCCGGCTGAACACTTCTCAGCAGCCACTCTTGAGTGGGAACATTTGCAAACTTCTACCAAATTCAAGACTTTCAGCTGATATCTGCATGCTGGATATCTTTCATTGGCAACAAAGGATCTCTAGAAACTAAGCGTTTCTTCTCTTTTCCTCTGATTTTGCATTCTTCTCTTACCCTTGGGAGAACTTTCCTTTCTATCTATGTAAATGTGCCATACAATCTGTGTCTCCATCAGTCACCTTTCCAAAGTCATGGGAAGTTTGAAGTGTGTTTAAAAAAAACCTATTTCATTTCAGTTTCATGTTTAAAAGCAATGCCCATACCTTTTTTACTTAGGTCTCAAAACACCTTGAGAGAGATCTCAACTGCAGTGTCAGGAGAATTCTTTGTGTCCTACTCAGAGGGAGAGACAGAGTTTGGCATGAATATCTGAAGTGGCTCACTCGAGGTTATACAGCAAGTCAGTAGGAAAATGTGAAAAAATGACTTGTTTCCTTGAAAGAATGATGTTCAGTTTTACTCTTGCCCTTACTTTTGTGGCATTTAAAATGAAATTACTAAGAACCTTGCAGCATCAGTTAATTCCCTTTTTGTTAAAAAGCAGTGTGAATTTCTTAATAATAACTGTTGTTGGCTAACACATGGCATTTTAAAATGGAAGATTCCAGGAAATCATACATCCAGTATAAAATTTTGAAACATTCAGTAATTATATCATCAGTGAAAAAGAGCAGAAAAAAAATTCCGATTTGTTCTCAAACCCTTTACATTTGTGGCAATGTGAAAACAGGCTGCTGTCAAATAACATCTCCATTTCATAGCATTCTTCACAATGCCTTTTCTGACAGAGGAGCTGCAGTCCAGCACTAGTCTTTATTATTCCTGTAATAATGGGGCTCTGATAGGAGTGTATTTCATGTCAGTGATTTACTGTCTCCATTACAGCGTGACCCGAAAGCTGTAACTCTTCTGCCAGGGACTGGGGTTTGGAAGTGTTCCAGGGCTGCAGCACAGCTTCCAGGCCAGCTCAGATTCTCTAATCCTGTGTATTTTTCACCCAGCTCAATCATTTTTAGCTTGCGCAGAAGGTATCGGAAATGTTTCATAAAAGAATGGCCTTTGTTTGGGCAATTCTAATAAAGCCACTGTTGCAGCTAAAACGTGCACTGAGCTGTTACAGTCTTCATAAGTAATTTTTCTCTTGCTTGTGCCATAGGTGGAAAGACCATTTCTTAAGTGTCAGACAGCAAATGAAAGCACCATGCATTCCTTTTCTGTGCAACACTGTAGGTTGGCACTGCCGGGTTAATGTTAAATCCTTCAGTTTCTGGCACAGTGCTTCATGGACCATAAATGGCATCTTCCGTGTGTTTCAGTGCATGGTCAGCGAGGTTGTCAGTCTAGATATAAACTGTCTAAACAAAATTATTCCATGCAATATATAACATCTTATACAAGGAAATCAGAAAAGTTACAAGAAGTAACATAAAGATACAAAGAAAAAGTTAAAATAGTCACAGAAAGATCATGTCACAGGATAGGGCCATGCTGTGAGTGGCACCTGAAGGCTCTGGAAAGCAATCAGTTGTAGGTATATCTGGAGGCATCTGACTTTGGGATCTGATCATGGTCGCAGGATGAAGGGGATGGACAAGTTTCTCATGACACGTGCCAGAAGAGGGAGTGACAGGATGGCTTTCCCAACGCACTGGCGGCTGGAGGCCACCAGCAGCTTTGCTCTATTAACTTGATGGGAAGGAGACAGGTGGGGAGGCACCTGGATACGACCTGGCCCTTGCAGACCTGTGGACTAAAAAAAGTGTGTCTGCTGCTCAGGACTTTAATTTTTGCATGAAGAGCACTTGGTAGCCATTTGCACTTGGGTCTTGTAAAGCTCAGATGCCCATTTTCAGGGGCTGCTTTCCCCTTTGCTGCCCCCAGTATCCCTTGAGCATGTTCTCCACAAATGAGCATCTTGTTCCACGGGTACGAGTGTCCAGAAAGCAGCATGCACTAGCTGAGTTTTGAGTAATGGACAAAATAGAGTCCCTATTGTTTTATACTCAGTTTGTACCACTTACTGCATTTTGCTTCAGAGACTGAAAATAAAAGCCAGGGAAGTTTGAGGGCCATGAAAAGTCTTTACAGTAGCTCAGTTCAGTCCCCATACTTGTCTTGACGTTTTACATTAAGTACAACTCGTTAAACGTAGTTCTGAGAGTTTAGCTTCTTTGCTTTGTACTGGGAGTATTTAGCATGTCTAAAATCACACATTATCTACACAGTTAAGTGGTATTAGTATGCTTTTTTTATATATAGAAATTGCTGATCTTAGGACAAAGGAGATATAAACAGCCAGTAATCAAACAGATGATCCATCTTCACACTGGAGGATGTTCACAAGAAGACCCAGGCGGTGTGTCAGAATGTCATTTTCCCATTCCCTGGTGTTATCCCTCTTTTGGATGTGTAGTAACTGCTCCTGACATGGACTTTTTAGCCCTGTGTCTTTGGTCTAGCAGGTGTATGCCACCCCACATAGGTTCTCCCTACGACTGGGATTCATACTGATTAATTTATTCAGTTGGGTTTTTTACACCATGCCAATTCTCAAGTATTGGCATGCACTACGGTGTGATGCTGCACTGAACAGCTCATCTAGGCTTCAAGTAAGTGAAACTGCTTTAGTAATCTCTGTGGACTGTGAATTCCTGAAATCAATAGCTTCCTTTCAGCAGAGTTTAAACTGCTTTCTATTATGTGGAGCCTGACGCCATAACAGAGAGATGCTTGAGATGCTGATTGAGCTGCTCTTTGGGCAGCGGGTGACATAACAAGGTATCTTTCTGAGTGCAGGGGACAAGGGGGCTCATGGTGCTTTATTTCTGGGAGAAAATCTATTGCTAAGGTTGACCCAAAAGCAATTAGTGGTTCATTTAATTGAATTGGTGAATTCACCTATGCAGTCTATTAAAATATTATGCAGTTAAGGTTCAATTTAGTACCGCTAGCGGAAGGGCTGTAGAGATTGATAATGGATTACCTTCTGTCTACCCACTGAGTGGATGCTTGATCTTAAGTGAAATAGCAGAGATCCTGGTAGTTCAGCCAGAAATACCACCATATGGCAAAGCTGAACTTCTCCCACTGCTGATGTGGCTCCTTGCTTTCCAAAATCATTAAGCTCTTGTATTTCTGAGCGTAAGTGGGCACGTATAAACCGGTCATTGTCCTAAATCCAAACAGCTAGATTTTTTCACCATTTTCAAAACTCAAATGATGTCTTGTGTAAATTGTGTGAGAAGTAGTCTTTTTAGCAAATTGAACTGAAAAGGGCTTTGGTTTTGCTTCTGAGACTTTACTTTGTTTAAAAGGCATCTTCTGTCAAGACCAAAATCACCAGTATATAGAGCTTTTTTTCTCTCTACCCCTCGATGGGCAGAGCTTTGGGCAGAGCTTTCCCACTACCAACAAAGAAAGAAGTAACATTTACCAAGAGCCTTGCTGAACTAGAATAGATACCCTTAGTTATGCCTTATTTCTATTTTGAAGGGCTCCACTGGAAACTCCAAGGGAATTCATAAGAGGAATACACTGTAGTACATACCCACAAACTGTACTTCAAGTTCTGTTACATTTCCTTCCTAATGGAACATAATTTGCTATAAATAGATGTCTTGATCTCTGTATGTCAGGAGCACTGTTCAAGGTTCAGAATTTATTATAACTTTCTGTATTGATATGCATTTGAGAGCCCATCAAGAAAAAAAATGCCCGGATCAGCTGCATCGCGAGAAGGTATTGAGCAAAGATACTCAGCACATGCGTTTAATAAAAACATGTTTTGTACTCGTGGCTGGTTTTCTCTCCTCTCCCACTTTCCAAGGTCCATGTGTAACACAGTCCCAGGCCATCTTTCCGCGTGTGGCACGGCAACACTTGTGTGGCACAGTACTGTGCTGCATTGCACAGCTTTGTGCTGCAGCGCCTTGTGTACTTGTGAAACATTCTAGGATCCTCACACAGGCGATTTTTTACATAAATAGAAAGCAGTTCTTCATCTATGCAAAACCTGCTCAGAGGTGTGGGACCAAACACATCATCTTTGTTTTCTGCTACATCAGGCTGTCTATTTTTTTCTTGTCTTTCTAAGTGATGCTACAAGAATGTATAAAAAATAGATGGTAGAATTAAGTGGAGCCAGACCTCTCCAGCAGTGCACTAACTTCTTGTGCTATTAGAAGCTCTATGGCCCTTTGAGCTGCTCTATAAATCTTTTACTGGTAGGTATGGGAAGTAGAAAAGGGAGAGAAAGAGTAGATAAAAAGTGTATTTGGCGACGTGTCTGCTTCTACAAGTAGCTCATCAGATGCATGCTGACAGGGTCAACTTGGGTAATAACCTGAATCAAAGTGTTATTGGTTTCTCTTGTAGTAGTGCCTAGGCAGGAGCCACAGCTCTGCACCCACAGGTAGTATAGTAAGGGCAAAAAGGCTTAAAAAACAGATAACCTAATTACACTGATTAGTATTGCTGTGTGCTACTTACACATTTGTTACTTATGCGCTGGTCCGGCCACAAGTTTTTCCTCAATATAATTTATTTTTGCTTGTTTTCTTCTAGATTCATAGAAAAATCAATTTCAGCTTGTTGGGTACTCGTTAATGGTGCCTTGTGTCACTGATGAGATTGGGTTGGTTAGAGATGGGTGCTAATAATGCCAAGATTGTGGGTTGATCCCCACATGGGCCATTTACTTAAGAGTCAGACTCGGTGATCCTTGTGGGTCTCTTCCAACTCAGAATATTCAGTGATTCTGTGAAATATGCTGGAAAATAGATGTTCTTCACATCTTTTCACCTAGTGGATAAAGAGCTTCTTTACTAGTGGCACATAATTTCCAAGAGAAAAATATTATCATGTTCATCACTATGTGGCATGTTTCTGCCACAACCATGAGAAATAAGTCCTGAAATCAAAATGAGTGACTAAGGATTAAATTCCTGTATCTTTTTACTGTTAAAGAAATAGCAAAATGCAAATAACGAGTAATTGATGTTAAATATCTCTTCAGTGAATGATAACACACAAGACATGGGACAGCATCTGTGAGATTCTTGGCACACTGTGCACTAGTTATACAGATTTTTTAAATGTTTATGTAATGTAGGTGGGCAGTTGCATCGTTGTTGTGTGAATGCTTAGTGTTGAGGATTTGTAGACTGCAATGCATCTGTGCTAGAATGGGCTCACCTGAATGGTCTTGTGTAACCGTGGTCTTCATCTCAAGTCAGCAGGTTGTGTGGTCAAGGCAGAAAATGGTTAAAACCAGCGGAAGTAAAAAAAGGGCCTATAGGTGACTTTTTTGCAGTCTTTCATTACAGAAATACCTGAGGGTAAGTTGACAGCAGGAGATTGCTGCATCAGATCTGAAAGCAATAATATAAATGTTGCTATTAGGTAATGATAATACTATATGCTGTAACATTTATATGACTTTGTGCGAGCCTATGCACTGAAAATTGAAACAATGCAAAGTAGTTGCACTGTACATTTCCTATTTTTAAATAATGTGATAGTAATTATCTTCTGGTTTTCTCCCCTCTTTGTTACAGGGAGAAAATTGAATTTTAGTCATGAGAACAAAGACATATTTCATTTTGCAATCATTGCGCTCCCCAGGAATTGGTTTATTAGGCTCAAATGCACAGGGAAGCAAAGTGTAATGGCCTAACATCAGAGGGTATCGGTGTGCTGAGCCCCGAGGGACATGCAGGGGCAGGAACATGTTCACAGTCATGGAAGCTGATCTATATTGTTTTAGCACTGATGAGATGAGAGCTGGCAGTAAATTTGCATGGAGTGACTTGCACAGCCATCACTTGTGGAATGTTTTAAACAAAACATGCAGGTCATTATTAGCAAGGTGCCTTGTTGGGTTGGGGATTTTTGTTGGGGTTTTTTTAATTCTTTCAATATCTAGCATCCATCACTTATTTATGGAGTTAGAGAAGCACGGCACTGAAGTTGCTAAATTAGCACAGTCATATTCAGGGGTCTTTGTTCTTGACAGTCAGGATTGTGAGTGGGAGGCTATTAGCTTCTGCATGAAGTTCCACAGAATTGATAAAATGTGAGTGAAATCACTAAACTGTTAGCAACAGTGGTTACAGTGTTTGAAGAGCCTTGCAATTGTTTCTGAGATTATAAGGATTATTCAAAAATGCAGCTCTTCACCGAATATAGCATGAATATTTTATTGAAGTAAAAGAGAGTGAATATTGTGGTCAGAAAGGAACCTTGTCTGAGTGATGTGGTCTACAGGTAGCATTCAAATGCACGAACTGGCTTTTGTACAGCTTTTCTGCTAACTGTGGAACATGTACATGCATGTGTGAGGTTTTTTATTTACTATCAAATTTTTGAAGGAGATGTTGCTAATGGCTTGGTCAAGCTACTTTTTTGAAGGAGAGCTGGATGAAAGACCTATGTGACTAATACAATTATTTTAACCATTTAAGCTAGTCCTTAGCTGAGTCCTGAGGATATGTCCACTTTGCCAGAGGTGACAGTCACTGCTCACTGCCAGCTTGTGAAATGTGGCTGTATAAGCACTAGCAAAGAAAGGACATTCTCGAGCGAGAAAGGGAAAATGCAGGGACTAAAAAAATCCATTCCTGTATAGTGGATCATGTAAGGATCTAATGCAAGTAATTTTCAGATTATCCGTCTTTGTTGTGTGTCCTTATGCCAGGTATGTGGGGGGCTTGGATGCTGTGTATTTATCATTCTAACATGATTGCAAAGACAGAAAAGGTATGGCTTAGTTCTGTTTGAAAACCAAGAATTTGTTTTAGTCATGCTCTTGATTTGACCTGTTTCCACCAGTTTCCTCACACTACGTGTTTAAAGTGTAAACCCCAATAATAAAATGGTTTGTCCGGTTTGTGGCCTTGAAACTCCTTGTATGTATCCCTGATGCAAAGCCCTCAGTACTCCAAGGAATGTAGCACTGACATATATATCATGCTAGTTTTTAGGGACACTAAACAGCTCAGAACTCATATAATTGTTCCTGATTTGGTTAGAACTGAACACAGACATTTCCAAAAGATTAGTAATGCATTTTCTAATAAATTTGGGTTGATTTTTTTTTGGTAGCAAAATTCAAACCCAGATGTGCTTTTGTTCCCAGTTTAACCCCAGACTCTTAAAATAAAGTCCTTTCCCACTTCCTCTTCATACCTCTCAGAAGCTTTTCTTTCCCACCTCTGTTTTCCTTCCTTTCTTTTTTATGACACAATCTTGTAATTTGCAGGCTTTTTTTTTCCTACAAAAAACCAAATTTTTAAATGCTTATCATTGTTCCTATCTGAAAAGGTTGCCTTTGAATAACATGGTGCTTTGAATAACGTGGTGCTGGTCCCTTTTTTTTGACCCCTCTGTCCCCCTACTTCTTTGCTCAGCTCAGTAATGACTTTTTCCACTGACTTCAAGGGTCAGGCATTAACCTAACAACCCAGGGGAGGGTGACTGGAAGTGTCCCAGTGCCTCTGGAGCAATAGTCCCTGATACAGCACAAACATGGTGCTTCCAATGTGTCCTTTTCATTCACTCTGCGCTGCCATAGAAGAAAGGAAGCCAAATTCCCCACTGTCGTGTAAATATTATATTAAACACTGCAGTGAGGCTTTGAAATGTTAATACCCCTCTAATGCAGGCAGCTGACAGAGAGGGACAGTTTTGATTTGATTGTGACTCGGGCTGTTCCAACAGGTCCTGGCAGAATTAAAACAGCTGGGAGCAGATGCTGGTTTCCTGGGTAGTAAGGGCATTTTACATGATTTTGGGGTCATTTTAGCTGGTGTTTTAGAAGGGAGAAAGCTACCTGGGGGGCAACTTTGAGAGACAACAGCTGTTTTAGAGAGCGGTGGCAGAGCCCTGTGCTCAGCTCGTGGATGCCAGCTGCCAGCTTGTCTGTCAGCCCACAGCAGCACAGTGACTGGCAGCAGGGTCTCAGCTCCCTCAGCCTGCAGCAGGGCTGGATGAGATCCTGCCACCTCTCAGCACTGCAGGGGAATAAAGGAAGGAGACTGGAGATGGATGGTTTTCCACCTCAGGCCACAGGGACACGTGGCCTGCTGGTGAAGGGAAGCTTGGCTCCCTGGTGAAGTGATGCTTGGCTCCCAGGAGAAGGGACACAGGAGGTCCCTTCACCCTTGGTCTCCTGATGAAGGGACACTTGGTCTCCTGATGAGGAGATGGGAGAGGGACAGGAGTGACCACAAGTGGTCCCAGCCCCCCAGGAGAACAGAGAGGGTGATAGGCCAGGGCTAAGGAAGGGGCATCTCTCGTAGCAGCAGTTTCAGTTGGGAGGAGATACCCTGGCCAAGACTGTCCTTCTGCCCTCTCTTCCACTACTCTTCTCAGAAAAAATATTTTTCTTGGCCTTTTGTTCTTTGATGACTCCTTCACTGACTCCTTCATGCCAACCTTTCATTTTAATGATAGCATAGCAGTGAAACCGAGTCATGTTAAAGCCTGAAGGTTTCCAGCTTTAATCTGTAATGAAATGTAAAGAAACCTGTCAGGGTCTGACAAAATCTCAGTGTCCTTCAGAGAGAGACTTGGGAACTGAGCTCTGGGAATCAAGTGGTCAGACCAACCGTGCTTTCCAAAGCAATGAATTGTTTTGACTGATTTTTTTCCCTCTTCAATTTCCCATAGAAATTGGGAAGATTGACCAAGATATATACAAATACAACACCCCAGGATTCACTGGCTGCCTATCAAGGGTCCAGTTCAACCAGATTGCTCCACTCAAAGCAGCTCTGAGACCTACCAACGCCTCCTCTCACGTCCACATCCAAGGAGAACTGGTGGAATCCAACTGCGGAGCGTCGCCGCTCACCATCCCACCAATGTCGGCCGCCACCGACCCTTGGCACTTAGACTCAGGTAAGCTGGGGTTCACGTCACATTAACTCAGAGGAGCAGTTCAGAGAAGAAACCCGTCTGCCTTCCTCTGCAAAGAAGAGCAAAAATGAGAGTTAAGTGATTGATAGGTGACTGTAGGGTTATAATCACAGTAGGAAATGCAAAACTGGAATGACAGAGATTTGCCACCACTTTTAAATACAGTTACAAGGGGGGGTTTTTTGCTTTTCTTTTTTTAAATATTCTGCTTTATTTTTCTTTTCTGTAAGTCTTAGGCTATTTAAATGTTAAGTTTTGACCTAAGTGCTGTGATAGCGTTTTCTTTGTAGTCAGCAAAAAGCTTCAAGTATATATAAATAAGGTACAATCGCATTTCTTACACAGTGTTCCTAATAAGTGAGTATACTGCAGACAGCTTCATACAAAAAAAAAAAAAAGTAATTCTAATTTTAGGCATAAATGCATTTATGTAAAGTGCTGATTTGTTTTCTGAAATGTCTACTTTCCATAGGCCATGTTTAATAGAAAATCCCATTAGTCATGGTGACATTCATCTTGTGCTGAAAGTGCTGGAAGCCACAACAATTTGCAGATCCCGGAAATCTCACCCTGCTTTATATACATTGTGGCTAACTTTAGAGGATTTTTTCTCTCTTTTGCTTCCTGACTATCAGGTTGCCTTTAGATTTTTGGGGTCAGGTGTATGTTGACACCTCCCTTGCATTTTGTCCTCATTCTGATTTCACTTGTAGAGTGTAAATTAGAACCTGTCCTGGAAAATTTGTTGTGTTTGAAGTGGTATAAAATGAAAATGCTAGAGGAAAAACCTGGTCCTTAATGATTTTGATAATGATTAGTCTTTGTGTTTGGGGATGCATCCATATGCCAGTTTTTATATGAGAGGAGGCAGGTCTTTCTCAGAAGTACATGTCAAGGTCGTACCTCTGAGGTCTGTTTTTTTGCTGGTGTTTGCTTGGTTGGTTGGTTTGGTTTGTTCTTGTTGTTTAGGGTTTTTTCCTTGCAGCGTCAAGGAACTCCTTGCAGCATTTCCTTTCATCTGTTCTGCAGCAGAAAAGTAGGGCAGGTGTTTCTAAGGAGAGACAGAGCTCCTTGTAGAGCTGAGAGTCCCAAACATTAATACAAGCAGTATCATTCTTTAAAGCCTGTCATTCCCTCCTTGCTGCCATGCCATGCCATTGTAAGATTTCAGTATGTCTCTTACCCACCTATAACATGCAATTTTCTACCTAAATTTTCTTCATCATAAATTAGTAGTCCCTTTCTTCTCTGAAATTAGTAGACCTGTTTGTACCTGAAGGTTATGGTCTGTGCTCCTCTTTCTCTACAAACACATTTTCTGAAGGATTGCTCACTGGCTCATGTCTTTAAAAAGTGTGCCATTAACTTCTTGAGGATGTACTGCTGCCGTGAATCATGTGAATCTAATCGGCTTTGGTTGTTAATTTTTGTTGGTTACTTTTCCTTCCACTTCATTTCATTGCAAGCTAGTAAAAGACTATGGTGGGATTTACTCACAATATTTGCACTGTTCCTAATAGCTCCTGCAGTTCGAAGAAAGGGCTTCTGTTTGTCCTTGCCCATGCTATTATGCTTGACCTTGTGTTGGCTCAGTCTCATCTGGGAAACTTTGTTGACCTGACAGATTACAATTTACATTTTTTCTTCTGGATTAATTGTGGTACTTGGTCACAGAGACAGCATGAAGGATGTCAGGGAACGTGCAGCATGCTAGTAGGTTGGCTCAAGCTGTCTGTTAACTTCTGCCAGTAAAAAATAAATTTCAATGCCGTTGTCAGACTTAACTGTTTCAAGTCATGGGCAGACAGAGCTCAAGAGACCCACCTTCGTTTTTGGTAATGATTAGTTTTAGTCAGGCTGGGAGCTAGGAACCCCTCCTCTTGTCCTCTCCAGTGATCCACAGCAGTAGAGGGAAAAGATCATATTGCTTCAAAGACTCCGAGTGAGGGACTGCTGTACACCAAAGAAAGCAACAATGTCAGGTGAGTTATGGTAGAAATAAATTTCACAGCAAAGGAGTGATGTTTCACTGGTTCAGGAGTAAAAGGATATTCAGGTGTTGGTGAGCAATGTCTGACTTCTACTGTGGGTGACATTTCCATGGTACAAAGAAGAGGTATCTCAGCAACTCATTTATCAGCACCAGTAAAAACAACTCAGTCTTTGTGACAGTATCAGTGGTGGTCTGACACAGATAGTTCAGTCACAGGAAAAATATATACTGTGGACTGTGTAACCTTGAGTCATCGAAGTCATAGCCTGTCAGTCATCAAAATGATTTTCATGACTGCTAAATTAAAACGCTTGGGTTTAGTGTCACTTTGCATTAGTAAATTGGCAGTTTTCACTGAGCATTCTTTTATGTTTCCCAAACCCTGCTTAAGACTTTCTAACACAAATCATGTTGAGAGAGAAAATGGAGGAATCAGAGGTATAAGTAATTGGCTCCAGAACTGGAATAGTCTCCGTTTTCTCATTGGGAATTTATTCCTTCACTAAACTGGCTGAAGGGACAAAGACAAAAAGCGGTTTTGAAATTCACAGAAACACTTGTAGTGCTGCTAAAGCAAAAGCCACTCACACTTTGCCACAAAGAAATGGTTGCAAATAACACAGCTTTGAAAGCAGCAGTTACTATGTGCAGTGTTTGTCATTTCAAATATGTTTTTATCTGTAATTTTTAATATTATGTTACTCCTTTGATCTTAAATAGTTCATAGCAAAACATGAGAGCTGAGGATTGATGTTTCATGGTGAAAATAAAAAAATCAGGAAAAAAATTGTGGGAAGTATCCTATGGTTTAAATCTCATTCAGTAACATACTCTGAACTCATCCTGACTCATATTTTGAGTTGAGCATAGGTTTTTAGCTTTGTTTCTCAAATATTGTGGAATTGAACGTTGAGGACTGAAAAATGTAGGAGGGGATCAAAGATAAGTGTCTAAATAGAACAGATACACCAGACAACAAATGTAATGATCCTTTCACCTCTCGACTGCAGTGCTGGATCAGACTTTGCAGATAATTATTAGAAGTTAAGCAGGTTCTGCCTGATGGGTGACCTACATGAAATGTTTTCTTTAAACTCTTCTGTGTAGCTACTGCATGAACATCTCCTGCTAGCTGCAAAACATTTTGGATGCCCTAACGGAGAGGCTAAAGGGAAAATCATAATGACACGCATCAGTCACCTGGCAGTTGACCTTTAAAAACTACTTCAGGGATTTATCAATAGGAAGCCCTGTTGATTTTCTCCCCAGACAAATGAGCTGTACAGCTTGTCGATTCACTGCCTTGCACTTTCTATTAGCCTTGAATAGACACATATTTCACATTTACAATATCAGATCTTTTTTAATTCCTTTGTTACTGTAGAAGTCCCACTTCCCTCCCTCCCCACCCTTGGCTGGCATTTTGCCATGCTCCTGGGACATTATCTTTAACCATGATCTTGTTCAGCTCGTGAGTATTCTCACAATGCATAGTCTTTTCCTGTTGCTATGGTGATCCTTTCTTGGTGATGATGAAGCACAGGAATTCAACAAGTCATTCTTTTCTGGAACGTGACTTTCTGGTGATTTAAAAGACAAAGGTCAGTAATGACATCTAAGCAGATCATCAATATAGTTCACTTCCTGTGTTTTCCTCCCATCAGTATTATCTCAGTTCATGTCAGACAATCCAATTTGCCTTGGTTACATCAAAAGGACTGTAGAAAAGAGGCTGAAAAGAGCCTGGTCAATGAACGTAGTATTTAAAAATGACGTGTTCTACCTTTATATATTGTCCAAACCATTGAATTACCTGTCTGGCTTGCAATTAAAAACAAAAGTTTTAATTTCTACAGCCTTTAACTGTATTGGTGTGCATTTTAATATCTATTACTGTCACATAGGTAAAAAAAAAGCTAATCACAAGGAGTTTTTAATATTTCTCAGATCAGATTAGCTAAGGCATATGTCACTGACAACTGATGCCTTGCTTATTGTAGAAAAGCAAACAAAAGCCCAAACATGATTATTTTTGAAGTAAAAAAATTCCGCACCTAAAATGCCTTGTAGTTAATATCAGAAGTTGCATATTATTGTCGTGATGTTGTTCGGTACGTGGGTGCTTTTACCTAAGATAAAGGTTCTACAGTTTACCAATGGAATTTCACCTCTAAATTTTTCATATTTATATAAAAAAAGGATAAAAGAAACCTGTTACATGTATGCACCTCTCCGTTTGAGATAAAATGTGCTCCAGCTTGCCAAACTACCCAATCTTGAATTGACTAAAAGCAGGAGATCCCAGAAAGGCGAGGTACACACAATAGTTGGCAAACAATGCTTTAGCAGCTCTAAGCTGTCATGGCACTCTATAGCTGCAAGATGCATTTACTCTGAGCATGAACAGAATGGCATCTAGTATTTAACATGGGATTTAGTTAAACCTATTCAACATATTACGAATTAAATGGAGCAGGATTAAATGCTACATCTGCGATGTTCTTCTGAGTGGCGTGACTTTTTTCTGACTGTGTATGTTTAAACCCTAAATGCTCTTTATTTTTTTTGTAATAGTTGAAAGGTCTTCTTGCCTTTTACAAATCAACAGCTTACTTTGAAACCTATACTGAGCATGTCTGGCAAAGCCATGTACCACTGTCGTCAAGATTAAAAAAGCCGCTTGCAGGATTCACTCTCTTTTTGTTATGAATTCATCCCTCTTCCTTTAGCAAGTGACGGCAGGAGAGTGGAGCAACAGCACTGAGCACTGGCCATATATCTGAGCTCTCGGGTTTGGCCAGCTAATTTCTTTGTCAAGTGAAAGAGAGCAGTCAATTTCTGCACCAAGAGAAAGTGTCACTCATGTTGCTGGTGGCAGTGCTGAAGGTCACCTCCCAGATTCAGACGCCACTGGTTGTGTCGCATCTCGTCCCCTGACCACTGGTGCCACATCTCAGAGGGCAGAGCAGCAGCACCTGAGGAGAAGGCTGGGACAGATGTGTGCTGGTATGGATGTGGCTAGGAAGACAGGAAATAGCTTTTGCCCTTGTCAAGGGCTCGTTACAAATGACGCAGTGGGAAGGAAGAATCACAGGCGTTATTTGTGATGGGTGATGATGCAGCCCACAAAGTGGTCTTTAGTCACAAACACATGAACCACACACTCTTCTCCTGGCCACAGACATTGAAAGAGTCCTGTACACATCAGTGAGTCCAAGAGCATGAGCATTAAAGTTGATGGTGACGTAGGACGTAGCGCTCATTCTCTCTTTTGAGGGATGGCAGGAGAGCAGGGTCACTTCTCTAGGCTTCCTGCACGGAGCATGCAAGGCCAGGCAGGAGGCACAGAGGAGCTGCATCACTTTTGTTCATGATGCAGCCTTACACATCTAAATTTGATCTCCTAGTGTTAGCAAAATTAGAAATAGATATGAAGGCATTTGCTAGAATAAAATGATGTTCCTCCTTTTTTCAAGCGTATCAAACCTGTACTGCAATCAGAGAATGATGCCAGATTGTCTCTTCAGGGTTACTGATTACTCAAGGTGGTTGGTTTGGTTTTTTTAATTAACCTGCCATGTAAACATTGGGAGGCTGTTTGTCTGCCAGTAAGCTAGCTTAATATTTATACTCTATACAAGAGACTGAAGATGCACTTGCATCCTGCCCTGTGGGTCAACAGGTTCTTCCACTGCAGAGTCTGGTGCATTTCTGTGATTGTTGACTCTGTTGAGAGTGACCAGCATTCATCCCCCATGCTCTCAATATAAATGTTGTCTCAGAAGTCCGTGGCCTTGACCTGAGTTGTTTTCAAACAGGAAGGTAGCATTTTTTGTCAGACTGTCAGGAGGGATTAAGTCTAGCAGAAACTCATAGCTCAGTTTCTAAACACCAAGTGTTTCTTGCAGACAAGAGGGTAAGTGGTAAACATTTAGATGCAACAGTTTCTATTTCTCTCCTGCCCATCAAACAGCTAACTAGGAAGAGCATCTGTCTGAAATTTGGCACAATCAGTGCTTCATCCTTAAAGGGTTTAATTATGGTGCTTGAATTACTGCAAATCTCTCTATTGATTTGGAATAAAAATGCCTCCCTCAGTCTCATGTAGCTCCTTCACACAATTATGCATAGCTTTCTCTTAACTTTAAGACTATATAATTTCAGTGTGGAATTTCTGACACTCTGTCTAGTGTATCAGACAGTTGGCAGACTGCCAAGCTTGTAAATTCTTCTGGCATTCGTTGACAGACCAGTATTGTAGCTGTTTCATAAGCAGTGATTTGAATATTAATGCTGCTACCTAATGTCAAGAGAAGGTGCTAATACTAAAAAGAGAGTCTTTTCCGTCCTCTGCAAAGACTATATTTTTTACACAAGTACTAATCTTAACTAGAAACATAGGGATGGCATAAATTAGGGGGAAAATGGAGTAGAGAAGGAAGCATTTAGATGCCTGAGCACTTCATGTGACCGCTTTCTTTTTCCTTTCCTGAGGCAGAAACGCACTTACTTCCTGTGTAAAAGGTAATTCTCAATTACAGTCAGGTCGTTACAGCTATTAAAGAGTTTTTTAGGTTTAAACTCTCCAATCTGACCCATTTCTTACCCTCAATCCAAGCCGTACTTTTTTTTTTTCTCCTTTTTTGTAGCTGTCAAAAGTTTACAGGCTTGTTTGGTATTCTTGATCATTGGGGTAGATTTTCTTTTTTTGGTTGGAGGTGGGGGGGAGGGAGGGGAGGCGTGTTTCTTTCACATATTCCCTCTGGGTCCATTATCAATGATTAGCTATATACAGTCAGGCTTTGACCAGCACTTAACTCCACTGTTCCTTTGAGAGCACCAAAGCGCTTCATCTTCGACATTAATTATAAAAGGAAGTATTTGTGTATCTTCCTTAACAGGTGAAATGTAAGCACTGCTCATAAAATTTTCATGGAAGTGATAGGCTTAGGCCAGCATGACTCTTGTCTGGAGTCATAGTGAGACTCAGTGTCAAACAGATGTTGCTACCAGGAATTAAGGTCTTTGATGGATGAGGGTGCTCTAATGTGCTGCAAATCAATTGGAAATCTGGCAGAGCAAATGTTCAAAATACTAATTCTGAGATCCAGCTTGCTGAAGTTCAACTGCAGATAACCAAAATCGAAAAGTGATGTTAAACATCTCTTCTCCTTTTAAAATTAAGAATAAAATTCTGTAGTATACAAGTGCCAGATATTAGTATTATAGAGAGTCTTGTTTTACCACTATTTTGTACAATTACGTGCTTGTGTGCAAAAGAAAGTGGCAAACGACTGCACAAAGGGGGAAGCAAGGGAGAATCACCTCACCCATCCCAACAGACAGTGCAAGAATGTTTTGCCTGTTTTGTATTTCATCCAGGACTGACTGGAGGAGTTTAAGCTGCAGGGTTGGGTCTCCTAATAAGGCACAAGATTTCTGTCCCTTTGCTAGGAAGATTGCTTTTCGAGACCAAGAGAAAGAATACTGTACAACTCTCTTGGTGTAAGCCATTGATAAAACTCCATTTCCTTCTCTCCTTAAGAGTATGGACAGCAAAGCTCACCTGCAGAAGGAAATTAAAGGGCTGGTAACACAGCCCTAAATTCACAAACAATCTTGACTGATTGGGTTGTCTGCTGTCTAGTGTTGAGAGTCTGTATTGTCCCAGTTCATTGACCATGGGGCATTCACTTCATTTTCTCCCAGCGCTGCCATTGTTCATTCTTGGCAGTTCCATTGTTCATTCTCAAATTCATGCTTTTTTTTACAGAAACATCCAACAGCACTTTTCTTCTGTAAACCCCACTTACTTTCCCACACTGTCTCGGGCATTTGCATGCAGAAGGGTGTTCAGAGGACAGTGTTTCTATTAAGCCATCATTTCAGAGGATTTCTTAATTTATACTCACTTCACACTGTAATAAAAAGATGGGATTGGAGACCCTTCATACCAAAAATGTAAAACCACATATTTTGTGTTTTCCATTATCTCTGTGCGTGTATCTCTCTCTCTCTCAGCAGAACTCACCAGAAGCTGACATTAAAAACCACTTCAGATTCAATGAAAAATTCTTAGGGAAAAAAAATGTAACCTTTCAAAATGTTCTTGATCTAACAGAATATACCTGGAAAAACTTAGTTTAAGTAATTGGTCCAAATAGCACTAATGCATTGGAGGACTTTTTATCACTTATATTACTGTTTTTTCCTCTCTATCCCCCCCTAGCCAAGATGGTTGTAAAAGATTGAAGAAATTAGTGAATTTTGTTCCAACATGGAGATTTTCATGTTCCAAATAATTAGCATTTTTGGCAACAGAGAGAAGAAGATGACATTTTTAAAATTAAAAGCCCCAATTTTCCCTCTAAGCTGCGCGTCTGTTCTGGTAGTTACAGAATTGCCAAGTGGGTGTATTTTTTCCAATATCCTGTAACTTGTACTAAAAAAAATTATTAAGTCTGTGACTGTGAAGATTTCTATTTCTATAAAATCAGGAAAATGGTTCATAATAGGGACATACACATAACCCTCTAACACGACACTTGAGGCATCACTAAAAATTCAAGGAGTGACGACTGACCCCACATAGATTGTGAGAACAAACCTGACCTTTTACAAACAAGATGGTCAATAATATTTTTAAAATATTTTGTGGCGGGGTGTGAGGTTGTTTTTTTTTAAACTTGGAGGTGTTTAATATTAAAAATCACTTCAGCCAGATTCTTGGTTCTATACTTAACCTGATGTCGGTAGGACTTCAAGTAAAGTCTGTTAACAGAGTTTAATGTTAAACAGTCCGCCCTCAGAATCTGCTCTCAGATGCCTAGAAAAGTAGGAGTAGTGGTAGCTTTCCTCATTTCTGAGTTTTCATCTTGGAGAAGTAGGGAAAAAAATAGACGTATTAATTTAAAAAAATAAAAAGATAGGAGCTTTCAATACAAAGTAAGACACATAAAAATGTGCTTTAAAAGAGACAGCTTTTTTAATACTGCTTCAGATTTCTTTTCTTTTGTTGAATTGCTGCAGTTTACTTGTCATGGGAGCTCTTCACAGAGCCAAACTCAGGAGGAGAGAAGTGGGTGGGATGGGCACAGGCAGTGGGATGAGCAAGAAAGGGAACTCTAAGGGTTGTGTTGTTCACCTTTGATGTAGGACTGTGTAATGGCATTGTTTACTCCTGCTCCATGTGCATGTGTTTATAGAGTTTCACTTGTGATCCAGTCCCTTCAGGAAGGGGAATGTGACTGCAACTCTACATTAATTTCTACTATCAAAGTCAAGCAATTAGGTTCTGTACTTAAGAGTCTGTAATAAGGAGAGCTCTGTAATTTCAAACCACAGCAGTGCAGTCTCACCTGACCAGCAGAGTTGACATAATTTACAGAATGCCACCAGAGAGCTTGCTTCTAATTTTCTCTATGCTGTGGAGAAGCAGGTTAGTGAATGGATCTAGTGTCCAACACTTTCTCATAATCCTAACATGTAAGTGAGTGTTTGCTCTCATTGCAAGGTCAATTCGTGGGTGCTTGGCTGCAAAATAGAGTTAGGAAGAAGGAGTTCTAATTCACATCTTTTCTTTAATTTTGTTATCTTACTGTTCTAATCAATGCCTTGACTGATGTGGGTTTTATATACCTTTTGATCCAGTGGTTCTGGTTGCCTCTCCAGTTCATATTTATGTGAAAACTCAACTGGTCTTAATAATGGGAGAATACCTCTCAAAAATGTGGATATCTGTAAAGATGAAGGGCCAAAGAAGTCTTGCGACACATTAGATCTAGTCTGAACAAACTCATTTTCACTTCACATTTCATCGTTTTAAACCTGTGATAACTCTCGCACTTCCTTTTTTGGAAGCAAACCTAAACTGTATCTTCCTTTGTAGCATGATATATTTTAACCAAGACTTGCCCACTCAGTCAAAAAGTTCAGTTAAAAAAAAATTGCTTCCAATGACTTATATATAACACTCCTGGTAGTGCATCTCAAAACAAAATTTGCCTTTTTTACTGTGTAGTTCTTGATACTGCTCTTTATGTGAAAATCTCCCCTTTTGTTTTTGGGTTTTCCCTTGCCTTTACTGAACAGCCTTTTGCTCGTTTCTCAGACCACACTCATCTTCTGGACTACTTTCCTACTTTACCAAGGTCATTTTTTTGTTTCAATTCTGTGAATTTGCAAAAGGCTTTTATGTGGGATCCATTGTAAAACATTTTCCCTCTGAAAATGGCAGATGCAAAATCATGCCTATTATAATGAAGCAGAATTAATTCACTCAGCTAAACCAAGCACATCTGTCATCTTTAACATTTAATCCTAATTGCGCTCTGTTTATCCAGTCCCATCTTCCCCCTCCATTCATTGAGGGCTGCTGTTTTGCATCTGGCTGTGGCAATGACCATGCTGGGCATGCTGAAGGATGGTAGGCCTCCTACTGCATTTTTGTGGTCATCTGAAGCTTCAAATGTCATTAAAATGATGGTCAACACATGGATTTTGCCTGCAGCCAGTCTTTAATCACCCTTTTAGATGCTGCAAAGTTCCTTTAACCCCATTTACCCTAAGCCTAATAACACAAAGTTGGAAAGTGCAAAACATAAGTTCAGACTCTGTAGATTTACTCTGTGGTTATTGAAACTATGGCCTTGTAAACAACAGCCCATGAAAGAAAGAGAAAGCAAAGCGTACTGTGTCCCTTTATGTAAGTTAGCTGCAGGATGGTGGTGTTTGAAGCAAACCTCATGACCTGCTGTGGAAAGACAGGGTGCAAAGATCAGCATCGCCCAGCTTGGATCCTGGAAGGGAACCAGATGAAGTGATGTTCATAAGCCACAGAGGAGCTTAGCATTTCCTGATGCGGAGCAATCTGTCCCTACACTAGCTGCAGGTTTTAGAAAAAGTCTCTGGTGTGCCGTGACAGCAAACTGATGGCTCTGTGCCACAGCTGCGTGAGCAGAGGATTTCAGGGAGCTGGCAGGACATTTCTTGGGTCAATATGTAGCTGTTTTCTAGGATGGATTAAAAAGCTCTTTGCTCTGTGTTTCATGTTTTGAATCACGCAAGTGAGACCCTGGCTACTTGGAGAAACCTAGGGAAGATTCATTTTAGGAATTACTCTTTACAACCTATGAACAGCACTCTATAGTCTTCTGTGCTTTTACCAGAGGATCTGTATTACTGCTGTCCCTTTGTTGGCATGCTCTGAAGTGTTCTTATTTCTTTTAGTTCCTGAATTTCAGCAGCAATAGAAGAAAAACTCTTGTTACTTGTCTTTTTGGCAAAGTTGCTTAATATTGCCAAGGAATGCGACTGTAGTAAGATCAGAGAGGAATCCCCATGTGTTTGAGTGAAGTGACTCCTATCTGAAATACCTGCACTTAGTACCCGTTGGGCACAATTCTCTGTTGAGCTCATCTTGGAGGGTCAAGGACTGTACCCTCATATATTCTTTTCAGCCTAATTGCTGTGGCAGGAATTACCCTTTTGCAGTTCTTAGACCTCTGGTCTGTAGCTATTTCTGATCTTTTGAGGAGCTACTGAAGAATTTCAAGGGAACTTCCCATTTCAAAAAGAAACTAGCTAGTTGTTTTCTTTCTCCTCTATCCATCTTTAGTAATACACTAAGTAAAATAGTTGTATGGATTCTTTTGCAGCAAGATATATTCTATAACCCCACACTTGGCTGAAATTTTAGATACAGTTTTTCAGTCAAAACCCCCCCATAACAGACAAGCAAGTCTCTCGGTTCCATGAGAATAATAGAACAGGAATTCACGAATGATGGCAATAATATCTGCCAACACTGCTGCAAGTGCTTTAAACAAAAGATTCCAGAAAGTCTAAGCTCCTTTTTTCCCCTGTAGCACTCCTGGTTCTCCAGCAGCTGCAGCAGGGCACAATTTAGCCAATCTGATGGTGAAATCTTGCTGAAATACAGTGTCCCCTGCTCCCAGACACATGTTCCTGTTTCCTTTTTGTCAGAGGTGAGAGTCTCCGAGGGAATCACATGTGCTTGTTGATCTGATGGACAGCTCCTCCTGAGTCTGTAAGATGACCGGGTGCAATGGAGAGCAGCTGTGGGTGGAGGCATTGGGTCCAGTCCTAGCAGCAGCTCTCAGACAAGATCAAGGATGGAGCTCCACATCCTGCATCACGTGCTCTTCCTTATCCTGCAGTGTGCTTCCGTGCCTGTTGAACATCATAGGCTGTGGTCTTCCGTCTGCCACATCCCTTGTAGCATAGCCACTGTGATGTGGCAGCTCGGGAGGGATCGTGCTGCCATGAACAGAAGCCATCCTCTTTCTTCACACTTCACTAGTGCCATCGTCCTTGAAATAACCTTTTAAAATAAGATAAAATATACTATTCAATTGTAAGGGAAGGAGGAACCGTGACCATTGTAGATTTTCAGATTTCTTGTGTGAGGACACAGGAGACCAACTCTCAACCAAGTGGCAAGTGCTAGGACTTGTTAACTGCCTGTGGTGCTGCTCAGATGAGAAGGGGCCTTCTTTTGGATTAGAATGGCAGAGAGGATTTCCTTGTGATTTGGCAAGCTGATGCTTTCCCCATAGTATTATTTGGCTTTAGGATTTTCCTTGAGATACGGGGAAGGCTGGTTTAAAATTAGGGTTTTCCCACTGCCAGCCCTTCCCTTTCCACACTGCAAGGGTATGGTTATGGATCCTGTGCCAAAATGTCTTCATTAACAGTCCTGCACAGTTCTTTGGAGCAAAATCCACTGATACGGAACCAGGTATTTATTTATCTTTTACGATTTATAGCTTGATTCGTTTCAGAGAGGTGCAGAAGAAGGTTTTCAGAAGCCAGAGCACCAACAAATGTCAAAGGCACAAGTGCTGCTGGCAAAATCTGCTGGACAGGGCCCCTCCACTGAGCGCTGAGAAGTGCGCTCCTGTTTGTCCCACAGGCAGCCAGCCAAAAACTAGCTGCTGAACACACAGCTGGCTCAACTCTCTCCCAGAGTAGGCACACAGAGGGCTACTCTAGCCCCAAACCTCCTTTCAGGCCATGTGGCAAGCTGAAACCATTTATTCTTTTGTGCAGCTGCTTTACAATACAAAAGGAACTTTATTATGGATTTTACTCCATGCTAACAGAAAGACAGTTGAATTTCCTCAGCCAGTTTTTGGTATACTGAATGCATCACCAGTCTGTAAAGGCAATTGATTATTTTAACGCAGTATCACCTAATCCATCAAGCAAGGAAAATACAGCTGGGTTTTAAATGCTGCCCTAAGAAGCAGTTCGTATCCTTGATTATTTTAACTTTCTCCAGTTAACGCACTTTTAACAACATTTGCTCTATTTCAAAATCAATGCCATAGTCCAGTGGCAAAGAAGGAAATGATTGCAACCGCTCACCAGGCTCCTTGGGCTTTCTTAGTCATTGCAGTGTCTAGTTGCTGTGTCTGACTATAAAGAAAATGCTGATAATAAGTTTAATTGATGAGATTGCCTTTGAAAAGCCTCTGTGATATTTTCTGGAGGTTAAAACCAAGACTACCATCCAAATTCATCCAATTTCATCCAATTCTGCTGCAAGGAGTCTCTCCTTTTCAGGTGACTGGCAAATGAATGCTGGCACATCTGCCTGTGTTTCCTCTCCTTATCTGTGTTCCGGAGGCTCTCCTCTCCCCCAGGCTCTCCTGCCTGCTGTGCTTCAGCTCCTTCAGCTCACAGTCTTGCTCCTCAGCTCCAAAGCAGCTCCAGCAGTGGCTCAGCTGACATGCTGGGCTTTCTCCTAGAGTGGCAAAAGTGCTGGCATGTGCTCTGTGGGGTAGCTGCTCTACGGCTCTGACCAACAGAAGTTGCAGCCCCTCTCTTACCTTGGACTGTGCAGCAGCAAAAAGGATTCCCGTTTTTCCTTCAAAGAGCTTGAAGTTGTATGCAATGGTGGTCACAAAATCCTGAAAGCTTCTGAAGCCTTCGATGGCCAGCAGTGACAAAGGCAAAAATCTCTATAATAATATGATCACACACTTTTAAAAATAGAGGAGTTTGTTTGGTTTTGTGCTAATTTACCACTTAAAACTTGCTGACTTTTTGTTAGTAAAGGTCAAAATGTCCTTCTGTATCAACAGCAATGCTTACCGAGGGTATCTCCTTTATTTTAATTTTATTTTTGTTACGAGGACGAAGCAAGTAGTTCTGAGGGATTAGATAATATCAAAAGATGTTTTTTCTTTTTATTCATCTATAGGTTAAGTATCTAGTGAACACAGTTTTCTTTAAGTTGTATCTGAGGATGTTGGATGTATTTCTGAACTTTTACAGAAGTTTCACTGCTATTACAACGTGACTGTTTAATTCTCTATTTACAGCGAGTGCTGATTTCCCATACAATGGTCAAGCTATAGGAGATGGAGTTAACAGAAACTCCGCTATTATTGGAGGTAAGAAAACTCTCTTTACAAGATACTTTGTAGTATGTCTCTGATGGCTGAATTGCAGTTGCTAACAAAGGTATAGATTTCTGTATCCAGGTTTAGGTTTGTTGCTTTAGTTTTGATTTGCTGTGTAATTTTTCCTTTCTAATTTATATTTTTATTATTACTTATAACTTTTCCTTATACTTTGAAACTTTACAATACTGGAAGGATAGCATTGCATTCCTCAGAAAAATTCAGGCCACACCTGAGCAGCCTCAGTTCACCTGCCCAACACATCAGTTAACATAAAGCATCATAACATAACTCTGGCTGATTACAAAATTTTTTTTTAACCTAAAAATTTCATAGCATCTTCATCCTGGAAGATTCTCATGCCTGTAGAGAAGGGCCCACACAGGAGCAGTGCTGTTTTGTCACATAAATGCCTATGCCTAAGAGGATAACATCCATGAAGCTTCTCTATAACAGGGTTGAACCCAAAATAGACCATTGCAGGAAGAGCAATTAAGGCTAGAACTGATTATAAAGCAGTAACATCTGCAATTATGTGGAGCCAGTGCCTAGTGGGTGGTGTGAGCCAACAGTGAGCCAAGCCAATTTTCAAGGATGTGTAGAGGAGCTATGATAGGTCTTTACAGCCATTGACTAGAAAGTGAACATGAGAGATTCCACCTCCAAAGAGCTGCCCAGGCCATGACACATCACCAATACACCCCGCTGTTCTGGAAGTGCTCAGCACCCTCTGTCTCATGGTTGGCAAAGCTTAGGTCTGTAAGTAGATGTTCATGTTGAAGTTTTTACCTATGGGATGAGAGAGAGTCACCAGCCGACTTCATGGAGTTGGTTTTGTATGTAGTGAAAACTACATATAAATGTCAGAGTAGTAGAAACCAAACAACTGTGGTGATGCCCCACTGCCCGAGTAGCTTCATCTCAGCTCAGAGGAGTTTTGGGATCCTTTCTTTGTGTTAAAATCTGCAGCTGGTCTCACCGGGGGCATCTTTTCTTTCCTCCTGTGTGTAGGCGTCATCGCAGTGGTGATCTTCACCATCCTCTGCACCTTGGTGTTCCTGATCCGCTACATGTTCCGCCACAAGGGAACCTACCACACCAACGAGGCCAAAGGGGCAGAGTCAGCCGAGAGCGCCGACGCCGCCATCATGAACAATGACCCCAACTTCACGGAGACCATAGACGAGAGCAAGAAGGAATGGCTTATCTAAGCCCACGGGGATGGGGCCTGGGGTGGGATACGAGCTGGGCCAGGGTGGGACTGGGATGACTCTTGCGGTGGAGAGAGAACACTCTGTGTCGGACATTTGAGCACACATAGGATAAAAAGATCAGCACAACTGGAGGAGCAAGTGACAGGAAAATACCACTGAGACTGGAGAAAAAAAAAAAAAGAATATCTCAAGCATTTAAGAAAAAATACTTTTTAATATTTATTTACGGCAAATTGCCCCTTCTGTATCCCAACAACTACAACAAAGAGCGGTTTTGCAGCTTCAGCATTGGTTACAATTTTCAGTAATACCTGTCTATTTCTGTGTGTGTTTAGAGATGTTCTGGATACCTGTGACAAGAAACAGGGCTGGTTTTTTACATTTTTTAAAAGCTGTTCAAAATGTGGGTGGTTCTGTCCTGAGAACAAGTAGCAGCCCTTTCTTCCTGGCGTGGTGTTCCTTCCTGGCTGGCCGCTTCCCCGCAGGCTGCCCTCAGCCCCGCGCCTTGACCACATCGCCGTTTATTTTGGTGGCGTTGACCCGGGGGTTCAGGCTGGGGGTGGGACAGGGGGGTGAGGACTAATGCAAATCTTACTCGCCAGTTTCTCAACATCTCATCAGCCCATGTCAGCCCTGGCAGGACCCATCTTCTTAACCCAGGCACTTCACTGATTGTGTACAATTCTCATCAACAATGTAAAAATACTGTTATTACGACTACTACTATTACTACTAAAGAGGATTATCATAAAGCACAGGAGGCTTTAAAGGTTTTTTGTATTATTTTGTTGGTCTCTGAGGGAGGATGATGCTGTGTGAGTCTGTAGACCTAGTCTGTTCCTGTGTCTTTGTCTATGGCACTGGTGACCTGGGGCACGTGCCAGGTTAAACTCAGCTCTGCCTGTGGCATATTGGCATATACTGTACATTGTAGTAGGGAATTAGAGCCAGACTTTGTTTGCTTCTGTTTCTTCTTAGTAGGTTGTCATAGAAATATTAGCACAGCTTTAGTCAAAGCGTTTGAACCCACAGGCTTCACATCCTTTGTTTTTTTTCAACTTGAGAGTAGCAATTTATTCCTTAAACCCCTTGTTTCAGTCCCTTTGCAAGGAAAGCCTCTGCTGGCAGTGTTTGCACAGTCAGGAAGGTGAGGCAAAGGAGGCTTGAAAACTCTGCCTCCAGAGCACGTGAGAAACACCCAGCACACAGGGGAGAGTTACTTTTCAATACAGAGATTTACCCAAACTATTTTACTGTCTTTGTAAGGCATTTTTAAGAATAGCAAGGCCAACGCCAAGTACAGCATTGCATCCCATTTTTCCTCTCAAATCAGGAAAGTCGTAGGTGTCACCTGAACAGCAGGCAGGCAGCTAGTAGGAAAGACAAAGGGGCAGCCTGAAGACCTAATATCCTTTGGTGGCAATAACAAAGCTTTAGCTTGCCCTCTGTAGAGAAGCATGGTTCTCCTATGGTCTGAATTGATAGGAATTTAAGGCCTTAATGGACAGGTTTTGCAGTGGAACAGAACGAAGGAATGAATTTGCTGCAGGGCTTTGCCATGTGCTAAAACAACAGAAACAATACTAGGAATTTCCCTTTAAAAGTATTTATTCTTGTGACAGTCCTAGATTTGCTTTGTCTTTAATATTTCTGTGTTTAGTATGCGCAGATTTAATTCATTTTTCTGCACAAGAAAGATTTATTTTTCACCCAAATGTGCAATCCACTACATTGAACGGTGCTGGCATTTTTAATTTCCTTATTTCTTTGGTTGCAACTTTCATTATTCTAATTGACACTTTAAAAAATTTAGAAAAAATCATGTAGTGGGAAGAAAACATTGGAGTCTTACCAGACCAGACACTGATAAGCACAATTTGTCAGAAAGACAGGCCTGATAATTTGGGTATTGAGGATGGTTCCCTAAAGTCCTGTTCTGGAGGAACATTATCATTGAACATAGATATCAGAGCAAATCAAGCCCATTAATTTCTTCTATTGATGGATTTGGAATTATCATACAAAAAAGTTGCCAATTTCAAAATAAATTACTGTTTCTCAGGTAATACACATGGCAGAGAGATTCAGGTAGGCTTAAAAATTACCTCTGTCACTCTTGGGCTCTGCAGTCTTTTGCCTTGCCTCCAGTATTAACCTCTCCCTCTCTTGTCTGTAATCGAGCAGATGAGTCCTGGATTTAATCATGGGTGTAAAATAAGTCTTCTCTCCTTGAGGAATATCAGCAGGGGATGGATCTGCCCTGCACCACCTCTCAGCAAACTACATAGCAATCACAGATGTCTCTGTAGGATTGAGAAGGCATTATCTTTTCTATATGATTTTATGTTTCACTTTATTTTAATGGTATTTTATTCTACTCTGAAAAACATCCTTGCCTGCAACTTCAAGCTACCAAGAGAAGTGAATAGAGCATCATTTGCATAGATTGGGATTTGGTTTGCAGAAAAAAATCTCCTAATCTGAATTTTATGTCTGTGAGGAAGGTCAGACTTCTGTATCCTGAGAGATTAGAGTCCTCTGCTACTTTATGTGGGAGGAACAGATTGAACAGCCATAATGCCAATTGCCAAATGCCTCGGCATGGCATTAGAAGGGAAAGATGGCTTGGTCTCAGTGTCTAACCAAGTTCTTGGCAAAGCAAGAGACAGTTGTCTCTGGGTTATGGTAGTGAGGCCTGTGATACCTATTCACTGATTTTCTAAAAAATTACCAGCTAATCTCCCACAACACTGTAAGACAGAACTTCTGGAAAATAACCTTTGACTGTTGCGTAAGCAATAGTTATAAATTAGTGTCTTAAGTCTGAAGAACGGTTTAAATTTCTGAAATCAAATCATGAGCCTCTGCACCTCTCCATTGACTGGACGCCATGGACCTTTTTATGTGAAATACATTAGTGCTGTGCTAAAATACAGTCACTTTCATAACTCTAGAAACCTTTAGTTGTTAGAATTGTTGTTTCTCCTTAAACTGGACCTTAGACATGATGTTATCGACGAGCAGCTGGTCTCTGTACAGGCATTTGGTGACTTTGGGTGAATTCCTGCCTGTCTGCTTTGTATTTAATTTCTGAGAATGGTGTGTGTTTAATTATAGGCAGTGGTCATTCATCATCCTGTCGGTGACGCAGGAGCAGGCTCAGAGGCATAGCCTGTGTATTTTGCTAGCACTATATCCATTCTGAGGATTTCTTCCTCTGCAAGCCTATCATTGAAGGCTGAAACAACATCCATAATTTATTTCACCTGATCTTACTTGTGCCAAAAATCCACGTTGTTTAACAGATATATGGGAAAATCTGTTGGAGGGGAGAGTGGATCCTGCTTTTATAAAACTCTGTACTTTCCCCAAAGAGTATTAAAATAATCAGTCTTTTATCACCTGTTTTTTAGCTGTTTCACCTATTTGAACTGTGCAGAAAAATGTAGCTTCTTGTACTGGTCTGGGAACCAAAGTGTCCCAGTTGTGTTTCTAAAGGGTCATTCCTGACACCGCAGGAAATGATGGCAAAACTGCCGCCAGCAATGAGGAGAGCAAGACTGGGCTGGAGATCAGGGCTCTCAGTGTTAGTGAAATAATGTGAGCAATAGTTTGGATTCTCATTCACAAGACTTGCAGACCACCAGGTAATGAGACATGGAGCTCCAAAGAGCCAAAACAATGGAAAACTTATTATGCTATCAACCCAGCCTCAAGGGAAATCCACAATCCAGTCTGGCGGTTTTGAACCGGGTTTTTCATGCACTGCTTATTCCGTATTTACTGATAGAAAATTCAGATGTATGAAATAGGAGTATGTATCTTTAACTTGTACTGGAGCATTTCTGCTTTGTATTTTTTGTGTCTTAAACTTTATCTGTACCTTTTTATATCTCTTCTAGCAGTTACCACTTCAAAGGTACGGCAGCGTTTTGGCGTCATGCTCTAGGCAGCATGATAAATGCGAGAGGATGGTCATCACAAATATTTTAGTAAGACTGCCGAAGCAGTGGTGTATATGTACAAGTTTATTGTACTGATAAGAACTCATTTTAATTAAAACAATGTCCTTTAATGGCAGATGCATCTAATTTCCAGGGTATCTGTTGAAATGTGAAGCTAAGTTCGACAAGCAATAGCTTTCAATATGGTTTCTCCCATGAATGGTTTTACATTCCATCAAGCATGGTGATCCTGAAAGGATGTCATTTCTGAAAAGCAGAACCTAAATTCTGGTATTCAGATGTCATTATCCATCCCAGAGAAATTAAACAGAAACCTTGCTTTCTAACAGCGACAGCATGCAAATTAGAATGAATGAAGGGCAATGTGTTTGTATGCATAAATATCTTCTGTGAATGTCTTTCCTTTCAACTAAAGTTCTATTAGAAACCAGATTGGTAAATAAAGAGGAGGGGGAAAAAAAAGAAGAAAGACATTTGAAATAGTTTTAATCACCGTAACAGCTGTTTCCTCATGCTTTGTATGTTCTGTTCATTGCCTGTATTTTTAACTTCTCTAGTGCCAGGAAATCAATTTGGAAAGGACAGAAGCTGGAAAGGCCTCTTAAGAAAAGACCCTCAGTACATGAAAAAAGGTACTTCAGAATGCAGTTATACATTGGAAGAGAGGATGCTAAAATCAGGGAAGATTTACTGAAGTGCAAGTATGTTCCTCCTGCATCAGGGGTACCTGTTATGGAGTGTACATCTGTACTTGTTGAGGTGGGCAGAGGGTCTGAGAGCAGGGTTTGGATGGAAATTTAATGACTGCCTTTCTGCTTTTTCCCTTTCTGATCACTTTGCAGTTAGCAGCAAGCAGTCTGCTATCAGTTCTGCTCACATTTGTTACTGCAGATGAGGTGGCGTTGCCAGCCTCACAAGGGTTACGTACTGCAAATGACTGAGTGTGGGTTGTTTGCCTTCCTTTCCTGCCATAACTCTGTCCTTTCCTTCATGAATGAGAGCCTTTTATTGAAACCATCAAGAAAAATGTATGTCCAGCTCAACAGACTTGTGTCTGTTCCTTTTAATAAACTACCTTATCAGGCTTTAAAGTATTTTTATGACATGAAGCATTTTATGAAAGAACTATGTTAAATGCATGTGAACGGGAGAGTGTGAAACCTAGGCAAAGAAGCATCAGTGCAACAAGCACCTGAGTCACAGGAACTCTTGCTCTGTCTACAGCGTGCATTGCCTTAACCACCCACCAAATCCCTGGATCTGTCCAAGACCTTAACTTCCTTTGTGGAACATAATAGTGACAAAGTCCTGGTGGGATACTGTGTGACCATGTTCTGGCCATTCTTTTTTGCTGACTGTTGCAGGCCCTAGAAGGAGAGCCATGCTTTATGCAGGAATAGTTTTCATTTACATAGAAAAGCTCTAGCACAGAGAGATGGGAATGAAGGTTCAGGTGTAAAGCCCGACTGATACTTGAACGCTGTGACACAAAGAGTCTTTGCTCCCTTCTGTTGCCACACGTGTCTCACTGCAGCCGTGTGGGTGTGCACGTGCACCTCCGAAACCCAAGGCTATTCGGGAGGCGATGTCTGCACCGCTCGGGCAATTGCTGCTGTAGCGTGGGTGGATAAGATACCAAACTTGCTCCAAATCCACGAGTCTGCAGTGCTAGCAAAATCACTCGCTCTTGAATTAAGTGCAATTTTGGAGATAAACTCAGACTGTGCCCTACAGTAGAAGGCACATATGGTGCCTCAAATGAGACAAGACTTGGACCTGGTAATGGAAAAGCATTTATTTAACAATCTGTAACACAGTTCTTTTAACTCTGACTTTCACATATAAGCAGATTTCTTCTTAAGGCACTATGCTCAAAACCCTGATTATGCCAACAGCTTAAGAATCAGGAAGAAAAGGGGCCAATTCGTGGCTTTTTTACACAAAAAGCCTTTTTTAAAAAGTGACTTACAGTAAAAAAAAAAAGGTTTGGTATCAACAGGTTCTTTCACAGAGAAGTATTGCTTTTCGCTAGTCTTCTATTTTCAAAATATCATGTGAGAAAAGTTGAGCAATTATTTAAGCACAACCAGAACCACTACAGTGAAAAGGGAGTAAGATATACTCTGGAAATACACATATAAGCAAGTAACAAATTTAGCGCATCCTGCTTCTTCTGTGATTCAGCAGCTTCCAAAAATGTCTACTCGTACTCCCACTGCTGGGAGTTTCCTTAAGGAAAAGCATCTGGATTAAACAACAAACACAAAAGTGTGTACCTTTAGTTTTACCATAGATTAATGTTCTTGCTCGGTATGTAATAGGATATTAAGGAAGAGCAAATTGTACCATTAATTCTGCCGCCTCCAAGGGTCAGAGATATGCTATCACCATATTAATTATAATGTAGAGGTATTTATACTGATAATATTCAACAACTGGCATTCTGAATTTCTAGCACACAGCTGCTCTAAGAAACTCTAATTTATTGAAAGGGCAGGTAGATGACATTTTCTGACAGGTGAGAAATGTAAATAACTGGAATGACACCAGAGCAGAAACCATTTGAGGGAAAGTTTAGCATGCAGAACAATAAACTGTACCAGGAAGAGTTTATTGCCTTCGAGTCAGGAGTTTGGGGCAGGTACAGTGCTGTGGCCAGTTAGATATTGCCATGTGTTCATCGCCTTTTTGGCCAAGATATTTGAGCTCCTGTCTTTCACATGCTTTGAAAAAGGCTGTTGCAAGAATGTGGCTGAAGACGTGAAACTTAAGCAAGCTGCTCTAGGCTGCTGGTGAGAGTACAGTCACAAGTCCTGAGATCATCTACCTGCTTAGAAGAAAATTCTCAGGTGTGTTGCTGCCTGTCCCTGTCTTTTGCCACCTTTTCCCCATCTTATAGAACATCACAGATTGAAAGGGACCACAAAAGACCTTCTGGTCCAACCTTTTTTGGGAAAGGGAACCTAGATGAGATAATCTAGCATCCTGTCCAGTCATATTGTTTTTTCCCCCACTGACTCCATTTCCAGGGTGGTAGGCTACCAACAGGCTCTTTAAGACAGGCAGAGTCACTGGAGCAAGGCAACGAACTCTTGAATCAGCCAGAAAACAGTAAAGTTAGATGACTCATGTCAGGTGGAAGCAGGCTTCATCTGGAATATTTCCAGCCTAACAGCTCTCCTTCATTTCATCGTGGCTTTGGTTAGCAATGGAGCAACCAGCCAAGTCTGTGTATTATTTTTCTAACCCCACGTACGTAAGATAAATAAACTTGGCTGAATAAAGACAAGGTAGCCATCTCTTGTATGCTAATGTTTGTTCTCTAAACTGCACGTTCTCGTGCTTACAGGGCGTGTGTCACTGAAGGAGTCTGACCTTGGCATAGTCAATAAATCAGTCACAAGCTGAACAAATAGCCCTGCACTGCTTTGTCTTGACAAATTCCTTTGGGTAAATGTTTAAAAGCGGATCTATGGTTTGCCATCATAAAACACTGGACACAGTCTCAGCAGCTCGTTGTAAGTTATTTCTGTTACAAAATCAAGGTCTGTCTGTCTGCAGAGTTTTCTTGTGTGGCTTGCACTAATGAGACCTTTATCCCTGAAGCATAAACTACTACAACAGGGCAAGGTAACAAAGAGAAATTGCCTTTGCTTCATGCTCTGAAACACAGCGTAAAGTCCCTTTCATTACGCAGTTCCTGGTAAGAGTAAGGAGTAAGATCTCTGTAGACATCTAATGTTTCCTTTTTTCCAAACCCCTCTACCCATTACTCCAAGGAAAGAAAATTGCTGCCAGTTCTGAGTTTTTTCACATCTCTTTCTCTACTTTAGAAGTGTTCCCTCTCACTGACAAATTTACTACCTTTCACTGTCATCTTTAAACTCCTTCTCAGCAGTGCTTGCCGCTTTGACCAAGGTGAAGCCTTTCACCTTCCTGAAATGTAACCATTGTAGTGGAAGGGTTATGTGCCACTACATTCTTGTCATCTTTTATATTTGCAGTAGGTTTTTTATCTGTTCATAGTACTCAATGACTGAAAGTACAAGTTTGGCTTCTGCCATCTGTGGCATTATTTTATAACTTGTTTGTATTTGTTCCAAAATCACAGCATCGCCTGGCAAAGGGAATCTGAAAATTAGGCACTGCACTTCATTCCATTCAGCATGGTTACTTTCTATTGCTTGGTTCAAATTTTCCCAAGAGACATCAATAATAAAATTAGTGTCTAGCAAAAGCCAGCATCCATTTTCCTTAGGGCCGCAGGATGTCAGATTGAGCTCTCAGCCATCCCCTTCCCTCGTGCTTTTGTAGCAGCTATGCAAGGCTGCTGGTAATCTCCAAAGTGGGACACAAACAAATGGTATTATAAAAGCCTCTAGTGGTTTCAGTCTCTTGTAGTATTAAAGGTCCAGCTCAACAGGGCCAACAAGTCAGCCCTCCTACAGGTTTCAGTTACGAGCACATCCAAGAAAATTCTCAACATTGGTTATTAAATAGTTTTTTTTCATTGGATCAGCATCTCGGAGGGGAAAAAATGATTCTGTGTGTGGAATACCTGAGATACTACACTCACCCCATTGTAACTCTTGCATTGTATGTGATCTTTTGAAGCTCCAACTGCTTAAGAGAAGGGATCAGAGTCACTTGAAAAAAGAAGGCTAAGGCATCACTTGGTTCCTGCTAACTCTGAAGCACAGAGAACTGGCTTTCCACAGACCTGCTTTGCATGGTCAGTCTCAGTCACACACGAGCAATGGGGAACTTTTCCTCTGCCCTTCGGTGGATCAAGACCCATCAGTGGGCTGGCTGGGCAGGTGTCACATAAATTATCTTCAGTACTAATGAGCTGACTCACACGTTGAGCAGCCTGAGTCCAGGGAGTTCCTCTGACACAACAGCGTGATTTGGCACAATATTCCTGAAAGGCTTCAGCTCCCCAACAACTCTGCTACCCCATTTGACTACTGCTAATTAAGAGAAGCCTGATGGAAATTACCTGTACTGACTTCATCCTACGTGTGGATGCCAATCCTAACTAAGAGTGCTTAATTTCATGGAGGTTAAATAGATTTCCCCCCCCCCATCATGGAGTGCTTGGGCTGTGCTCAGTCTGATGCTTCTTACTGACATATATAAATAGAGATATAGAGATAAATAGATATTTTTATGGAGATGTTTTATAAGTGGCCTTTACTTTGTGCATGGTAACTATTGCCAAACTTGTTATTTAGGAGCTACAGAAATGGCTGGTTCTGCAGTTTAGAAAGCAATCAGCTGTCTCTGTTGCAAGGGAGACTTGGGGTACAGGCCTGGATTTTGATTTCTATTATTCAACTATAATTTGCATGGTTTGGATTTGGGTTTTGTCTCAGTGTCGGGGTTTTTTTCTTTCCTCACTGGTTCTCTGGCAGGGACATATTGGGCTCAAGCAGGAACTTGTTTCTCAATCTTTGAGAGATGGTTCGAAGCCATCGGTGCCATATAACACTTCAGAAACACCTGCCTTGCACAGCCCATGATGTTGCTCAGTGTGAGGTCCTCAAAACACAGTTTCTTTAGCAGTCTCTTGAGGGTTTCACAGCATACTGAGGTGCTCTTATTTCGCTGGCTTTGCTTTACAAGATAGCGAGCTGGCAACAGCTGGTCTATGGGTATAGCCTTGTGAACAGAAAAAGGGATCAGCAGAGACTAGGACACGAATGATGGTTCAGAATTAGATTCATATACATAGCAGTAGGAAAAGACTGTGAAAATTGCTACAGAGGCAGGTCATTTTACTTCCTTTCTTCTTTTACTCCCTTTTTTTTTTTTTTTTTTTTTAGTTCTTTTTTTTAAGTGCTGTTTGTATGCCACATCTGAGTAATTCATCTCTACCTGCCAGCCAGCTCTCAATAACCTGGGCTGTTGGTTAGGGATGGAAATGCAGTTGTCCTTTCTTACTGATCTAGTTCCTGCTGCTGTGGAGCAGTCTGTACCCAGGAAAAAAATAGGGCCATTAGCTATTAGGAAAGCAAAAGCAGCCTCTCACCCCTTCCTTCCAAACCAGGTGGAAATCCAATCCCAGGGTTATGTGCCTATGAAGCTGGCCCAATTTCCTGTCAGGTGAACCAAGACCTTGTCTGTTTGCAGTTAATCTAGTCCACAGGTTTCTTTCTTGAGCACAAATTTCCCATGGGACGCATAACCAGGAGATGACGGTTACCCTAATTAAACAAAAATGTGTATATTAAAAATCCTAATCTGAAAGTATAGTGTATCTGAGATTCCTCTGTTATAGACACTTAGTCTACAAGATTTATGGCTACATTTGCTATGTTATGCTTGAATAAACATATAATTCATTGAAATACACAAGACTGATAAAAGTAATATGATCTCTTTAAGGAGAATAAACTGTTTGTAAATTTATAAAGAGTATAATCTGTTAGGCCTTATTTGAAGTATGTACTGTGGTTTGGTAAAAGTACAACATTAAAAGAGCCTTGCCAGATGAGGACTGGTTTTTTTGTGTGTGTGTGCATGTGTGATTCCTTTGGAATATTTGACATCTTCATTTAACACAAAAAAAAAAACCCCAAACCTTTACAGACTGTGTATAAGAGCCTGAGATAAACTGCAGAGGGCTCTTCAGATTTCTGTGTACAGTGACTCTATGGAGGGAACAGGTGAATCTCTTCTTCTGAATAATTGGGAAACAAAATGATCCAGTTCCTTTTGGAAACAAAAGTGGTTGGTAGCACTACTGACTGGCTAGAGATTTTTTAAAGAAGGTTTCATAACATCGGTAGAAAGAATTCAGATCAATGCACATGCAAATATTGTTTATTTAATGGGAGAAAGATCTAAGGAAGCTTTGGGCCCCTTCAGAGCAAGAGGTGGTGTGCCACAGGCTGCGGACATGTGGTCATTGAACAGTGACTCGTGTTGCCCATGGAGCTACTCCTTAGGGAACAGACATCCCAGAGGCTGTTCTTCCTGCAGCCATCCTCCTGCCTTGGCCCTGTGCAGACCAGCAACAGCTTTCTGTCACAAGATGGGCTGCTACTCCTACTTCTCCTGCCAGTTCTCCCTCTGCGTGCAGCCCAGCTGTGGGTACTGAAGACACGCCAGTGCCTCCCACGGAACAGAAAACCAAGCTATTGTGCTCAGAAAGCAATGGCCCTCTGCCTCTCTGTGCAAGGTTTTGGGGTTTCCTCAGCTGGCTCCTTATTGCAGGCAGCTCCTCCTCCCTCAGGCCACTCTGTGAGCCCTTCCCTGAAATTCAGCAAGAGAAAGAAGATCTGCCTGGGGATTTGAGGGGAGAGGGATTCTCATCTCTGAAAACCCTCTGGTTTGCTAGTGGAATCTCAGGAGCTGCCTTCAGCCTTTGAGGGTAGGTCAAAGGGTAGGTCAGATCAAAGGTGCACCTCATGTCATGGCCTGGTTTTGTCACGCCCAAAAGCAGATGTCGAGGGACAACAATAACAAGGTAAGTCTGTAGCACAAAGTACTTGTTCTACTTCCTCAGAAGAGCCTCTCAGCTGCCATCCAGGTGCAGTTAAAGGACATTTGGGGCCAGAGATGTTTTATATATTTTGTCATCTCTTTCAAACCTACCTGCCATGTGCTTGTGCAGAACAAGCGAGATCTCCTCACAAGTCTAATCCTTTCAAAACTGTGAATTTCTATGCTATTTAATTTTAAAAACCCACCAGCAACCGAGCAAGAAGGGGAGGTTTTTTCTTTATGTCTGCTTGTTAATGAAACAACCTCACCATGACTTAAAGCAGAGATGCAAAAGAAATCTCTCAAATCTAATTTGTGTTCTGCACAGTTCCAATTACATCTCTGCACGTGCCCATAAAGATCACTGCATTTTATAATGCTGCACTGAGGACAGACTGCACAGCCTTGATACCCAGATAAATCTGCAGCCCTGTGTGATTTGACTTCTTACTGATACTTCCCGTCACCACCTAACAAGATTTGTAGCTTGATCCCACGTTGTGCATGCACTAGAGAATTATTTTTTTATCTGTGACTTCCTCATCTATCACTGTTCATGGAGAGCCATGTTGCTTGTATGAGAGGCAGGCAGGCAGACACTCTGCTTTTTTTTCTCTTGTTTAAAGACAGGCCCCAGCAGCATGGCTGCAGGCTGCCTGACCCTGCCAGCTCCAGCCTGAGCAGCAGCAGCTTTTGGGGGAGAGGGGCAGGGAGGACCTGTGCAAGGTGACCCATCCAGGGAGTTCAAAGCAGGGAGAGGCAGCACAGATCAGGACTGGAAGGCTTCCTGGAGGAAGAGCAAGACAACAAGCTTCAGGGATGGCAGAAAGAAAGATTTTTTCCTAGGGCCCCGAAAGAGGCTTTGTTAATTTTTCTGCAAGCCAGGAGGGCCTGGGAAGTCCTTGAACTGAGAGCAAGGATGAAAGAAAGGGGCTATCCTAGGAAGGCAGTACAGACAAGGGAAAGACCTGCTTTGTTTCTCCTCTGAATCACCCATCAAAGCTGAGAGGTTGTTTTGTTTTGTTTTGCTTTGCTTTTGTTTTCAGAAGTTCCCCTGTGCTAGTTTGGTTTTAGATGAAACCTAACTATGTGGTGGAAAAGCACCTTTGGTAGATTCACATCAAGGAAGAACTGTAGGCACTGCTACCTCAAGGTCCTGGCTTGTGGGTCCTGATCTCATGTAAACCAAGAAAAGCCAGAGGCACCTGACCTCTCCAAACCTCTCCATTCTCATGGATTACATCTGTGATGTCTCATGATGTATTTCTGCAGCAGTCTCTTCCCAGAGGAGGGGTTTGCCTCACCTCGATGACCAGTCTTGTCTGAATCCATCAAGTATGGCAGTGTCCTCTGGGGGTTTGTGGACTCAAAAGCCCCAGGAGGAGAGCAAAAGATAGCAACTCTGACAGCTTCATTTCTCCCACCAGTCTTTGTGCTACTCCCTCACACCTCTCACGGTGTTTTGTACTTCTCCATTTCATTAGTATCCTCAAGCACACAGCAGATTAAACACTGCTTCTCCCCAGACTGTGAACAACGCACCTCATCTTCTGTCTTTAGAGGACACAGTTGAAAACCCTGAAGATCCTGAAAAAGTTTCAGCTACTCCTCTCTCTTCCAACAGGTGTGAAGTTCATCAATGCTGAAAATGCATCACTGCAGTGCCTGCTCATCTAGGGAGGTCAGCCTGGGTTTTTTCCCAGGAGTGTTGGGAAGGGAATCTTCACTAGCTGGAAAAAAGGGCTCCCACACCCTCTTGTACTGATGGTTTGATCACCAAGATGAGGCAAAGAACTGCACAGATACAGCAGGTTCAAACTGCAAAGTATTTTAGCAGGATACAGCGAAGGGAAGAGTAGAACCAGGGGTTTAGTTGCTTGATTTGATTTACAGGGGCTATAGCAAAGAAGCATTTGAAATCCTATCAAACACGAAGCCTCAGAATTCAATGAGACAGGATATCCCTTTGCAGCATTGTGCTGGGTAAGCCTGTTAATCTCCAAATCCTTCACTTGTTTCATGATGGGATGTCGTAGGCAGGTCACCATTACTGGCTTTTCTCCATTTCCAGATGCCTGCACATTTGGCTGGATAAGAAGGGAAGTGAAAGTGCTACTTTTGTGTGTAAGGGATTTGGGGGGAATACTTTCTACTCTGCTGAAAGAAGGCTTAAATGGCAGAGTTTCAAGCTGTAGAGTTTATTTTTGCGGGGGCGGGGGGGAGGGAGGGTGTTGTTTAGTTTGGCTTTGTTTTGGGAGGTTTTTTGGTCTTTTTTTTTTTTTTGAAAGAGAGGGAAATGGCAGTCCGTGGGCAAGCATTTCTCAGACTAAGACACACTTCTGGTTTGTAGATGATTCTTCCAGTGGTCCCTCAAGACCATCTGTAAGAAACTTCCTGCAGTCTCCTACCCTGTTCCAGCCACCAAGCACTGGGCTGTGTGGAAGCTGTTCTGTGCTAGTCCTCCGCATGCAAGGAGCTGTGAAAAAGGTGAACCTGGGTGTCACGTCATAGGAACCTGGGTGTGAGGAGCAGGGTGCCCTGAGAGTTAGCACCAGGCACAAACTCAGCTCCCACCCCAGCAGGAGCATCACGGCAACCTAAAATGGAGCTGTCCCTGCAGGTAGACAACAGAATGGAAGCAAGTAGGCCAAAACCTTGCTGACACTTCCTGCCACCCAAAAGAAGGGTTTGCAGGTGGACAGTGATGTTGACATGCAAAAATGAGCCTGCAGGCATTCTTCTTTGCTCGGTTGATGCCAATTCTAACTCAGCCCCAGTGAGGCTGCCAGCTCCCTAGGATGGTTTTCCCACACAGCAGGTATACCTTTGGGAACAGGATGGAGGTTTTGGGTGCTGGCTTCCCACGACTCATTTGGCAGTGGATGAACTACAGCAGCTGCAAACACACCTCTGTGAGCTGAGGGTGCAATTGCATCTGCTCCCAGAGCAGCCAAGGCCAGAGCTATTTTAAGGATGGTTAACAAGGCACCAGCCCAGGCCACTGCAGCACGCAGAAGGCCAGTGGGTTCTTTGACAGGTGTTAGGGCTTTTGGACCTAGCAAGGTGTACTGCTTTAGTCCAGAACAAACTTCTAGACTGCCCTCCTTCCACATTCCCAGTTTTCTCTCATTTGTGAAGTCCACAAGGACTCTTTCACGCTGACAGAAAGAAGAATTACTCTGATGCATTGCAATAAGTTGCAATAAATTGCATCGACTTTTTTCCCCCTTTTTTTCTCTCCTTCTGCTACTTGTTCAATTGATTTCGGGATGAAGCATGCAATCACAACTCACTCGCAGTGTCACAGCAGGGACTGAATTACCTAAGGGAAAAGAGTTGGAGGAGGGAGGAGTCTGTGAAGGACCATTACATCTTCCTTCTTTTCCACAGATCTGAACTGCTTTTAGGGCAATTCAGTGCTGGGTACACGAAGGAGACACGGGCAGAAACATGAGCTAAATAATGGTGAAAAATCTTATTGTGGCCTGTCACAAGCGTGATTAATGACATCTGGCAGGCAGACACAGGGGACAGAAGGGAAGGCAGCACAGAGGATGGAAGAGAAGCACTCATCACAGGCAGTGCAGCCAGAAGCTCATGGGCAGAGAGAGACGAGGATGGAAGGCGAGGTGAGCCCAAGTACCACTGAAGTTGCGAGCATCATTTCATTTTTAAGGGCATCAGGGGTGGGAGAACACTATGGCAACCATTTTCCTGTGTGAAGAGGTCACTGTGGATGGCAGTATAAGGTATTATTCAGTTTCAGGAGGAGAACTCTGTGATACAACAAGCAGTAAGAAAGGTTTGGAAAAGGGCAGGGAAGATAAAACAGAAATGCCAAAATCTCCGGAGTCAGTTTAAGAGATTTTGGGTGCCACTGGATACCTCATACCCTCCAAATGGTAGGATTTCTAGTGCTGATGATAGATATTATCACTAGGGACTCAGTCTCAATGAACATTACCAGCTCGTTCTCTACATCTCACTTCTTCCATTAATACCTCCATTTGCTACGGAGGATGCCCTTGAGATTTATGGCAGAACCGCAATGGCATTTTGGACTTCTGTCAGGAATTGCATTTTATTACTGGAAGCTGAAGGATTGGGGGATAAAAATAATTAAAGCTGTTTTAAAAAATAGTCTAAACTGAAAAGATTTTAAAAGCTTCCAATAACAAAATAACCATCAGAAGTTAATATGCCAGCAGCATCTGAGTATTATCTTTTATGCACTGACTGACTGGCTACGATCTCTGGCAAAGGCCTCTTTCTTCCCACCTCCTACAAGAGTTGGCAAGGAGAAAAGATGTAAAACCTGATGTATAAAACATACTGGCCAGCTTCTCTTTTCAATTCTTTTACCTCTCTGTAAATCCACGTGACAGAATTGAAACCTGTGGATTCAAACTGCCAGCAGAGCCTCGAAGCAGACTCTGCTTCTAAAGAAGTACCATGAATGATTTTCTTCCAAAATATTTCCTGCTGTACGACGGAGCACTTGATTCAGAGCATTCGTGACCTGGTGTAGGTGTGAGTGAAACGAGATGCCAAGTTAGTTATTCTATGAACTGCCACGACAATCTTTGCCTCCCCAGCACAGGCACAGCGTGACCGGCACCCTGCTCTCACCAACAACAGCTGATGTGCATAAAGGATTTGCCGTAATGTCAGATTAGGGTTTTCCTTAACCCTGTCACACAAATATTCATTGCTGTATTACTGCGTAGCAATTCCTAGAGGAATCCACAGCTTCAACTACAGAAAGAAATTAACCGGGCTGGCCATCTGCTCTCTGGATTTACCAGCAGGAATTACAGTGCATCAGTTGCATATCTCAACATGTCAATGACCTCAGCAGAGTCATAAGGCTCCACAGGTGGAGCTTGCTGTGAATTCAGAAAAGCTCCTTGAAAGAGAATTTCAGGAATGAAAAATAAAATAAAATTTTTAAAAAAACAATAGAGCAAAACCAAATAAAGCCAGGCAAAAGCAGCACATGGTTTACTTTCCTGTGGTGCGAATTCTAACAAGCACCATGCTCCTCTATGAGCACAGAGAGTAAGGGCTGAAGTTTGGAGTTTCCCTGGATGTTACCAAAAGAGCAGGGCCTCCACGGACCTCATTGGAGAGACCAGAGAAGGAAGATAAAACAGGAGATGGGAAAGCAGAGATCAAGCAGGACAGGCTTCGTGTAGGCAGCCCTTGTGTGAATTTGTGCTTTCCCACTTTTAAAAAGGGTAGGAGAAAATTCATAATTATTATATACTTCCCATTATTATACTGGGAACGTGTTGGGGGAAAGCTGTAAGAAAGGCCGGCTCTTGGGTTGGCACTGGATGCTCATCTGTGTAGGTAATTTAGCAGCCTTGAAAGGTGTTATTGGAAGGCAAGATGGAACAGAAGGTGTCTGTTTACAGTAAGGAGTTAAAAAGAGAGATGGGAACATTGGAAATCATGCAGTACAATGGCAAAACCCTGGAAACTAGATTAGACTTTGTTCTCACTTTGTTTTGTTTTTTTTTAATGGTGCCTAAAGTAAAATTTCAGATAAACAGATTTTTGTTTTTTATATTTTTCTGACAACCAAATATTTGCACGTGTGTGTGTGTGTGTGTGTTTACACGTGCCTGTTTTTATTAATAGAAAAATTTCTTAGAGCAATTTAATCCAAAGAGTGCCATCTACTGCTCGCAAGAACAAGTTGCATGTGTAAGCCCAGCAAATTTGGGTGCTGGATGCGGCTTCCTGCACAAAGATGGCTTTATGATATGAGGACTTCAAGCATCTCAGACCATTTTAGATCCTTCTTGGGACTGATGCAAAGCTGAGACACCTGCTGTAGGGGCCAGCACTCCCAGGAGTGCCACAGCTCTCCTGTCAACAACGTTGAAAATTACTTTTTTCTTTTGTTCTCAGGTTACTTTCCAGTTTATCATCTCAAGGCAAGCTTAAACAGGCACTGATGTGCCTTGTGAGATAGTACACCTACACCAGTCAAGAGCTTGGCTGTCTGAAAGCATGGACATGAAAGGGAAGGCTTCAGGATTGCTGTTTGTTATGCTGCTCAAATAGCAGGCTGCAGTCAAGCATAAAGACCATAAATTGCCTCTATGCCCCCATTACTCTTCCCTAGTCACTCACAGCTCTGAAGCTTGTCACAACATCATTACACCTCTTCCCTCCTTGGTTGGAAAAAAAACATACTGGGGTTTCCAGGGTGTTGCACTAAAGCAGGTGCTGCCTGTCTGCAAGTAACAAATTGAAACATGTATAAATGCATCTTGTGTAATATCTGTTCGTATGTTAAAGCACCACTAAGTGGCTTTCTGTGGGCTGGGTTTTTTCAAAGACTAGCTCAAGCTGGGCACTGAGTGACTTTTCACCTGGCCCTGGGGTACTTTTAGTAGTTGTTACACATTTCTTGTTGCAACTGTGAGGGTACAAGATCATGAGCCATGTGTGTGAAATACTCTACATCCACATATAAGGAGGATGTTACCGCCAAAAAACTCCAGCAAAGAGAAGGAAATCTTTGTACCCTGCCTGAGGAAAATACACAAAAGTGGGATCTTAAAATGTCCTTTTTCCCCCTAACTGGAAAGCTTGGATCATTGTGTATTAAATCAGCATACCCTGTGTCCTCTGTTCAAAACAGATTTCATGTAGTTGCTCTTACATGAGCAATTGTTGAAGACAAAACTAAATGCCAGTCATATTGGAAACGTCACATGCTATTATTGAATCATGATGGGTCCAGCTTTACTAGCTTAGAGTTCCTAAAATATGATTTTTGAAACACTGATACTCAGATGCAGATGTTTTGTTTTTCCCCATGATATTGTAGAACATAAATAACCCCTTTATCTCATCCTGTCAGCCCAAAGAACGCAGCACTCTAATATGGATAGCTGGAGGATAACTGGTCCATTTGGGTCCAGATACGTTGCATGTGCAATAGGGCTGCTTCACTTAGGAAACACAACAGCATCTCTGCTATTCACAGTCATATCGACCCCTAGAAAACCTAGTGAGTGTCCAGATCAAAGTTTATTGACTTGAGGAACAAACAAGGCATCACATTGACCAAGAGCCTCTTGTGCAGCAATGTTCTTTGAAGCTGCTCTCCCATGCAAGGAGTGTCTGGCTGGGGAACTGGATGGAGCGTAGGAAGTGGCACCTCAGTGGAGCTGTTAACCAGCACTAGCATGATTGCTTAGTAGCTAGAGCCAGCCTGATTTTTTCACACATCCTGATTTAGATGAGATGTGTGAACTGCCCTGTTCACCTCAATAGATGTTAATCCAGGAATTAATAGTTAATATCAGATACTGATGCTAACTACATTCCTTATCAAAGAATAGCAGAAAGGAAACTTTGTCAGAGTTAGGCAGAATTTGGCATTCAAAATATTTTCCGAGCAAACTTCATTCAAAACAGCATTTTCTTAAGAAGGTTCAGTTTCTGTTAAATGTTTTGAGCTTTTGTCACTGAAAATCTCTGGAAGAAAAATGTAACAAAAGTCCACTGACATCTGCCCAGGAATAAAAAACCTCACCAGGTTCAGTGTCATGGTAATGAAAATTTCTTCAGGTGCTCAGCAGGGCAGGTCTCCCAGATTTTGCAACAGTCATGGCTGCTCCACTGGGAAGGGTAGCTTCTCCAACCTTAGGGGCTCCAGCAGAGAAGCAGAGTGCCATGGGGAAGGCCCCCAAGGCATTGGCCATAGTAGGAGCATCCCTGCTGAGTGGCAGGCTTTCCTGGGCTGCTGCAGGAAGGCATAGGAGGGGTGGCAGCAGGTAGCAAGACCCTCCTTGCCTTTCTCTGCTGGTTTCTTGCTTCAGTTCCCAGCACATCTATTCAGCTCCGTGCCATGACAAGGCCACATGACACCCTGATGATTATCTGCTGCATGCTGGAAGACACGGTCTATATTTTTCGAGAGATGTGACGGGCTTCAAGCTGCTTGCTTACTACAGCTGGTGCCTGGCCAGCCATAAGAGCATGCCAGCTTATCCTTTGGAGTAAGTCAGTAACAGTCCTGGGAGGAGGATTAAAAGGGGTGAATGTAAAGTCAGGTAGGAAGGGGCACCCAAGCAGGTGAAGTGGTTGGTTTTGGTCAAATGGGTGCCACTGACTGAAGTGACACGCCAGCTAAAGAGATGAAAGATCTTTAGCCTTCTGCAGGTAACTACCAGCAAGAAGTAGAAGTCAAGGCTGCAGGTGATGGGATGTAGATGGCTTAAGGACAGGAGAAAAGTGCAGCAAGGCTTGACTGTTGGTCTGAGCAGAAGCTGTTCCTGCAGCTTCTCCTGTGAAATGAACAGCTTTTCAGGAACTCTGAAAATCCCTCTCTAGCTTATTCAGTCAGGGGCTAGATGGCACTGTGTACCCAAAAAATAAGATGTTAGTCACAGATTTCACAGTCAGAGGTTTCTGTACAGTTACAGGCTGTGAAAAGTAAACAGCAGTGAAAAGCTTGACAAGACAGGAGCAGCAGCCAGAGAACCAGACTTCTGATGCTGTGGACATATATACAGAAGCCTTATTTATGAGAAAACAAAATGAAGGGCGCACATTCTGAGCTGAATATCCCCATCTCTCACATCTGTTTGCAGTCCCTTGCCACCGCATGTGCCTGGTGTGTCAGGCTGGTTGTTGGTGTTGGGGAAGAGCACAAGACCCACAGGCCCTTTCTGTTGAACCGCAAGCTGCTTTCCTGCCAGAAGGATGTGGAAGCACCGACACAGCTTGTCCCCACCGAGGGGGAGCTGACCTCCTCCCACAGTACCTGCAGGGCTGCTGGGACAAATGCCAGGGCATCCAAGCAGCAGATTGCTGTGCCTCTTGTGGGGAAAGAAAACTTTTCATCAAAATACTTGATAAGGCGTGATAAAACAGAGCAAACTGCATTCAGCTCTGAAATCTAGGGGGATTTAAGACTTTTATAGTAGGGAGAAGGGTTTTTTTCCCCTTCCTCATTAAAGCCATGAAGGCAGACAATTCAGTCTGTCTTAAAGCTACAAGAACTTTACAGAAGCTGACAGTTTACAAAAACCTGGTATTTGCACACACAGAAGTATGTGGAAGCTTACATTGCCAGGTTGTTTGGGGTTTGGTTTTTTCTGCTTGCCCCCGCAACACCCACAGTTTGAAAAGGTGGAAACAGTGCCCCCTGAACTACCCCACAATGATTCATTCCAGCAATTACCCCCTGCAGCACCGAGTGTTGTTTTCTTGATTACGGTACATTGGCACACAGTGATGGGAAAGAAAGTGGCAGCTTAAGCAGTGAATTCTTTACAGGCTTGACTCTGAAGCCCTACCACTGGTAGAAGCTGGCTACAACAGGAGGAAAACCAGCCTGGATGGGGAGAGAAATCCTGTGTCCCTCAGGTAATATGTTTTGGGGGGATCATTTGGCATTTTGTATGCACCATTTGAAGCAGCACAGAGTGGGCCAGAGGCCACAAGCATCGATGGATGAAATCGCCACCATGTTATTTTCCTGTCCCAAGAGTATTTGGTGTCTGAGTTGCCGATGGAACCCTGCAAGGGTGAGGAAGCAGAAGAGGGACCTCATGAGGAAGCAAACCATTCTCTAAACCATCTGCAAATTACTGATGAACCCTCCACTGCTATCCTGCACACACATTGATTGAGCTGCTGGACGCTTGTCACAAGACGCACCTTTTGATTGCTTTCAGTTATCCTGAGGGGATGAAAGCTTTACTTGCTTGTTTTGGCTCAGAAGGATATCCTTTCTATCTCCTCGTTCTAGGGGCTGGTGTCTCTGAGTTCCTCAGACCAATAATGCCAAGCAAATCGATGCTATGGCTGACTCTCCCTCGACTTGCCTTAATGAGCCATGGAGATGAATACACAGATTAGGTGTCTTCAGAAATGCTCTGGTCCTGTGAAAATAGTAACATAAACAATCTGAGTTGCTTTTATGTAATGCTTTCCTGCCAATTGCCATTTAGATTTTTTCTGAGACACCGAGGAGTTATGTTTTGTTAAACTTTAGGGAGATGAGTTCTGTTGCCATAGAAAACTAAATGAGAAGTAAAGTAAATGAAAAGCAAAAATATCCGAGGCAGTTGATATAAACTAGTGCAAGTGGAATATGAAGACTCAAGTCTTTTGGGGGCCTACGGGAAACAAAAATGCTCCCACCAAGTGGGCAGGATCGAATGGCGGCACTACAGTGGGAAATATTCTCTCATATCATCAACAAAGGTCTCTGAAACCATAAATCCATTTTAAAAAATCTTCAGTTGATTTTCTGCTGCTTCCAGCTCTCCTCTTCCTACCCTTATCCTTCCTATTCTCCTATTTACCTTCAGGGCAGTATGTGCAGACATACCTAGACTAACACAGATAAACTGGTTACCAGCAGCAGTCAAGTCATAGGGCACATCCACACGATGCTTTGTAGGGAGTTGTGAAGTTACTCGCCCTGAACTCCTGGGCTGTCCTGACACAGTTGTCCCCAGCCTGGGTGATGTCCACAGCATGACATGAAATAGTTGGAGTCTTGAGTGGGCTTCTACAAATGATTGATGCGTGTGCTGGTGAGTCTTCATGTCCGAAGCATCAGCCACCGTCAGGTCCAGCAGATGCCCAAGCCCATTTCCTTGGCTTTCCTTCCTTTTTTTCCCTTCTATTCATCCCTACCCCTTCTAAATCACTGCTATATTAGGAAGTTTTAATGAACTGTCAAGTTCAGGTTATCCTCTCCAACCATCACCTTTCCTTGCAGAAAGGAATATCAAGTATTTGCAGTGCTGCTTCATCCCCCACTCCACCCCGCTCTCATCTCCAGCACAGGGAAGTTCGGGTTTCAAATCCATCTCACCAACTAGGCCACCAAACACAAAATATACTTATTATCTTTTCTCTCCAGCAATCAGAGAAACCAGGGCAAAATTAACCAGCAAACAAGCAATTGCTCTGATGGCTATGGAAATGAGCCATTGTATTTTATGTTCTTGGCTTGCACAGTACAACCAAGGTGCAGTCTCAGTTCATCTTCAAATGAACCTTGTTTTCAAGATTCAGCCCTGGGCAAGGTGGCAGAGCAAAGCAGCTGTGGTAGGTGAGAGGCATGGCAGGTGAGTTGTGAGACTGACCAGAGCATTATTTAACTAAGTGATGTGGAAATGCACCAACAGACTCTCCATTCCGTATGCAATGGGATTTCTCAAGGGACTGGTTGAACTGGTTGTGATGGCTGATTCACATAAGCAGACCGGTGAGAACTGATTATGGCAATGCCAAAACTTGTCCGAAAGTGTGGATTTATCCTGTGTTCAACAATGTGAAATGACAGGACAAAAAATTTCAGTAACTGTTCTGCTTCTAGACTGTGCTAAATCACACCTACTGCTTTTAATGGCAAAGTTAAGCTGGGCATTAACTTTCTCCTGCGGCTCCTCAGGAAAATTGCAAGCAATTGCCCAAGTGCAGGTTCAGCCAGGGTGTGTGCAAAGCTAACACAGAGAGCAAAGGTGTTTGGGCGTAGCTGAGGGCTTATTTTGGTCTGGAGCATGGCTATTAACAACAAAAAGCATGATAAGAATGCAGTCAGAGTTCAGCGTCCTTTGCTAAGTATACATGACTGAGAGTTAATAAAACACATTCTTACACATGCGGAAGGTAAATATACACCAGCCTCCACAAAAGCATTGTAATAATTTAATAACTATGATAATTTAATAATTTTAGACTGTATCAAAGCTTTACAGTCATCCTGACTTACAGGTTGCATTACAGGTAGCATCACCACTGGTTAGCTGACCTGGGATTCAGGGAAACATACAGAGAAATGAGATGGATTCAAGATTAAACGCAAAGCCTGCATCTGCATGGATACTTTTTTATTTTTAAATCTATAACATACTTATTCTGCAACACCCATTGTCCAAAGTCTGTAAATTATTTCCAACTATGTAAGTTTAGACTGTATTTCTACAAAGATCACGAGATATTGTTGCCATCTCATGAACTAAATATTTTACTGTGCTATGTGGATGCAGTCAAAGAATGAAATATTGAGCAGTTATCATAGGTCTTTTTGTGATTTACCATTCAATAATTTAGAAACTGTAGCTCCTGCTAAATTCAATTATTTCTCCTGTAGCTTGGGTTTTAAAAATGCCATGCTTGTCTTACATTCAAAGGACTTTTCCTCTGCCCTGGAAGAATTAAGAGAATTTACAGGATGGAGGTTAAGTGCTAGGGGGGGATTTTAAAAAAAAAAAAAACATTAAAAACATTAAAAGCAAGTACCAAAAACTGTGGATGAACAGCTAATAAGCTGAACAAAAAATACCTGATTTAGCTTTCATACATGCATCTGATGATCCCTGAATTTTTTAAGTGTCTCTGGGACGGGGGGGGGGGGTTCCAGTTATATTACTAATACAGAGGTGTAAAATTAGCATGAAAGTTCAGTTAGAAGTATTTTTTTAATATTACTGAAAGTATTAGAAATTTTCCTGCTATTCATTGCAAATGTATAGCTGAATTCACACTTCCAGTGCCAAAAGCTCTGGGCAGCCATTATGAAAACACGGAAGCACTGCTAGGAAAAGAGGGATGTGGGCAGGAGTGACAGGTCCACTGGGTAAATCAAGACTGATTCTGTCACTAAAATGTATATATATATACACTCACATATATATATAATGTGATAGAAGATATGTATGATATATAGCATATTATATACCATATACACCACATATTACATTATGTATTATATAGTATGAATATAATACATACTCTGGACTCTCCTATAGCTATGTTGTGTTACATTATGTTACATTATTTATAGATATACTTACTGTCTTTTAATATTTCTTTGACAGTTGGCCATATTAGAAATGTCCAGAAATTTATAGAATCAGCTTTTTTCACCATGTTTCCTGCCAAACATGCCTTCTTTTACTGGGCCAGTCTTTCTGAGCATTCCAGTGCTTTTCTGTTCTGGATGGATCAGCTTCGGGGAAGGTACAGGAACCACATGCACTGTCACGACAGAAAGTCAACTTTCACACAAAGGTCATCCCGTCAATGCTTTCCTGTGGGAATGGGTTGTGAATGAAAGGGAAATAACAAGATTTTGAAGACAAGATCTAAAGCACACAGTAACTTGCCTTCCACATTTCAGGAACTTCAAGGATATTTTGTCCTGGTTATATCAGCTGTCTGGGAGTGCTTCTTCTCTAGTCTATTCTGTAAAGATAACTCTCACGTAAATTGTGCTTTTGGGGTTAAAAAGACGGGCTGGTGCAGAAGTACTCAGACTGTTGTTACTGTTCAAAGAGTTTGAAGAAATTTCAGAAAAGGTTGTGAACAATGTGCATCCTCTTTGCGACTTTTATTTAAACTTCATATATGATGCATGAGAGAACCCTCTGGGCAAATACCATGGTAGTTCAGCCATGGTCTGATGGCTATTTTTCTAATGTGTGGTAGTCTTGATAAGTACTTTAGACCAAGGTTGTTGATAAAGAGCTCCTGAAAGCAAACAAGCAGTGGTGCCATATTTCTACAGAAGGGTTGTCGTTTACACAGCAGGCACTCCTGGCACTTGGACGCCTTTGAGCTAATCTGCAGCATGCCTAATCTCCATCAATGCCCAAGCTGTGACCCATGACGCTCTCTCATCAGCTTGGCTTCTGTTGTTAAACTGTACAGCTACTTATACTGTATCATGGAGTTGCTCAGCAACATATTTGGGCCAAAAACCCATCAGAAGTGCAGATTGGATGGGGCTTTGAGCAACGTGGTCTAGTAGAAGGTGTCCCTGCTCATGGCAGGGGGGTTGGAAGTAGATGACTTTTAAGGTTCCTTCCAACCCAAACCATCTGTGATTCTATGCTTCTAAGTATGTGTATAAAATGTGAGCTTGTGTGCGTTCTCGCATGTGCGTAGAACATACCTAAATGTGTGTGCACATATGTGCATGACGATTTGTGCATATATTAAAACACATGTACACAAAAATTGGACACAGAATGGACTATTTCAGCCAATTACTTATAAGCAGTAGATCTCAGAAACAAAAGTAATGTACCATATTCATCAGTGATGAAAAAACCACTTTGCAGGACAGTACTCTGCAGCCTGCAATATTCCCATTACAGACCCTCAAAGCCAGATTTTGCTCTGACAGAAGATACAATGCAGACAAGTCTTGCCCACTTTAAACATATTACTCCCAGACTCTCTTGTCACAGTCAAGTTTTGTTTTTAAAACTGCTGGGAATATCTTAAGCAAATAATTTGCATCAGTCCTATTGCCTCATTTAAAGGAGACAACACTCAAACTGCTGCTGGATCCAATCTGTTTCTCAATCACACAGCCAGCCATGTACTTAACATGGTCCTGTGCTAAGGTTTTAGGGATAGTTCTCTGTATGCATCTATAAACCACAGTCAAACATGGCGTGGCACGATGAAGTGACAATGAGTTGCCAACAAAACAAGATACACCAGCAAAATGCCTCTGATTTCTCACCCAGCCCTGGGCTCCTCACAGAGAAGCTTCCTGTGAGTTGGGGAAAGCTGTTTATTTCTTCCAAGCAACAGCAACCAAAAAGAGATCATCATGGATTTTGCAAGCAAGGTACATGTTTTACAGGTGTGTGCTCTAGCTCGTGTCAACGAAGCCAGGAAAGGTAGAAGAGGGTTGCAGAATGGCCCATGGGTTGGATTGTCTTCTTGTCCCCTGCAGCACACAATGACCTGAAAACACCTGGCACTGATGCTACTTCATTCTGAAGGCAAATATTTGCTGTGCAGAGTACTTGCAGGGTGAGCAGAAGTTCTTGCTACCTGTCGCCAGACCAAAGAATTTACCCAAGGAGATGAAAGACTTCATTATTCCTCAGAAAAAGAAATTTAATAACATACTTCCAGGATATCCCCCTGCAATAAATTCACAAACAAACAAACAAACAAATAAATAAATAAATAAACTTTAACAAAAAAATCATTACGATCTGTATTTACCAAAGTTGCATTTAGGGACACTGAGTAGATCAGAATGGATATTATGCTCTGAGGGGATTAAACCAAAAATTCTCCTACTTGCCTCTGTGGAAGAGCATACGCAAAATACAGATATATTATTTTCATCTGACTGATAGCTTGCTATTACAAGAAACAGCTGGAAGTCAGCCCATGTTTGCCTTTCCCTGCTGATCATTTTTCTATTCATCTTCTATTCTTTCATGGCAGACTGAAAAATACCTTGAAAAAATTATTAACTGATAAATACACATATACTCACACCCACGTCTCTGTGTGAAAAAAAACCATAGTATTTTCCTGCATCCAGAATTGAAAATAATTGTCCTATATGTAACTTTTATTTTTTAAACGTTGCTGGTGATTTGTTTTACGCAGCATCCTAAGAAGCAATTCTCGTGTTGGGAGTGCTATGAAAATTGCAATTTTTTTCACCTTTACCTATACCTGTTGTTGAGAATTCATCCTTCTGGATAAATGAGAAAAAAATCCCACATCTTGTCTTCACAGATAGGAAGGAACATGAATTTATGGGGCAAATAAGACCTTTTATAGGTGCCTAACAGTTGTAGGGGACAGGTCTCCAGTCAGAATTCAGAAGGGGACAGTGAAAGGATATCCATGGAGCTGGTCTTAGCCACAGGAGCAGCCAGTATCTTCTTAATCCAGGGGCTGGCTGGATACATACCTGAGGTCATCATTTCCATTTCTTAGTGTTTGTTAAATGATGAAACTAAACGAAATGACAACCAAACATAAATTATGGAGATCTGAAATTATTCCTCCCCAAATTGTCCTGCTTTAATGGAGCACTGGCTCATAGTTTTTTAACCAGTTACACTTCCTGACAGCATTTTAAGTGTAGTGACTTTGATTCACTCCCATCCCCATGTCAACAGGAAGACTTTTAATCTATTATTTTCACCAGAACATTTTCAGTTGCTTCCCTTCCTGTGTCAGTATCTGGAAGTGACACAAAGAAAGAAGACTTCCAGTACCCAGTTGTGCATCACAGAGGATGTCCACCTGGTTTAAGGTATGGAAATCAACAGCTAATAATCTTCAGATTGAATGAAAACAATGATACTGAGGATGACAGGTTGGCTTTTTTCTAAAAAGATCTCGAAATTTTTGTAACAAACTATTTGCTAACAGTAAAAACAATATATAAGAGTTTTTGCAGTTTTTTTAATTAATAACTGTATGGGTACTCATGTTATATAAATTTAAGGAGCAATGATTCTGGAACAAATTAACTGAAAAAAATTAAATGGAGTCTGTTCCCAAATGCAACTAAAATACAAACATAGAAATTTCTAGAGCACTTTGAAACAAACTTAAGGAACTGAAGGCTCTGTGATACAAAATGTGATCAGCAAGAGGTTTCACTGTGCTCTAACTGGGGCATGTTCATTTCTGTTAATACCTTCTGGTGCACTCATCATATAAAGGACTGGACTTACCTGATTTGTGTAACAGACTGGATGAATTAACTACGTTATTTGGTAGGCAAATGTATTTCAAAGTCTTTGTGCAGTAAAAATTAAAAATTCCTTTTTTTTAATTTGAGAGCTTGAGAGTTGTGTAGGGTGGGGATATTATTTTTCTTTTTTTTTAAGTTTTATTAATTTTTCTTTAGAACTGTGAAGAGACATGCTTATGTTCAAATGATTTTCCACACTGAGAAAAATTGAACTGAATTATTACTTAGTGAGACAACATTACAGTTTCATTGAATTCTTAAAAAATTTTTCCATGAGAATGATACCTGAAATTGTTTATTTTAACGTGGCATTTATTTAAACTGTTTACACATTAATTTGTTCTCTGCTTTATGAGTGTGTTTTCTCTTTTTTTCCTTCTTTAGGACCAGATTCATAGCTGGTTACAAAATATGCCATTAGAATTGGGGAACTGGAAAGGTCAGTGTTAGATTTAGCAAAACCTCAAGAACGAGAACCATTTTTCAAAAAAATCTGGAATACCCTCCCAATCCCTGAGCTCTTTCACTTGAGGAGCTTTCCAGATCTATTAAAATAGACGTGCATACCAGGTTATTGCCTGTAATAGGTCACCATTCACCATTGGTGACAGTGCAATCTCTTCTGCTTAGCCAGGCTTGACATAGAAACACCAAGCAGCTGAAAAAGCTGAGTCCTATTTGGACCAAGACACTGTCAATGTCTCAGGTACCACTGTGGGGCACAGAGGTTTGGAGACAGTCTAGTTCGTGGGTTGTTTCACCTCATTAAACTGGTCATTTTACTTCCCATTTCCAACTGGGGACATAGCATCATGCCTGATGTGAAGCAAAAGCAGCAGCTGGGCAGGGGAGGAAAGGGCAAGGGAGAAGAGAAAGGTTTGTCTGCAAACCTTTTGAAACATGAGCTTATTGAAATGTTGACATCCATGTGGAAACAGCCAAGAACAGACCAATCTTCTCCTTGAAGATGCCAGCTGTGGCCTTCCTGGTAAGCTGTAGCATGTCTTTGTGGGGACAAAAATGTTAATGAAAGATTGTATTAAATGTACATATATATAAATATATTTATATATAAAAAATATATATAGAAAAATATCTTTAGGATCTTGGTATTTCTGTGTTAGCTTTTATTTGCATTTATAAGATTAATTTTATTTCTATTTGCAACATTCCAAAGGGAGGGAGCAAAACCAAACCCACAACATCTAAGACACGGCCTAAGCCAAGGCTTAGAGTGGCAATCAGATCACAAACATAGCCTGTCCCATGTTACCTAGGTATGATAGCATCCCCGGCATCTGCCCTGCTTGGGATACTTGGGTCATTACAAAATACTCCTTCCAATAAAAACAAGCACCCCAGAACAGGCATCAGGTTTATCCTCATAGCTGGTGGATCATATATAGCTTATGCTAATAATTTTCCGTTTCTAAACCATGGCAAATCCATAATTTTCCATTTCTAAATCACAGCGCAGAAATCAGTGTAAAAGATAAAATCAGACAGGAATCTTGCAGGTGAATAATTCAGTTTCTTTAAGCATCTTTTGTGCTATTTTCTAAGCATTACTTAAATTGACTTAAGGTAATCCCAAGCAGTAAACGTGTTCTTTCTGTTCTACAGTGAATCTGATTAGAAAGCCAGTTAAAATTAACAGGACGCTATTTTGACCTGTTAGTCTTTTTTCACTCACCTCCTGCAATCTCAATCCCCCTGAACAGTTTAATCAGCTCAGACTGTGCCTGCTTCTCCTTTCCACTCCACAACTGCTATGGCCTAAGGAACATCCCATTGTCCAAAAGCAAGGATACAACCCCTGCTGCCTCTCTCTCTCCTTTTCCTTAGGTAAGCTTCACACAGCTCCCTGCTGAACCCCGGAGAGGTGACACCTCTTCTCCTGAGGCTGCAACATCAAAGACAGGTGAGTCCTGACTGAGCTTTCCCGCTTCCATACTGGTCTCTTTCCTGCTGCTACCACTCAGGGTGATCCAGGCAGCCGTCCTGCTGAGGTCAGGCAACACGGCCAAAGACCTGCCCAGCAGCAGGAGAGAAAGAAGGTTCAGCATCTGCTTTTGGCTACAGCACAAGCCAATCACCCCATTTCTCCAGACCTCATGTCTGCCTTTCATAAACAGACATGCTTTTTTCACTGTTTTTGAGATCTGGGAAGGAATTTGAATGAGTTATTGATGCCAGCTATAGGCACTGCCAGAGGAGGTTATTGTGTATGCATAGACTTAATCCAACTTTCAGATGATGTGGAGCTAAACTGAAAACAGACCCAGCCACATCCTCATAGGGCTCAGGCAGGTATGTTACTTTAGCTTCTGTAATGATACCTCTGCAGGAATGCAAGCTGAAACAGAGCTTACGAAAGAGACACCCTATGAAAATTCGAGCATGCCACATACAAAATTATTTGCCTGTTCATGTTTTGTAAGACTATTCATAGTACCACTGCACTATGTGTAATTAAAAAACCCAAGGGTGACCCATGATTAACGAACAGAGTTGGCAGCTGGAAACCTGAGATCTGAATGATGGCTCTCCTAGGTGTTCTACGCAACTTGTAGCAAGCTCTGGCAGATAAACATTTCAAAACCAGTGGCCTGACTTTAGCTGCTCTAATAAAGTTGGTCTCTTTGCCAGAGCCACTGAGTTTAGTTGCTGCATATAAGCTATGCAAAAACTGTGGGTACTCAGTAATTCTGATAATCAGGCTGCCGTTTTTCTTTTAGGTTACCAAATTGAGATATGTCTTAGCACAATTAGAAATTCATCTTTGTAAACCTTGTTTCCTGTTCTGATGAAATTTGCCCTTGAGAAATCTTATATAAGCAGTCTTGGTTTTTCGCTTTCAAAAAAAAAATAGGGTGCACGCAGGCACGAAGAAGAATGAATAATGTTAAATAATAAAACCTCTCGCTGTGGAGCAAACCTGGTAAATATAGAGTCCTGTCTGTAGGTGTGGCTCTGCTCTCTCTCCAGAGCTGGGGTGTGGCGTGGGCCCCTCCAGGCCACGGTGGAGGGCCTCCTGGTGATGTTCTGATGTTGCTGAACAGTTCCAGAAGGAAAAAAAAAGAAGCCACAGTCCCAGGAAACTCCTTGCTTCAGCTAACGAACAAGAAACTAGCTAAAAAGCAAAAGAATGCACCTCTCTGCCCTGCTGCAGAGACAAAAGCTGGGGAGAGAGCGAGCGAGTTATCTCTAGTTTTGAACACAGGCCGCCAAAAAAATTCCACCACCTTCCCCCCTCTCTCTTGCATCTGCCTTAAAGGCACAGAACTCATGTCTGGCATAGGGCAGACAATAGGGGGATACAGCATCATAAAGTCACCCCAAGACATTAGCATACAAAGCCTAGATGAACATCACTTTTAAGACCAGGAATAGGATTTTTCTTGTCTGCGTTTAATTGTAAAATGGAGCTACAGGTATTAACCTGATTCACCAAAGGCATTAAGAAGGACATTCATTAAATTTGTATATTGCTCATCTGCTGTTTGAGGTTCTCCAAGATCAAGGACTTTTTGATCAATTGAAACTGTCCCCTGAGCCTATCCTTCACACCAATGATATCTTCTCTTTTTCTTGTTCCAAGGATTGTCTTTCAGTCTTTGAAGTCAATCTGAACATTTTCTGTCATGTTCTGAGTGTTATCATTCATGATTCTCAAAGGTAAACCAGACTGAAGACAGAGTTAAACAAGTTTGGAAGACTAAGGAGGCAGTAAAAAGCAAGACACGGATAACTGGAAAAGATAAATATGAATGAGCAAAAGTGCAAAAGGCTAATTTCAAATTTCATAAGAGAAATAAAATATCAGAGAAGAAAAGGTCAAAAATGAAAAATATCCAGAAAATCAAGGAGAAATGCCCAGAACTAGTTTTGCTGTTTTGTTTTGTCTTGCTTTTTAATAGAAAATGTCATATAGCCTGTTAAAACGATTAGGATTTAAAATGGTAAAAAAAATAAAATTGAAGACATGAAATAGAAAGATTATTAAAGAATGACAAAAGAAAATGTAGAGAAGTGAAAAATAAAATGTTTATGGTGACTTACATTTCTTTTTTAATGTTAGAAATGCAAAGACTGAGAAAGTTACAAAGAAAGACGTCAGCCCTTATTTTAAAAGTCATGATTATTACACAGCTTAGCTGTAACGGTTTTGGGACTCCTCAGCTTTTCATAGCTAAAATCCTCACTACTCAGTACCTATGGAAGGTTACAATATTATAGAGCAATTGCAGCAGAGTCTGTGATTACTGTGCAACAGTAATTGAGCAACTTTTAAACACGTCTTAAAAAATGCAGATACTTGACATTAATACTTATTAACGCAATAATATTACTATATGCTTTTAATGTTGATATTTAATATAATATTAATGCAGAAACTTTGTATTTTTCTGAGATAAGACTATAATTTTTCATCTTCTGCTGTTTCAAACAAATTTCTTCCCTGAGCATATTTTAACAGTTGTCCAGATGTCACTGGGTTTTTGTCTGACTGTGCTAGACCCAGCACGAGAGACAGAGTTCATAACCAAATGATGAAGGCTTAAAATTGCCCATGAAAACAAAAAGTGGGGCTGGCTTCACAGCCAACAGTGTCTGTCCTGTTCTGGTGAGGAACTGCTCTTCCCATTCCTGGCTTTGATGCCATTTCACAGAGCTAGAACAGGGTAGGAGAATGGCAGGGCTTGAGCATGTTCATTGCTGGGCAGGGTCGGTGGGATTTACATTATTTTAGCAGCATGAAAGTAAGGTGCCTTGTCTCTCCTATATTCCACTTACATTCCGCTTTCACTGGCACATTTCCCTAAAACTCTCAGCAATCGCTGGCTAGAATGGAGGCTAGAAAACTTGCCCAGTTCATTGACAGCCCTAGAACAGAGAGCAACCTCAATTCACAAAGTAGCTGAGTCCTCGCTGAAATACATTCCTGCATCTAGTAATCTCTGCACACCAGGTTGTGGTGTTTAAGTTCACAAATAATTGCTTTTGATCAACATTTAAACATAGAGGTAGTGAACAGACCCTGGTGCTGTATTAGGTACTGAAAGGCCTGTGATATTAAATACCTGCTCCCTGCCCATCTCTGTCCAGCTGGGAGCATGCTACAGTTCAGGCAAAGGGACAGTTCTGCGTTACTTCAATATGCCCCGTTTTCTGTGCTGCCTCCATCTACCAGCACATCACTTGGTAATGGTTGCAATACATTTTTCCTCTGACTCACCACATTTTTTCAAATGGTTTCAGTACTGAAGGTTTCTCTTTTTTTTTCTTTTTTTTTTTCCAGAGCAAATTCTGTAGAGCTAGTAAAGAAATAAACGAGAGGGAGGGAATCAGCTCCTCTGCAGGCTTTTGAAAAGGAATTTATTTATTTCAACTTGCAAATCACAATTCAGGTAGTATTTTTAACACCACATCCATGCCTAACTTCTCTTTAATGTATGAGGGGCTTGGAATCTATGTGCTTTGGGAAATCTCCCTTCATCTTTAGGATGTACTTGGCTTCATCTTTAGATATGAAAAACAGGATCTTAGAATTCCAGTGCCTCTTGCAGTTTCCTACAAAAATAGTGCCTCCCTACAACATGGATGCACTTTGAAGAGAATTGCACAAAATTATCACTGAAAGATTCTTAGATTCTCTCTTGTCAGGATCTTATAAATTAAACAGCAATATTAACATGCTTTTTTAGTTGCTGTGGTGCTGCTGCTGTTGGTCTATTCTGGTACGTTGATGGCTTCAATCGGACCAGCTGAATGCTTTCTGTTAGGCAATATTTCTGTAAATACTTCTGGTGTTTTATACTTATACTGCAGAAATTCAGACTGCACCTGCAACTAGCACTATGCATTTGACTCCTTCATTGATCAATTTTTCTCTGACACACACCCCTAAGAGAAATCAAGTCTTTTCAATCCATCGTGCTGTAAAAACTCGCTTCATAGAATTTTGCACTTTCCACTAGCAATGCTCAGAGCTGAAGAGAAAAGGCACAACAGCTGGATGGAGCACACTGCAACCAAAGACTACACTCATAAAGTCATGGAAGAATAATCTTGCTAAGTTTCTGTGCTCTTTTATAAAGGATCCCATTTTCAAACTTGGAGCCATAATTGTTAGGCACTTCAATAAAGTGCCTTCAGTGCTGAATACCAACAGCGGGCATAGAAACTGAGGTTTCCTCAGCACCTCTAAAAGTCAATCTATGCGCAATTTGGCTGCACAAACATGAGGCAGTATACCTCACCCAGCTCTGAAGAGTTGTCCTATGCTATACAATATACTTCCAGCTTAAAAGTGGGACATTTCAAAACCCTCCAGCTATACTGAAATAGAAACTATGCTTGTTAAGATATCATTATTTGTTTCTTTTCCTCTTCCTCCCCTTCAACCAATCCACTGTCTTTGGAAGCACAAACACCATCCATTCTGGGCACCATTGACTACCAATAGAGCAACACTGGTCCAATAATGACCTCTTTGATGAAAATATCCTAATAACCAGCACGTGAGAGCAACATAGAGGGCAGGAGCCCCATTTCTTCGCCATGTATCCCCACACACATGCAGATCACTCGCTGCCTAATGGCACACAGGGACTGCGCTTTGTGCTGGAGCCAGAGCTCAGCACCTACCTCTCATCTCCTTCCATTTCTGCATTTACACCTTTTATTTAGCAAGAATTTAATGAGACTGATTGTTGATGCCTGAAATTTTGGAGGGTAGAAATGCCAAGGACAGCAAACAAAAACAACAGCCACCGCATGTCCTTGAAGAAGATCGCACAAGCCTTCTGACCAGCCTCAGCAATGGGAAGCAGCCAGGACTTTAGTGCCCCTAATTAATTTGTAATGCTTTGTAAAAATGACTGCCCAAACTTAATAGGCAAAAATCTGCAAGGGTCTGTAACTCCTAACTTTAAGTAAATTCTCAAAGTCTTAACAAGAAAGAATGAGGCTAATATAATATTAATAATAGTTAGTTTCATAGAACTCCTTAAATCCATAAAAATTGAGAGGTCATTACAAAATAGGAAACACTTGACTTTACGTGATCTTTATAAGGGAGATCAGTATTGCTTTGAAAAAAAAATTAAAAACTGATATATTAATCACTTTATTAGAAGTTAGGATAATTTTACTGTTTATTTAATCAGAAGCAAACTGAGAACAGATCACAGTTCTGAAGTAATGGAGGATTTCATGATAGCAATTGAGTCACTTAATGAGCAAATGAAAATTTCTGGCTCACTAGAGATCAGTTTAACAAATATTAACTAATAGTTCTCCTAAGTGCTAGTTTCTGAATATTTCGAAAACCAGAGCAATAACTAACTATACATCAGTAAAATAAGGTGCAAGAACGTAGATTCATACTTAAAAATCTCTCTGTGTGTACTTTCTTCATTTGGACAGCAACAGCTTTTCTGGAAACTTCTGTAATAGCGTGTAGTCTACTGGCAATGGTAGTCTTCCACTACTGAAATAAATCTCAGTTGCATTTCCAATATTAAGCAGTAATAATAACAGTAATAACAATATTCAGGATGTTTCAAATTAAATGGGAAGTTTTTCACGTTTGTGTCAAAGAGGAGTAATATTTAGCATCTCAAGCATGTTAATACCAGCTGCCCCACTTGAGTACACAGAACCTTTTGTGCGGTAGAGCTTGGCCGCGGTGATGCATCAGTCACTATCAGACATTGACCAACAACTTTGGTGTTAAATATTTGGCAAAACCAAAACCATTCACATGGAAAACCAAGTCACACTTAACACTTTATTCACGTATGTGTTCTAAAGCATGGTAAATATTCCAGTTTGGACAATCCATTGGACACATTTCTTGAACGTGGCAAAGTAAAAAAAAAAAACCAAAACCTGAGCAGCAAGCCCAGCACATGTTGTCTAGAGCACCTTGGTTATTAATAGTGCCAGCTTTATCAAGTTGTCTCACAGAGCATGGAAACAAAGAGAACAATCAGCATCATATTTCCTGGTAAGAACAGAGGAAAAGCAAGATGTCTGCAGTCCAGCAGCTGGTCTGTGTTCAGCCTACAACTTTACAGGTTTTGAATTGACTATTCACAGTGCGTACTGTGAGGGTGTACAAAGAACCTGCATGAGTTACTGACTTTGATGTCATTAGAATTATTTCCAAATGTTTTCAGATGTTGTCCCCTAGGGATTAGTTGCCTTGGGAATCACTTGTATTATTTACCATTATTTTCCTTACGGACATAGCATGATCTCGACTGATAGCCTTAACTGGTGCAGAGGTGGGGGTAGTGTAGTTTTGACCATCAGACTCATACTCTGATGTAACAAAATTGCCATGATTTTAAAGATAAGTAATCCTTCCCCAGCATATAGCCAAGCTTGTGTTAAAAGGCCAACATTTATGCTATTTTGTGTTTTATTTTTCAGCGGAAAAAATAAAGCTAACGGGAGTTACAAACTGATCTGCATGGTACCAAGGGGGGTGTGCAGTGGCATAACACTTACCCTGGATACGGCATCTGGGCCCAAACACTACACGTAGCTCTTGACAAAACATTTCATTTTGTTCTCTTGCTATATTGTATAACTGAAGTCCACGTGGCTCATATAGATAGGTGCATTCGTCATAATAATAACGATGATTATTATTATGTGGGAATACCTTGTTTCCAGAAACCAAAATGTGGAAACAAAGGAAAATGAGCACATTTTCAGTTTTTGGGATGATTTTTGTGTGTTTATTTCTAATGGGGGCAGATGTGTCTTGGTAATGTCTTTAAGTAGATGGCATTCTAAACTGTCCCAGATTTTAATCAAGTTTAGTGCTATCACAATTTCTATGATAAATTTCAAGGAGTGGAGGCATTGTTGCCCGTAATTATGGCTCAAGTGTACTTATAATGGCTTTTTGGAGCACTAGGTTTTTCACATACTAATACTACTGTTATTCATTTTATGTTGTCTTTTGCTCAGCAAAGAGATAAGAGTATTTATTATCCAGCAAAGTGGGCTAATTTTGCAATGATATGCAGAAAACCCACCGCAAATTGTTGAACAAAAAAAGCAAACATAATGACAAATAACTAAGAGCATCAGTCATAAACAACACAATGTACTTGGTTTATTTTAGAACAGCAATTTTAATTCCTTCCTAATTGACTTGTAAATTACCTTCCTTTTTAAGAAAAAAAATATACATCATCTGCTACTATCCGGGTTTTGTGTACTTTGCTCTGAACAAACACAAGAGAATTAGGGTAAAACTGGTTACTTGCTCTACTGAGTTTAGGTCTACCACTTTTTTCTTGCAATGGTGTGAAGGTAGTTGCTATTAGCCAACAGCATTGGTCTCCGAGCTACAAAGATCGATTACGTTTTTCTCAGACTTCTGGGACAGGAACATTAAGGCATTCTGGCAACTCTCATTATGCAAATCACTAAAATCTATCTGATCTAGACAGGAATCATACACATTATTTTTGGACATTTAGTGACTATACTACCTCAATATAGAAAATTAATTCAAGGTTTTGGCTTTACTAGACCTTTAAAGTCCAGAGACCAAGTCCCTGTGCCCAGGAGGCTGTCCCTGCCCTTGCAGGCCATGTGTTGGGTACAGCTGCAAGGCATCCCTGTAAATTCATCCAGACACCCAGACTGTGAAAAGAAAGGAACTTATACCATGGGTATAAATGAGTTCTCACCAGGGCTTTACACAGTCCATGTCTTTCCTATAGAAAGGCTTGGAATACTTCAGAAATCTCTTCTGTACTCGTTACAGAGGGGGTTAAGAAATCTTCTGGTGCTCATTAATACTAGTGCATGTCTAGTTTGGGAGTTTACCTGTTGTATTACTACTGCTGATCTCAAATGAAACATTTCACTGATTGCTGCTTAATTTCATGTTGTTGACAGATCAGTAAAGCACTCGGATCACAATTTGCTTTAGGCCGTGTGGACTGAACAGGTTTTCCCTGCAACACTCAGGGAAAACAAATAACCAGCTCAGTTGTGTAGATCAGTTTACAACACCTCATCTAAATATCACTGAAGGAAAGGGTCCTGCGTAGGGGGCAGAGATTGAGACTGTATCACCCCAGCAAGTTTGTTAGCACCCTTGGAATGCAGAAGGACTGCTGGTCTCTTTCCCATAAGGCTTATTTCTTGAGTGGACTATTTGGGAAAAGGGAAAGCCACCCAGTGTATCACTGGAGATGTTGGGGTAGGCTACTAAAGACAGCCCCAGCTGGGTTCCTATCTGAAATGAGGAAATGTTTGTGTATGTCTGAACAAACTGTTCTTTTAGGCAAAACACCATTATTCACATTGAAAACAGCAGCAGAAAATGCTGCTGCCTCTGCCCATTCCTGGTACAAAACAAGCATAACAATCTCTTGGAAACAACCAGGAAGAAATGATGCAGGCACACAGGCACACACATATCCATACCTATGCCTGTACCTATCCCTCCAGCGAGCTCCTGGGGTAGTGCAAACAAACCTCACATCCCAGCAGCACTGGTAAGGGCAATGGAGGGCCTGTGCTGAGGACACCAGATAGACAGACAGCAGAGCTGCATCCAGGCAAAGGGAGACAAGCTGGAGGAAGCTGCAGCAGCAGTGCTCCTGCAAGAGCTGTTCATAAGCAAAGACAGGAAACAGAAGCCATGAAGGAGCAGCTTGTTTCCAATTCATGAGATGTCCTGAATTGGTACTGAAACAGAAGGGTCAGCCCTAGAAGTAAAGGCTCAAGAAACAGTGACCTCCCTAGCTGGGAGAAGAGCCAGGCCACAGGGGACAAGAGGATAAGGACTGAAACCTCTGTGTTAGAGAAATATTGCATGTTCAGTAAAGGGCAGCACCCCTGAGTTTTGCTGTGCCAAAGGACCAGTGTCCTGGTTAACATGTCCATTCATGGGCCTCACTGCTCAGTCCTGCCCCAAGGGTCTTTTCATGGAAAGAGCAATCTTCACAGCCTGCAGATCCCCAAGAGGTGCTGGAGCTCCTGTCACTGTCCTGTCATAGGTACCCACAGACTCACACCACAAATATGAAAAGCAGGGACTTGCAGAGATTTCTGTGGCAAAGGCCACATTTCAGACAGCTTTTCAGGTATCATCTGATTTCCTGACCACGCAAACCATCTGTCTTCTTACCATTCCTGCCAGCATCCATCTTACATTGATGCCATGCACTGACATATGCAGATAACACATTCACTTACTACAAATCATTCTCTTTGTGATTGCTTTAGAATCAGAATGTTACGGAGTTGAAGGGACCTTGAAGATCATTTAGTCCCAACCCCACTGCCGTGGACACAGACACCTCCCACTAGACTAGGTTGCTCCAGGTCTTATCCATCCTGGCCTTAACACTGCCACGGTTGGGACATCCACAACCGCCCTGGGCAACCTGTTCCAGTGTCTCATGTCCCTCACAGTAAAGAATTTCTTCCTAATACTGACTTAAATTTCCCCTTTTGCAATTTGTACCCATACATTTAATATATTACAATTCGCTGGGTTTACCTGTCAAGCTAGGATACAAATATTTCGTCCACCTATTTTCTTCTACTAAAAACCTCTACAAGACCTAAACCATAAGATTGAAGCACACAAACTCTGAAGTATCATGGCAGTGAAGGAAAAATCAGAAGCTTATCAGTATTTAAATAGACTACGAAAAATCTCCTGCCATGCTCCTTACTAGACCTTCCTGCTTGTAGGACTCCTGTGTACAGTGGCTAAGCCTAACACTGATCAGAGAGAAACTAATTACCCTACAAGAGAATGTGTCCTGTGAAGCATCTCAGTGGGCTCAAACTAAGGAAAGCAAGCTTTAGAAGGTCTGAAGTTTCAGCCTGAGGAAGAATGTGTAAGGATAAACTCTTGTTCTGAATCTGCTGAGTGTGAAAAGTTGTGCTGTGGCTCGCTCCTGTGACACTGCTCTTCCTTGTTCTCCTCCCCTCAGGTAAAAATATTGTGAGAAACAAGTTAAGCCCAAACAGCAGTGTTCCTATTTGAACAATGTTCACACAGAATGCCAATTTCCTTTGTTACACAAGTTGTGAACAGCTGCCTTTTCATTATCACAAAATATCAAATGACTACAGAAAACAAACAAACAAACAAAAGGAATACTAACTTTACTAAAGATAAATGAAACTTAGAGTTCTGCTACATTTGCCACAGTAGACAGCAGAGGCATTAGCAGAAGGAGACGATTTTTGATGAAAAGCTTTTAATCTTGAAATTATTGCAAAGAAAAGAACAAAACAAAACAGAACAAAAAAGGAAAAAACAACAAAAACCCAATCAAACAGACAAAAAAACTACCATCATCTTCTTTCTATTATGAATTCCCAGAGCAAATGTGTGCCTTTAGACGTGTGAACAAATACTCTCCATTTTGGAACTTTAAATATCCTAAAGTTGAGAACGAGGTGGATATTTGCTCTTCTACCCAAAGGGACATAAATTGTCTTTGCTCTGGATGGGCAATGATGCTCCACTTCTTGTGATCCTACTCTGCATAATATCTCCACATCCCACCCTGAGGTCAGAACTGTTAGAAGTGATTAAGCCAAAGTGCTCATGGACCAAAATATGGTTACAGCTCCCTTCTAACTCAATTTTGCTTCTCTCTGCTCCTCTTCTCTGCTATAATGCTGGAATTCAGTCTGCTGCAAACCTCTAAAACAACCAATTGTCCAGGTGACAGAACCTGTCAGAGAAGAGAAAAACCAGAAGGCTTGAGGAGAGCTGCTGTCCTGTGCCCTCTATACACGTCTGCATACACATCGTATCACTCCTGCTGGTGATACAGCCAGAGCGCTCGACAATAAAAACACTGGCCTGTGCTCTTAAAAGGAGCTGATTAACCAAAGGTTGCTGTGTTTGCGCAGAGTTCCTGGGCTGCCTTTTTATTCCATATAGGAGCCTGACACCACCTGTCTGACACAGGCAGAGACTGGCCTTTGTGAAGAACAATTTGATCTCAGCAAAATGTTTTTTACCTTCCCGCAAAGGTTCACAGCACAAGAAGCAGCAGAGCAGTGGAGTATCATCTGTCATTCACAGATTCTTTTGGGCACCTTTGAATTTGGAAGCACAGGTGATGTCTCTTCTTAGTTACTTTATACAAATGTGTATGACAGACTGAGCCCAAGGCTGAGTTACAAGCAATCATGGAAAATCCTGAGACTCAAATTTTCTACTCAACAAAAAAGCTGAAGAAATTGGTAGTATGCTCACATACTGTACACAACCACATATCCCTTTCCCAAATATGTTGGTTTTTATTTCCCGTATCTTAGCTTGCAACCTCCCCAAGAAGGAACAGTAAGGGGAAAAACACGCCTGCAGCCTCTCACTAGCTCACAAAAAGGGGCCCTCAGAGCTGGAGAGCAAACTGTGCTCAGCTCAAAAGCAGGAATAAAGCATTTAAATGGGGAACCACCACTTATGAGCTTGGCCAAACATTCTTGACCAAAACACAGAGGAAAACAGATCTGCCAGAAAAAGCAACAGATGTTCAATACAGCCATGCAAACTTTACCAAACCTGGTTGTCATCTACCTTGCCTATACCAAGCCTGTCCTCCTGGCTGTACGGAGGGGGTGATATAATTACTGTTTTCACACCATCACTGCAGATGTAACTGGCAGGGAAAGTATCCCTCCAGATCAGCCCAGACTCCTGACAGTAGCAATAAACTAGCAGCCGCTGCAACTCTGTGTCTTTGAATGACTCAGGCTTTTCTTCTTTGCCGAGAGAGCTACCTACTTGAACTGACAGCAAACATTGTCATGATAATTTTCTTGCTTAGTGTGTGTTGATTCACTGCTGATGCAACAAGTGTGAGACCTGCAAGTTATTTTGAAAACAGGCCCCTCTCAGCAGCACCGCAAACTCGTTTTAGTAAAAAGAAAAATGGATTTCTCTCATGAAGTCTGTCTTTCTGGCTGCCTCAGTCCCTAGGGGAAGCTGCTCTCCTTTCATGCAAAGTACATAAATTCCACTGGACAATTTAAAATGCATTAGCCATCCTGCTATGAGTAATTTGGTAATACGTATTTTGGCATTCAGTTCCCTGCATTCAATTCGTTTTTCTCTCTGGGACCACTTACCCTGCTATTGGAATTCTTTCAATGGATGTATGAAGGAGCCATGTTATGCACCATGTCCAAATTGTCTAGTGAGGCTTTTTTTATGCCCTACCTTTTCAGAGTGTCAACTCAGCTACCACTATCACGAACTAAAATCAGAGAACTGTGCCATGCCTCTATAAAGTGAACACAAATCATAATGCAACCCCAGGGGAAAAAAAGAAACAAATTTCAACACTCCAGACTGTCACATCTCAAGCTTGAACTGCAGTTAATCACAAAAGCTAAAAAAAAAAACAAAAAACAGTTTAGTGCAAGATGGTGCCAGTTCAGGCCTTCCTTCTCTCCTTATTTTTTTCCCTTCCTGTCATGTCTCTTCCACTTTTCTTGCTATCCATAGCTCTATTGTCTCCTTGGTTTAGGCTTTAAAATGATGATGCCTTTACCTCTTGCAAAGACAACTGCTGTAAAATACAGCACCAAAACTTAACTTTCCAAGACTGAAAAATCAGTCCTTATTTTTCATGATCAGTCCACCCTCCTTTGGATTTGGTTCCTGTCTCCCACAGACAGTTTGCCCTCACTGTCCCCAGTCTTTAACACATCACGCAGAACTAGCCATGCTGAGGCCAACCAACGCAAACTCTCCTCTAGTACAACTCATGAATGTCAGCAAACCAGAAATTTAGCCAGGCCCAGGAACAGTATTTGCAAAGTGTATCTACACAGGCAAAATTAATATAAGCGTCGTGATGCCACCCAGCCAACCGAGACAGTGTCCCTGCTACACATTAAACCAGTTCCTCAGACAGTGCTCCTTAGTCAGCACTGTTTCATTGGAAGAGCTGTGTCACTGACTTTGCTTGTGTCCACTTCAGTAGGATGTGCCATGGTAAGGCATTATTATACAGGGAAATCATTTTTCCAGCACTTACATGACTAAGGACCATTAGCTTTGAGAAGGCCAATTTTCAGAAAAGGTGAACAGCTGGTAGAACCAGAATGCAAGTGAAGCATTTTGCAAAGAAAAGAAACCTTCTGTTTCTTCCTATTGCTTCCTCATTTCTCCTTCCTTTCCCATGAGACTACCGAGTTTCGTGGGTTTAACTCTTATACTAATATAAAGGATAAGAACTTTTTACGACATCTTTTACAAACCTTGTTCTTTTCCTTCACAACACTGCTCCAGCAATATAATTCCAGTCTTCCAGAATAAATAAGACAGAACTCACTCCAAAATACTACTTTTCTGAAACCTGTCCTAATTTTGGTATGATTCTGTATCATCAATTTCATACTCTTAGAAAGAAAAGTTAACTGCCCCACTTTTGATCCATATATAAGTGACACAAATATGCTAGGCAGTTTATGTTTTATCATCATACATTAAAGTTATCTGTACCAGGTAGTTTTGCTTAAATTTCTTTGCAGATTGCAAACAAGTCCATGTAAATTCTTATCCCTCAATAAGTCAGACCAAATACCTTCACACATCTTCCAAGCAGCTCACAGCTGAACAATAACATTTCCTTTCTTTCATTTTCTACCCTCTTCTCTCTGCAGTGTTGTTTCCAAGTTGTTTTGTTACTACTCTGAAACTCAAAATTACAGAAAGATTTCTGTGTTCTTACAAAAGCCACACTTTAATCAAAGTTTTCAAGGCAATGTTCATGCACCTCAGGCAATAATTCCTGATGTGAATAACTCAAGAGGAGCTTCACAGTTTGGTTTAACACTCGCTTGACAAGGACACACTGTTAACGCACAGCTGCACGACCCACTCGGGCTCCCAGACTCGGTGCGGTGCCATTCACTATGTCGAGGACACTTTAGAAACCCATGCTTCTCATAAATACAATAGCAGCTGCCTAGCTATGGATGGAGGAAAGTCTTACCATGTCTAATGATGTCACCCTGAAACACATGGAATCACAGAACGTTAAGGATTTTGAATGGACCTTAAAGATCAGCTAGTCCCAACCCCCCCGCCATGTCGAGAGATACCTCCCACTAGAGCAGGCTGCTCAAGGCCTTATCCAAACTGGCCTTGGACACTGCCAGGGTTGGGGCATCTACAACCTCCCTGGAAAACTTACTCCCTTGTTCCAGCATCTCACCACCCTCACAGTAAAGAACTTCTTCCAAATATCTAACTTAAAATTCTCTTTGTTGAATTTGTACCCATTACTCCATGTCCTATCACTACGGTTCCTGACAAAGAGCCCCTCTCCAGCTTCCCTGTATGACCCTTCAGGTACTGGAAGGTTGCTATAAGGTCTCCATGCAACCTTCTCCAGGCTGAACAGCCCCAGCTTTCTCAGCCTGTCTTCATAGGGGAGGTGCTCCAGTCCTTTCATCAACTTCGTGGTCTCCTCCAGACTTGCTCCAACAGCTCCATTTCCTTCTTATGCCGGGGACACCGAGCCGTACACAGCACTCCAGCTGGGGTCTCACCAGAGAAGAGCAGAGGGGCAGAATGACCTCCCTCGCCCTGCTGGCCCCGATGCTGCTTTTGATGCAGCAGGGGTTCGATTGGCTTTCTGGCCTGCGAACGCACACTGCCGGCTCGAGTTGAGTTTTTCATCAACCATCACTCCCAAGTCTTTCAGCTCATCCTTCAGCTCTTCTGGCACTGGACTAACTCGGGGAGGGGTCGGAGCAACGACCCCTCGGGCAGGGCAGGGCCTGGCAGCCAAGGAGATGGCAGCCGGCCGGCCTCCCCTGCCGAGGAGCTCATGCGAGCGGAAAGGCTCCGCCAAGAGGCCGAACCCCAGCCCCACCAGGCCCTGTCGGCGCGGGCAGCCG
>VZTA01009471.1:211447-257510 GCA_013398855.1 Mohoua ochrocephala
CACTCAGAACGCATCGCCCCCGTCGGGGCGCGGGAGCGCCCCGCTGGCTGCCCCGGCCCCACAGGATCTGCCCGGCCGCCGGGGGGCTGCCCGCTCCCTCCCTCCGTCCGTCCTTCTCCGGCTCTCCCCCGTGACCGCGGCCCCCGCATGGCCAGGGCGCCTCGGTGGCTGCCCCAGCCTTTCCGTCCCGCCCCGGCGGCTCTCAGACCTCGGGCCCGACCTCCCGTAGCCCCACAGCCCTCGCTGTGCTCTCTCGGCCCCGGGACTGCCCACCCCAGCCATCCCAGGCCCTGCTCGTCCCACGCCTCTGCTCTCTTTTTTCCCTATGAGCTTTTGTCCGTAACCTCACCGGGCACTGTTTTGGGGTGTTCACCTGCTCTCTGTCCTCCCTGTCCTTTTCTGTGCTGCTTCCTTCCACCCTGTTGTATCCCAGCCATCCCCATGGCCCTAATGATACTCAGGTCTGTCTAGGAGCTTTTTCATTGTACCTAGAGAAATTCCCTAGTGCCCCCAGTACCATCGTGGCTGGGGAATATTTGCCACAGTTCATCTTTGTCACCTTCTCTAGGTTTCTCTCGCTCTCAAGGACTGTGCACCAGGTTTCCCCTTGTTGCCACCTACTGTTGTGGCCTCACCAGGGAAGGTGCCCCCTGTAACCTTTCGTTTGTCTCTGTATTTATTGTCTCTATCCAGATGACTAGTCCTGCATTTTTTGTTGTTTCAAATAACCAGCTCATTTGTTTCCCAGTAACTTTGCCACTGAAAGCTAACTGTGTCCTGATTGGGATCCTTTCCCCATCCTTCTTGTTTCCTCTTGAAGTTATATTCCAGCACCGTCATTATTCCTCTGTTACCTTTCCCGTTCCAGCTTTCTTCTTCCCAGTAACCATTTCCTTCTTCATGTTTTTTTACCCTTCTGATCTTACTTTCCTGTCATTAAAACTTTCCTTGTGATCTCACCTAATACTCTTTTCTTTCCACATGTTCCTTTCCTTTGTAGGTTCATGTGCTATCTCCCCCACTTTGTATTTAAATCCTCTAGCCATGCCTTTGAGGAGAAAGGCATTTTACCTGAGGTTATCTGTATACTTGCGTTCTGGTTTCAGCTGGGGTAAAGTTAAACACTGAAAGGAGATGACTTACTTGTTTTACCTTATTTTGTTTTGATTTTTCACTGACTTCCTCATCAACCTTTCCCTTGGTATATGTGTTCATATATAATCATATACCTCAGCCCCAATACACACACATACCCTGATGCTACTCAGGGAGGAAAAACTCTGTATTGGAAATCCTTTTGGCAGGACTGGGAAGAATGGTCCACATGGGCCAGCAATACCTAGTGGCTACATAACTTGAATTAGGCCAAATAATGTTTGTAGTACCATGTTGTGAATCGGTACTTAGTTGATATGGAGTGTATTTGGGATGCCTCCTCTTTGGGGAAGCAGTCAGATACCATAGAGGTACCACGGTATGTAGTTTTTCTTACAGTGAACTGCTGTAACGTTGTGTGTTGATGGTTACGTGTCCCTGTAGCATCGGCACTTTGTGTCTCTGATGGTGACTTAACCAGAAAGAAGTCTTCTTCTTCTTCCTCTGCTTTGTAACTTCTTGTTTTCAGCATTTGTTGTCCAACTTCTTATTTTGTGTCTTTCTTAGTTGCTTTGGTTCTTAAGATTGGTTACATTTCACAGACACCTCATGACCACATGTGTGAGGTGCAGGTGAAACACTGGGCATACTTGTCCCATGGAGGCATGGTGAACACATTTGATCTCGGGGGAAATTTGTTCCCCTGACTCTAGAATCCCAGTTCAGTGCCTTGCGTTAACATCGTTTCTGGAGGAAACTTTCCACTGCCTATCCAGGGATCGTGTAGAAAGCAGTGTCTTAGTTTGGACACCTAAATTAGGCATATGAATTCTGCTCCTTGGCTGACAAAATAGTGGTGCTGGTTTAGCACAATGATTCATCTTCCACCTTACTCCTTTGTACACTGGTTTGAACTGGCCTTAAAACTTGGGCCTGTTACTTGAACTGTCGGCATGAGAAAATCGCATTGCTTTAATTCAAATAACTTAAATTCATTTAAGCTAAATGGATGCACACCCTTATTTGGATACTGCTTTGGGGGTGCCTGTTTTTTGATTTAGCTTATTCTTAGTCTTGGTGCAAGATCTTGGATTTTAGATGTATTATTATGAAAACAATACTGAGTCCTTTGAGAAAGTTCTCAGATTCTCAGCTTTAAAAGTGTTATCGTACAACTTATATGTTAAGGTCTCTGAGTACTGCTTTTCATCTTTTGTGTTTCTTAGGTAGTGCCTGGTTTGTGTAGTTACAATTATTTCAGTAGGGCCCAGCTTAATGATGAGTCATATCCCAGGTGCCAGTGGTTGCATGAATTGGGAATACCTGAAATCTTCTCTCTTGCCACTGAAGTTTGATTTTTTTTTTTTTTTTAAATTAATCAAAAACTCCACAAAATTCTGGCGAATGAAACAGCTTTAAAGATGTTCCACTTGCGCTTACACCACTTTCAACATCAAAAATTTGTATTATGAACATGAAGTGAGGGATTTCCTGGTAAAAGGTTGTCAGTGTGTTACCAGCTCTGCTGTTGTACTTCCCATGCTGTCCAACAGGGTCTGTCTCTGTGCATCGGAAGGAAAACAGGGCAGATGTCCCACTTGGATGAGATATCAGGAGGATATGTACAGGCACTCATAGCAGCCTGCAGGTTGATACAGTCTTCCTGCAGCACAGACCTGGAAGAAAGAACAGTCTGGAAAACTTGGCCTTGGAAGTTCTGCATGTGCTTTAGGAATGCATGATCTCATTTTGAACAGAATACTTAGGTGCTAGCATGTTTTTTAGGTAAGAGTACACTAATAGAAAAATTTTAGTTACTGTATTTTTCAAGCTTATCTCCATGTAAAGAAGTGGTTCTTGGGACCAACATTTAGGGGTCTGGGTACAAATTATAATCTATACAGCATGCAAACTTAAACTACTATTTTTTTGGTTTGTTATGGAGACCACTGAGTTTCCCTTGCTTGATAAAGGAGAATTTTCAGTAAGAAAATGTAATTATCGGAAAATTATAGGCATGTTGAGCTTGTCTGCATGAGTAACTTGTTTTATTGTAGGAGTTGTATGTTTTTCAATAGAAGAACTACTAGAATAAGAACAGATTGACTGTTCATGTTTCTACAGCACTGCGGTCCAGACCTGTTACAGACATGACTAAATGACTTGGTAATAAAATTGTTCTGAGCTGATGTGCCCTGCTGTAGTGCTGTAACTTGTAGCCTTCCATGTAACCACACAGATAGAACGTTGTCAGATTTCAACACTCCTTGCATTATCCCAGCTTCTGGAAAGAGCACTGGTTTAGGAAATAATGTGTCCCAGTGGGTAGTTTTCTGTTGGTTTTCTTTTTACCCACAGAACTTCTGATGTCACAAGAGTGAACCTTTTCCTGTTGCTGCCTTACCTCTTCTTATAAATGATACAAGCCAAAATCAAATACATATTTTTTTAACTAAACCAAACATTGATTACATTCCACTTTATTTAATGTAGTGTTTTTCAAATCCTTCTTTATTTGTGAACCTTAGAAAAATGCATATAGGCTACTGTGAAAATAGGAAAATAGTAATTCCGTGTTGCACTTCAGGAAATGGGTATAGAGTCATATGTAAATTTTTGCCAGAGTTGGGGTCTCTTTCTCTCCAAAATTGCACTACTTTCTTTGCCAGTTGTATCCTGAACTTGTAAAAAGAAACAGGTGATTCTTGCCCTCTGTTCTGCTCTCAAGTGACCCTGCCTGGAGCGCTCTGTGGCACACAGCACAAGAAGGACATGCACCTCTTGGAGCAGATCCAGAGGAGGGCCACAAAAGTGATCAGAGTGATGGAACACCTCTCCTGTAGCTGAGAGGGTTGGGCTTGTTCAACCTGGAGAAGAGAAGGTTCCAGGGAGACCTTACTGAGGCTTTTCATTCAGTATATAAAGGGAATTATGAGAAAGATGGAGAGAGACATTTTTCCAAGGCCTGTAGTGACAGGACAAAGGGCGTAAGTTTTAAATGGAAAGAGCGTGGATTTAGTTTGGATATAAGGAGGGAATTCTTTACTGTGGAAGATGGTGAGGCATTGGAACAGGCTAACCAGAGAAGTTGTGAATGCCCCATTTCTGACAGTGTTCAAGGTCAGGTTGGATGGGACTTTGAGCAACCTGATCTAGTGCAAGATGTTTGTCTGCGGCAGAGGGGTGGTTGTTAGGTGATGTTTAAAGGTCCCTTTCAACCCAAACCATTTTATGGTTCTTGAATAAACACTGTGACTTTGATGTGATGTTCTTCCAAAATCCCAGGAAAAAAAATTTATATCGTCTCCTTTTCTTCCCCTTTGGATTGTTCTAGTTTTGGAGTCAGAAGGTTCCCTGCTTTAGCTTGGTCTGGTAGGTACAAGGCATTGTTTGACAGCAGGACTAAGAATAAAGGACTAAGAAAATATATTTTCTCCGACATCTTTGTAGTTGTGCACTGGATTTGAATATCCGTTTGATACCATTGACTTCTGGGTATTTTAAATTAGAAGTACCTAAAGGTGATATAAAATTCTCGTTGTCTTTGGATTTCGTTATATTTGCTCTAGTTTATGTTGCTGTATGTCTCAAGCTTGGTGTTATTGTGAAGAATAAATGGATTTACGTGTAGGATGGTGAAGATCATGATAATGGAAAGTTTTTGCAGTGCAGGGAGCTTCTCACTCTGCTCTGGTAGTGTACTTATCTTTTGAAGACACTCACATGGTTCTCCCCTTTTTACTGGAGACTGGTGGCTTTGCTACTGGGACCCAGATGTATTTGATTCATTTATATACAACGTAGACAAAAGTGAAGTTTTTAACCTTAAAGCAGGTACCGACAAGAATTTGGGTTACTAGTAACGCAATTTCAGCCATAACTGAGCTCAGAAACTTCTTGTTTGTATTTTTAATATGCATTTGATGTAACTTGGCTTTTTGTTGCTCTCTGTTTCAGGTTGGACAATATCTTAATGTGGATTAGAGTTCAGAACTAAGGCTGCTGGTGTGACCTTAGTTCACCCTGTTTTGCTCTGTAATTTAAACTTAATTTCATATGTAAATTTGCAAGCTCCTCTGGTCTCAGAGACAGTGGAGACTGTCACTTGGAAGTTTAATCTGAAGTTTGGAGGACTGAATTAGGGGAAAAATAGGGTTATAGGAAATAGTTCTTGTTTTGTTAGCTGTTAGTCTTTTCATGGTAATAATTTCATGGGCAAATGCTCTGCTTGCTTCTGGGTAGCCAAAGGATAAACTTTTCACTGTACAATTGAAAATGCTTTTTTAGAACGTTTGCATTTTCTTAAGAAAATGGGCTGTTCTCTTACTCTCTTTTTTTTCCAGAGATAACTTTGGAAAAGTTTTGTTATTTCTGAAAGTATGCCTATGGTAGGATGCCATCACTAATAGGAGTTGTATAAAATCGAAATTTATATCCTTAAGTAATTAAATTGATTTTGTTAGATTCTAATGCAGGCTTAGCTTTAAAACTTAATGGTGCAAGCTTAATCAACAAGAAGGAGGATTTAAATGTGGGTGTTAGGGATGTGTGGCAATTTTAACTTTTACAAAATTAAGTTAAATTGTTTCACTTCTATAACAAGGGTGCCTGCTGCAGTCATTAGAGGTCAACACTGATTAAAAATGTGCTGAAAATGATACTGAATTTAAGCAGATCTAACTTTTTGTGAGGTGTAAATTCTTTGCTGTAACTTAAGGCTGTTAGAATTCAGATTTCGTAGTTGAACCAGAAAAATTACATACGAATCCCTTTCTAAGCTTTAACGAGAAAGTTCTCATTCTTTTTTGGGCTGGCTGTATTTAGGCATCTGGAATGAAATATATAAGAGTCGTACTGTTCATTGCTGACCATGTTTGCAGCATTACACCACAGTAGGAATCAAGATCACTGGCACGTACATCCATGCACTTAATGTAGACACGATTTAAAAGGAAAATAAGAGAATAAAGAGGGAGCAGCTTTCACAGGTCATGATTTTGTCACGTGCAGGAAATGAATGTAACTGCAACAGTCCTTGATTTGTCCATTATTTGTCGCTTCAGAATGAAATATTAGTATGAAGGTGAATATGGGAGGAAGCTCTTAAGTATTTAAGCTGTGCTCTTGTGGTACATTTGAATGTCTGAAAATATCAGACTGTTTGCAAGATGAATTGGTGTGACCATCATCTTTATTTATAAATCGAAGTGGCGAACTGGATTGCCTTGATCAGTTGAGCTCTTGCACAAGTAACAAGAGGGAAGAAGCTGTAAAATGAGCAAGTGCTTGGGAAGAGATTCCAGCCAGAATTGCTTCTCGCTTGTTAACAACCCGTTAATGGTTGTTTCGGAGTTATTGGTAAGAACTGCTACCTTCCAAGAGCATGGAAAAACTCTGTATGGAAATATTATCACAGGCGAAAATTCCTGTTTGTGTCTGTAACAGGGCAATATGAAAGTGTTTGTTGTGGTGCATTGAGTGCTGTTGTAGTGTTGGGGATTTGTGTGAGGGTTCAGAGGCTTGCCCTGTGTTTTCTGGTGGAAGTCACACTGTGTCTGAGGCAAACGGTGAGACAAGACCAATGTTTTCTTGGTGGAGATCAGTAGGATTATGATGTTTTAGCTTATTAAGTTGGATTTAGTTGAAGTTTTGATGTCTGGTAAGATCTTTTGGGAAAGCAATTATGTGTAAGAATTGTCCTTGCAGGATCATTAAGGTCTCTAAACTGGCCCAAGGTATTTCAGGGTTTCCAGTCTTCTGCGTTTGTTCTTTCTAAATTGTATTGGATTTGACTCCCTGCTGCTGTTGCTTCTTTTTCCTTTTTTCCTTTTTTTTTTTCTTCTTCCCTTTCCCATATTACTCTGTCTTCTGCTTGGCGTGTTGGGTATCTTAACAATTTTCACGGCTTGTCCTCCGTCATTTTCCTTTTCTGCATCTTCCTGACTGAGTCAAGAAGTGCCTCTTCACAAGCATTGTCCTTCATGGTTTATTTGGGTTACATTGGGCTTTGTTTAGTCTTCTGCTTTCTTGTTTGTTTTTATTTTTGTTTGGGTTTTTTATGCAGGTTGTATCATATATATGATTTAAGCCAGAGAGAAAATGGGAATACTTTAAGCTCTTTGTCTTATTGTGATGGTTTGACCCTGGCTACGTGCCAGGTAGCCACCAAAGCCACTCCATCACTCCCCTCAAGTAGACAGTGGAGGAAGAATACAATGAAATGCTCAGGAGTTGAGACAAGGACAGAGACAGATCTCTCACTGATTACCATCATGGGCAAAACAGACTGGACTTGGGCAAATTAATTGAATTTATTACCAATCAAAATCAGAGCAGGTTAATGAAAAGTAAAACAAATTTTAAAAACACCTTCCCCCCACCTCTCCCTCCTTCTTGGGCTCTGCCTCCTCCCCCCCAGCAGCACAGAGAGACAGGGGCTGAGGTATGGTGAGTTCACCACAGGCTGTTTCTGCTGCTGCTCAGAGAGAGGTGTCCTTCCCCTGCTCTGGTGTGGGATCCTCCCAAGGGAGACAGTTCTCCATAAATTTATCTTGTCCCAATCCTTCCCATGGGCTACAGCTCTTTATGGACTGCTTTGGTGTGGGTCTCTTTCCACGGGGTGCAGTCCTTCAGGTGCAGCCTGCTCCAGTGTGGATTCCCCACGAGGTCACAAGTCCTGTCAGGAAACATCCTCCAGCATGGGCTCCTCTCTCCACCGATCTGCAGGTCCCTGCCAGGAGCCTGCTCCAGCGTGGGATTCCCATGGGCTCACAGCCTCCTTTCAGGCATCCACCTGCTCTGACATGGGTCGCTTCCATGGGCTGCAGGTGGAAATTTGCACCCCTGTGGACTTCCATGGGCTGCAAGTGGGTCTCTGCATCCCTGTGGTCCTTCATGGACTGCAGGGGCACAGCAGTTTCACCATGGTCTTCACACAGGCTGCAGGGGAATCTCCATTCCGGTGCCTCCTCCTCCACTGACCTTGGTGTCTGCAGAGTTGTTCTTGTCACATATTCTCATTCCTCTCTTCTCTGAGCACAATTACATCTGTGCAGTAACTTTTTTTCCTTCTTAAATATGTACTCACAGAGATGTTATTGCCATCTCTGGTTGGTGCAGCCTTGGCCAGCAGCGGTTCCATCCTGGAGCTGGCTGGCATTGGCTCTGTTAGACTTGGAGAAAGTTACTGCCAGCTTCTCACAGAAGTCACCCCTGTAGCCCCCCCTGCCACTACCAAAACCTGGTCACACAAACCCACTTCACTTCTGTAAAACCTTCTTCCTTCTCTTCAGTGCACTCATATCTTGACTTGATTCTCTTTGTTCTTTTCATAATCTGCAGCATTCCTTTTTCCAAGGTATAAAAGCTGACCGTAATCAGTGTTTTAAGAAGGTATGAAGCATGTTACTGCAGGCTCAGTTAAAAAGTACTGTAGGGTCTGCATCCTGTTTGTGACACAGGAATATGCAAGACCTTAGGTTAGGAAGGACATTTCAGTTTGGGAGCAATCTACAAACTTTGTGCATAAGGATTACTTCATCAACAGCAAAATGAACTCTCTCTAAAGATGGCCAAGCAAAACTTGAAAAGTTTTACCTATATACTTCTTCAGGATGTAGTCCCTTGCACTGTTTTCCAACTTGATGTTGATGCAGTAAAGCGACCATGACACTTTTATTGTTGGCGGGATTCTAAATATTGACCAAAGTTTACTTTGGTTGAAATTGCAGGAGGGAGAGTTTGCTGGTGTAGAACAGAACAGCAAACCTTGTTGAGTCTGGATCTAGCCTTTCGTTTATGAGGCAGCATGTTTATGTTGGGGTTTGGTGTAGGTTGTTTGGGGTTTTTTTGTATTAGCTATGGCATTATTGTAGGGACATACCTGTCAAAAGCTGCTGGAATTGTTTGATCAAGGAAGACAAAGGTAAAGCTGAAAGGAAGAAATAAAGAAAGAATGTTAGAGGGCTGGTAAAAGAATAGGCAAAAAGAAGGGAAAAAGTGGCATACTCAAAGTTTCTTGGTGTTTTTCTGAGGAATAATTATTGATATTTTGGAATAATCCTTGTTCTCAGGCATGCAGATAAACCATGTCAGTTAAAAAGGTTTTTAGTGAGCACAATCATGGATAATTTAAGTAAATAAGAAAAGCGTGAAAACTGCAATTCCAGGTTACTTTCATATATATTGTGTTTAAAATTGAACTTAAAAGTGAATTTTAGAGTCTTTCTAGCTGTGAAGAACATGTCCAGGCTTTGTTATATCTTTTTCAGCTGGCAACTGTATCGTTGGCACGTGAAGTAATGTAGGAGTGTATTAATTACAGTGCTTGAGATATCATTGATCAGAGCTGTAAAACATGGAGGAGAGGGTGTGGGGAGAACATTGAAGCCCTAAATGAAGTCATCGTTAGGGAGGTACAGTATTAATCACCCAAAATTTACACCAGATTTACACAACTTGGTCTTAAATTGCTGCCAAATTACGCATACTTGCTTCTGCTCTTCCTTGTTCTTTTCTTTTTTTTTATGCTGCACAGAATTTTTTACCACCCAAAGACAACTTTTGGAAGGGAGGAATGCGTGCATACATCTCTGCCTTTTCTCATAATGAACTGAATTTAACTCCCTTGAAAATAAGATGAGCTAAAGCTTTTCACACTACATGTAACAGTGTTTGGTAATAATACAGAGGAACTGAACATTGTAAATTTTGTAATTTGTCTCTTAAATATCTTTATCGAAAAGGGAGAAAAAGTTCTAGTATTTCTCTTCTGATACTGATTTCTGGAGTAACCATTTTTTACAATAGTTATGTCATTTTGCTGGGGCACAGTGAAAGTGACTGCTATAGGCAGATTTTCCAGATATTGATTAATTACACATTTGTAGCATATGAAGTGCTGAGGACATTATGTTTGTTCCTAGTCTTGCTTTAAGGATCGTGTCATGTGAAATGCATAAACTGTCTACCTAGCTTATACCCTTTATATTTAGTGACCTAAAATGATTCTGGACAGAAATGTGAGTGCTATATAATGTTGCATGCAGGACCAGGGCTCAACTAAGCAATATTACAGTTTAGAGCTCATAATGCTAACCTCAGCTGAAGTCAAGTAAACACAAAATTAATTTGCTGGTACATGGATATGAAAGGTGTCTTTGAAATCATAAATTGTGAGTGCAAGTGATTATAGGGACAAAATAGAATTATTTCTCTTGTCTCTTTCCATTCCATCAGACAAATATGTGCTGGAATGGAGGTTGCATCCTTTAGGAGTCAAGAGGCATTTTTTAACCTGGAAAAAATTTCAAAGAAATAGCTTATAAATTGTAAAGGCAAAGAAGTAAAAGGTGAAAACAAACAATTTTTAAATCTCTCCCCACCTTATACTTAAATACTTGTATACTTACATAGGTATATACTTATATAAGTATATACTTATGTAAGGCTCCCAGCACTTATATCTAATTAATCATGTAGATTGTATCTTACAGGCTAACTCCACAGCAGTGGAGGGAGGTATATTGTTCTAAGCTCTGTACTTAGCATTTGCATACCTTTTTCAAAAGGTGTTTGCATGTCTTCAAGAAGAATCTTAAGCCTGGTTTGTAGGGTGGATCATTGGCAGTGTCCTATCTCTGAAACTGTCTGTGTTTGGTAAGAAAGGATATATGAATATATACTTTGGTTGCAAGAGGGGTTTGGTTTATTTTTTGGTATGTTTTGTATCAAGCCTAATGCTGAAAAAATAGGTGTACCTTTGGATGGGTATTGGAAGGCAAAAACTTGCCACATATTTTGATATGGTAATACCTAAGGGTCACTTCAACTATAGCCATTTTGAAATTTGTGTCAGCTAGAGTATAAACTAGCATGCAATGTTTTAAGTTGTTTATTTTAATAGAAGAACAAACACACAGCTTGTGCTAGACCAAAGGTAGCGTTTCGTGTGCTTCTGTTTCAGTTTTTTGAAAATACTTGTGCGCTTGTGTCGTACAGTGTTCGATCAGTATTGAATATCTTGGGTAACCTGAGTAGTTGCCTTGGCTCAGTGCAGAGACTTGGAGGGAGCAAAACTGGTTAGGAACCTTATTGAGTGCTGCTGTTTGGTGAACACAAGAGCATCTGTTGAATTTCTGGATCAGACTTGCTGAAATACAGCAACGGGAGAGCAGAATAAAGTAAGTTAGAGGAGGTGAGCTGGAAAAATGGGGAGAAAAGAGTTTGGCAAGAGGAATTTTGTCCTGCGTTTTTAAGGGAGTGACTGTACTAAATTTTGTCCTTCTTCTTGACTTTGAAAGCCAAAGATGAAACTTTTATTATGCTTTATTCTTTCAGCACAGAGGGCTGATATTTTGCTTTTAGTGGCCATTAAAGTGAGCATAGTCACTGCATCAGTTTTTACAAAAGATACCGACCTGCAGCCACTGTCCAAATGATCTAGTACTGTGCTCTTGTTGCTGGAGAACTTGCATTCAGTTTTAGAAAATGGATTTGAGGCAGTGTACAGAGGTGAAATTCTGACTTTTAATACACAGACTTGTAAACTTTGGAAACTTCATCATGCTGAAGGTCTTTGAACTTATTTTTAGTGACATTCATTCCACCATATCTTATTAGTGAAACTTGCTTCTCTTCCCAAATGTGTTTGGGTTTATTATGATTAAATCTGATCACTTAAACTCATGCAATCAGACATGACCAGAATGTTCTCCTCATATTTGAAATTAGACAAGAGATAAAATAAGTGTAGAGATTGTGCCTCTTTATTGCGTCTTTAAAACAGCACTATCTGGGCTCTTGCATCAGCTGGGAAACCTTGCTCTGGACCTCTAAGTTCTTACTGTGCAAGAAGCTGACAAGTTCAAATTCTGTCTGTAATTACTGAAGTAAACTATCTTGAAATATGTAATTTAGAAATAAGGGGTTGTGGGAGAACAACAGGTGATGCACAGGCCTTGGAGCTGTAAAGCTGAAAGTTGTATTGTGTTAGGATATAAAAATTAGGTACTTGCTCCAGCAGATGGCTTGGGATGCTGAAAATCTGGTGGGGTTTATTATGTTTTTTAGATAAAAGCAAGGTTGATTTTCACATTCTCCTAAAGGCTTCTTCTGGCATACACGTCATTTTCCACAGAGGGGGGCTATCTGAGAAAATACTCTTTATTATTAGATTATCAATAAAAACAAACCCAGTGTTTTCTAATACAAGGTGTTTCTTCGCATATGAGGTTTATCTATCATGATATGTGTGCCCAAGTAATGAAAAAGAGGGAGTAACATTTCTTTTAAGTCCTTCAAGGCTGTTTTAAAGTTTTGGCAGAAGTGTTACCTCCTTTTGTTTGGGCTGTTTTAATTGCAGCACTTGAGTGCAGGGTTGAAAGATTGGATGGCATTGAACACTATCATACTGCTGCGTCAAATTGTGCATATATTGTCTGGAAACAGCGGGGGTAATATTTCTCATGCAAATATAGCTGGTCCTGGAGCTATGGTGAAGTCTGGGTTCTCTGGTCCAAAGCTACCGAGTGGATGTTGCAACTCAGGCAGCTGGGTTTATCCTTGGAGCAGGTCAGCAGCGAGTCTGATCTGTTTGGGCGAGAAGGCGCGGTGATGGTCAGTTCAAGTCCAGCTTGTGCACAGTCCTGCCAAGAGCACTTTGCAAGGGAGAGATCTCTCTGATTTAAAGGTCACGACTTATCAGTGAGGTTTTAATTCAGGCAATTGCGCACAGCCAAATTGGGCACTGGGAAATCTGGCTTAGGAACTCTTTCTCCCTCTTTTTAGCAATTGAGATGTTGGGTGAAGAGATGCAGTGTAACTACTGTGGACTCGATTTGACCCTGGAGAATTGTTTGCCTAGGAAAGGTTTTTTTGTGTGTGAATCAGAATAATAGCGCTGTTCACATGAAATAGAATTTTGTATGTTTGTGTATAATAACAGCTGTGCCAAGTAACATAGCCTTGTGTTACCCCTGCTCTTTCTATAAATTTAATCCCATAGTTTAGTTTAACCAATAAGTACGAATAGTTGTTTTCATAAATATGTTTTTGTAGTTAAAGTATTCTTACGTATTGAAACTTTTCTCCTATATATTAATAATTACCTTTCTATTTTTCTGCACATGAATAAATCTGAAAAAGGATTGATAGTAGCTTATAGAATTATTCATCTATTGCTCTATTTTCTGATTGTTAACGAGTAATTAACTGGAAGAAGTAAATACTTTGAGTCTAGGAAGTTAGTGAGATGGTACTGTCATTCTGCATTCATGTGTTTAGTTGCAAAATTCAAATTGGAAGCCAACCAAAGGATAGTAAGGTAGTGTCAAATGCAGTGGAATTAAGACTTATAAAGAGTATTTTTATATAGTGGACTGCATGAGAAAATAAAAACCAGAATTCAGTCCTTTTTTCCATAGTGTTTTTTTGATAGCTACATCCTGACTTAAATACAGAGGTTTACTTTAGGGGAAGGGGAGGGAAAATTAATACAGTGTCAATGAGGAGCACCTTGAGTTGAAAAGGTTCTGGGAAAAGGTAGTATTCGTAGATGCACCAGGGTATATAAAAACTAGGAGATGTTTAGTTAGGGAAGAGACTTAAATATTTCCATCATCATAGCAGGGGAAACTCAACATCTGCTGGTTATGCTTTCTGCTAGCTAGCAAAGGATCGGCCTTTTGTTAGAAACTCTTGTAGAGCCATGAAGTATTTTGTATTCGGCACACCAAAATATTTTTACACAAATGCACTCTAACCCCAGGCTGCTTGCTATTGGCAGATTAATAAGAGAGTGACAGTCAGCTAATTCTTACATGTACTGCAGTTGTTGTGGGATTGCAGATTCGGAACACTGTCTTCTCTTGTTCTATGGAGAGTTCAGATAGTACCAGATTTAAGGAATCAAAGAGTTTCTGCTCTCCTGGATTATAGACATTGAATTAATTTCCCTGCTTTTATTGCAATGCTGACTTAGGATCGTAGTCCAAGACTATGGGTGTGTAACCTGCACAGAGTATTTCCCGCAGTGGAGGTGAATGGCCACTCGTGGACCTTTGTTCTTCCTGGCTTTTGTTGCTCAGTCCTGGAAGTCCATCATCAGTAGCACCGCAGCAGGTTCAGTTTCCAGAAATTTAAGAAGTTTAACACAAGCAAGGTATGATCGAGATTGCACTTCAGCATTATGATGCATGATTGTCATGTGTCTTTAATAAGCAGCTTGCTGTAATTAGAGAAACAAAAATGGCAGGGTTGAATTTTAGGTGTGTGTTTTCTAAGATGCGTATTGATTGAATTCTTGTTTTTCCACCTAATCCTCTGAGTAACTGTTACCTCTGTAAAAAAGAAAATTAGCTGCATAAGCAGTTATATGTCAGATTAAAATGAGACAGTACTTGTTGCTGAGACTGACATAATGAAAATACCTCTTGGTGGTTTTACTTGGAGCTTGAGATTTAAATGCGTCTGGGTGATGGGAAAGCAAAGGACTGGGAGGAGTGGTAATTTCTGTGTTACTGTAGTAAGACAGTCATTTACTGAAAAGAATGAAAAAAATGTCTCTATCTCAGCTGGTCTTTTTAGAGTCCAGGAGAAAAGGCAGAAGGAAACTTCAAATGATTGGATGGGTGTCAGGGAGGGTATAACAGAGTACTTAATCTTCAAAACCGTGAAGCCTGGAGTGGAACATGGAATAGCCTAGAAGTGGCTGTGACAAAGCCCCTATGACTTTACTGCAGGTCCTGAAGGAATATATTTAATTTTCTGCTGCTCAGAGGTCAAGAACAAATAATAGGATTTATCTGGTCTCAGCCTATACTGTTCTTGAAATTATGGAAGGGTTCATATGAGCCTTGGATGGCAGGTTTATCGTAAAGCTGTATTGTCTGTAGAAAAATGGAAAACCATAGTGTTTCACTGTGGTTTGAGTATTCCAGTCAATGAACTCTAGTATGCAGAATGACAGTGGTTTGGGCTGGAAGGGATCATCTAGTCCAGTCTCCTTGTCTTGGCCAGGGACACCTTCCACTAGATCAGGTTGCTCAAAGCTCCTTTCAGCATGGCTCCTTTCGGCACTGCCAGCATCAGGCATCCGCAGCTTCTCTGGGCTACCTGTTCCAGTGTCTCACCACCACCCTCACAGTAAAGAATTTCTTCCTTGTATCCACTGTAAAGCTACCCTGTTTTAATTTAAAACCATTCTCCTGTCACTACAGTTGCTAGTAAAAAGTCTTTCTCCATCTTTCTTATAAGCTCCCAATATGGGGGGACTGCTGTAAGATTGAGTTGGTCCTGACTTAGTACAACTCTCTCATTTGTGGGCTAATTTTTAACATTGACATTTTTTGATATATTCTTAATAGTTGTTGCTATGGACAATAAGACATGTTAAAATTGTAAAAATATTTTTGTGGACTTGTGTAAAAATGGATCTTCTCTGCTTGATGTTTTCAGTGGCCGATGAATTGGTAGCCATCTTTTCACTATGTCCCAAACTTTCTGCACTTAAAACTCATGGGAGTAGTGCATTTTCTTACTTTCTGATTGTTTCATTCAGAATTCATTCAGTATTTATTCTGTGTACTCCTTTTAGTGGTTCTTTCTTCCCGCCATTACTGACTGCATGTTCTCTTGCTGGTGAAATGACACTGAAGGAAGTGGTGTTCCTCTACTTAGCAAAGAAATTAACGTAAGCATTTGCTTGCCAGATAGAAGAATTCTCTGCTTCCAAAATGCCTTGGCCTTTCAGGTTACCTGTAATAGAATCTCAGGTCTGGAAGAGTTATTGAAAACTGAAGAAAAAGTTATTTGTAGTATCTTCTGGTTAATCTTTGATATCCATCAGGATGTTTGTTAAACAATGAGCTACCACAGAGCTCAGAGTTGCTCGCAAGTACTGGAGATTTAATGTTGAATGGGAAGGAAGCACTTGTTGGTAAATGCTGTCTGCTGCTTGGAAAGCTTTTTACTGTTGTTTTGTTGTTAGCATTAGGGTTTTATTGCCAGCTGCACTGATCTGAGTACCTACAGCCTTTGGATAGCTCTGGGTACCAACTGTCTCATTTTGTAATGAATCGCTGAACTGCAAAAGTATGTTCCTTGGTTTTGGTATTTCTCATCTGTGTAAAGGACAATATTTCAATGAAATAATAATGAAATAATTATCTTTAGTGTGGATTAATTTGGACTGTCATATAACATGTATGTTTTCTTTTCCTGTTGCAGGTTATCTTCCTGGGAAACATCACTTTTTGTGTGTAAAGAATATCTCGCTGAGTTGCTGCGACTGAGTTTAGAATGTTACTTGACTTGTGATTCTAATGGAGGAATAACAAGATCTCAGGCTGCTGCACTGGAAGACTTTACAGGAAATACAAAATGTCATCGAATAGGAGTCAGAACCCGCATGGACTTAAACAGATTGGTCTTGACCAGATATGGGATGACCTAAGAGCTGGAATTCAACAGGTTTACACCAGACAAAGTATGGCGAAATCCAGATACATGGAACTCTACACGTATCCTAGTGCCTGTGGCAGTTAGTACTTTCACTGCTGGTAGATTAGAGATAGCTTTTTACTTTTTTAGACACAAAATTGCTTCATGGTACCTACACTTGATGTTTTTTAAGAATACATGGTTTCATTTTGAAGATTGGCCTTTTTTGTTTAATATTACTGGCAAGTAGCAGGAACATTCAGTTGTCTGGAAAACTGGCTTCCATAATTATTAAGGCTACCTTTGTATTTCAGGTTTGATAACTATTATCTTTAATAGAGTACATGTTTAAAGAGATTTTATTAATAGTCAGATTTTGAGTCCACAATGCACACAAAGAAAACAGAAATCCTTTTTCTTTCTTCTGTTAGTCTCTGGCATTATGCTTCAGGTCTTACTGATAATCATGTCGTCTACCTGGAAAAATTTTCAGTTGTCATTCTCTAAGTAATACTTTACTCTTGATTTGGTTGTGTAATTTTCCTGCTGGAGTGAGAATGTCTCCAGTGGATTTTGCCTTAATGCCTAGCTTGCATTGGAGAGCTATTTTCCAGCATCTCCCCATTCTGGGTGTTGTTATAAGCTGCTGAAAGGGGACTAGTAGTAGTGTGCTGAGGTACTCTTTGGAAGATGGTGGGAAATTTTGTTTCTGTCGGGTAGCGTATAAGGATTTTTTAAAACTAATTTGAAGGAGAAATGTGTCTCTTGTTGTACTATAGCTTCAGTGTTTGACTTTAGGACTTTATTTAGAAAGGAACTTATTTTATATTCCACCTATAAGGTGGCATGTAAATAGATTCGATGACCTTGTTTTGCATCTCTTGTTCTGCCTCGACTCTTGGAACCTTGTATTGCTCAGTAGAGTCAGCACTGCTTAAGAGGGTGGTGGTCTACACACTTTGCTGCGCATATGATAGAAGAAATGATGACCGAATACATTTCCTGTCTTTAAGTAGTTCTTATGTTTTTCCCTACCGATATTTAGAATTGGGTTTTTTTAATGAAGTTATTATTCTGATACATGAACTAATGTCTGCACCTGTTGCTGGCACTGATTTGGAATTACAGCATATAAAATTTTAGTCTGTATTAATTTCTTTTGAAAGGACAGAGCTTTTATAAAAGAAGAGGAGCTTGAAGGCTATAAGCCAAGTCGATTCTGTAGTCCCCTGGACTTTCTAAGGAGGTAAAAAAGTTTTTCTGTACATGTAGTCTCAGCATCAACGTGTAATCTTTTCTATCTGTGCCTGCAAAATCCATGCTCCAAGGCGTGGTGGGAGAGACCCTGAGCAGCCTCCTGAGTGTTTCTAGGATACTTCTTTAATAGTGATGGGAAGATGAAATAACATTTGTTTAGGATCTTTTAGTTTAGAACTTTTCCTAGGACCTAAAATTAGTGATTTCTTGCAGCACTAGGTTCAACGTTGGTTCTGACTCAGCGAAACAAATCTGCAGAAGTTGAATGTCTGATAGAAATTTGACACAGTAGAACCTCTGAGAGCTTTTTCTTCTGAGTGCCTTTAATATATTCCTGTTTGTGAGGTCTGTTAAGCAGGGCAGCTGAAGACTAAGTACTGATTGTAATGGTAATGGTAAAGCACTGACTTTTTCCTTCTCCTACTGTTCTCAAAGGTGCTCAGAATGAAGCTGTGAAGGGGATACGCTGTCTGTTAGTTACTCATTTCCTCCTTGCTGCTGCTTCAAGGAGTTGTTGGTTCGAAACTAAGGACTGGTTTTGTTAATTTCATAGGTTCATTAATTAGGAGGTAATCTTGGTGGTTGACTTGGCTTAATAGAATAGTTTGATAACTCAGAATATTTGATACTGGTTAGGCTGAGTATTTAATCTGCTATGAAGATAGCAATGCATTTTGCATCCTTATACCAAGTACACATGTTCAAAAGTTGTGCTTAAAAGATTACACCCCGTTCAAAGCAGTAACTGTAACATATTTGCTCACTCTTTGTGTACAGCAGGTCTCGTAGTTTGGTGGGCTTTTATTTCAGGAAGCTTTGCTTATCAACCAGCTTAGTTTGGAAAGCAGAACAGCTGCAGATGAGTTTCAGCTGCAGCTGTAATTGGTGTGAAGATCAGCCCTACTTACAAGAATGTCTTGCCCAATGGACAGTTTAGTTTTTCCTCATCCTCTTTTGTCCTCTTTTTCTCTTTCCCCCCGCCCTCCTTTTTTTTTTCCTGTCAGGATATTGCTCCTGAAGTGGATTTCACTTCATCCCTCTAATTTATAAGAGGAGAACCATACATACAAGCAAACCTACCTTCAGTCCTATATCTGCTATCAGTTTTTCAATCACAATTGATTGGAGATGTAGAAGATTTTGTTGGGCCTCGGTCAAGTCCCTCTGGAAAAGAATTAGAATAGTTATGCAATTCAAGCAGTTTGGACCTCTGTCACACCTGCACTCGTTTTCTTTGTTCAGAGCGTCTCTTCTTGTGAAACACTAAATTCAGTCTCTTAGTATAGGCTGGAGCTTGTACTTAAGGTGGATTTTTCCCCCTTCATTTCAGTGGGAGCAGAAAGAAGTTGATTATTCCAGGAGTTTTCTAGATCTGAGAATATCGAAGAGGTGAACAAAAAATTTTGTTTCTGAATGGTGGTTACCAAGTTCCTCATTCATACTTTTTGTAATTTAGATTTATTTGTGCTTTTAATTGCAAGGTACCTTTTTCTGTGAGATCAGATGATCACGTGTTTCCTTGTGTGGTTTGTCGTTTTGGTGCTTCATTTTTTTTCCCCCACATGTGAGATTCTCGAAAATGAAATCTGGATGTTTTTCTGTTCCTTACTCAGATATTATGTAATTTCTAGTACTGAAGAGCCTAGTCGTTTCTACAACAGTAATTAACATCATCTGACAACCAGTATTACAAGCTAGCTCAGAATTACATGCCAAGCATTGACTTTGTGCCAAAAAGAGAAATAGTCAATAAAATTAACTAGATTTCTAGGAAGAGTAGACCTAACAGCACTACTAATATTGTGAGGGAAGGGCCTGTTTACCCTATTTTCCATTTAGTGACAATTAGTTTGGAGGTTGTGAGCCACAGGACTCACTTGTAAAAGTCAGCGTTAGTGGTGTATGTATACAGAGCATCTCCTGGTGGCATTCAGTCTGTTTGGAGGAAACTTCCAGTTAGTTTGTCCCAGAGAGAGCTGTACTTTTGTGTGGCAAGTTCTGAGTTTGTTTTGAATTGTTGGTTGAAAACCTATTACTTGGTTTACTAGAATTATTCTTACTCAACTTATTTATATTGCTGTAAGCCACTTGTCTTTATAGCCACCTCTTCTTAACTCCATTTGGCAGTGATAAAATATTCATACATCTTGTGCTATTTTCTTCTCTTTTGGCAGAAGGTGATGTCCATTTTTCAAACTTTGGTGAGCCTGCAATTTATTTTCCTCAGGCCTCATGGTATGAGAGGGTGAATTGGGATTTACTTAACATTTGTATTTAAACTCAGCAATGGGAAGAATGAAAGAATTTTGTGACTTTTCTTGTTTTAGATCTCTTAAGAAGATTCTCAGGCCAAGTACTAAAACGTCAGAAAACTTTCCTGCACTGTATCAAAGTAGTGTAATTTTTCACAGTGACTTAGACAAAGAGCTGAGTAACTTTCTAAAATACTTTTTTTTTTGTCGAAGCACACATCAACAATTTTCAGATAGCATTGGTGAATGGAAAAATTAGCAGTATGCTTTTCTTTTGTATGTGTGCAGTATTTATTTGAAATGCCAAAATTTTGACATAAACTCATGCTTTCACTGCCCTGATTTACAAAACATAATCTGAGAAGCATTTTTAGGGATTCTTTCAAACGATGTAGTTCATTTATGCCCATACAGAACAGATTAATATTTTTGTCCAAGTTTAATATTTAAATAAAATTTGAGAAAAATAAGACGAATTTAAAGATTCCGAGTGCTATTAATTTATAACAAACATGATTTATATCTACATGAGGATATATTAAAATCTTTTCATTGATAAAAAGAGTTTATAATTCTGTGGAAGGTGTGGTGTGGTTGTTTAACAAAGATAAAAATTGCAATGTCCAGATTGCAGTGTTCAGATTGGCTTTCAAAGTCTTTCAAATGTTATGTACATAAAAATTACACTCTTGATTTCAGCAGGTTCCTAGAATACGTTTGAGTAGTTGATTAGCATCATTATCGTGTAGGTCTTATGTGGAAATTTGAAGAAAATTACTGAATTTACTGTGACTTAAAATTTGCTCAAGTCTTACATCAGTAAATTGGATTTTACGAATGTGTTTCTTATATTATTCCATTATTAGCCATCATTAGTAAGTATTTTCGAAATAATTGCTTGAAGTTTGTCAAGGTTAGGTAAAGGTTAGGCTGTTCTGTCACATTTTGTTTTTTTATGAAAAATCCTTGCTTTTTGTGATTCAATTTTGTTTACTTATTTTAACAAAGTGGTAGCTCCTGATTATCCATTGGATCAAATGTAAGTAATTGTACATCGCAAAAGGTTACTGTAATCATTTTATAAAATATTTTTTTTCCTCACATATTCTCAAGTGATACAGGAAAATACTGTATTGAACATTAAATAATTAAGTGTAGTATGCTTACATTTTAAAAATACCAGATGACTCAGGATAATCTGTCTGTTCATAAAATGGAAAGTATAAACTTTTTTTTTTCCTGTGAGTAATTTCAGCACCAGTAGTACATGTTGATAAAGCAAGACCATGAAGCCCTTTTCCTGGCATCCATTTGCCAAGGTCTTTTGTAGTTGCTTCTATTACAACCTTTTTCCTTGTGGCTTTCACTTGAATTCCTGTATTTTAGTAGGATTTCAGATCAGCAGATGCATGTTAAAACTGTGAAAACATTTTATTTTCTAATCACGTGAATCTGTTGTTACCAGGCAGCATGGTATGTTCTTGTTTTTTCTTTCTGAACAGATTATTATGCTCTTTCTGTACAGAAAAGATACTGAGGTGTTAAGGCATGCACTTTTTATTTACATTTCAGACACTGTTCTGCTTTCTCTTAAGATTCTGTCACTCCAAGCCATCCTTTCATTCCAATGTCAAATTGTTTAAGGTCACTTTGGGTACATCAAGGCAGCCTCTTCTATCTGCTAGTATTAGTCCTGCTTATATTTAATATCCTATTTCATAGCACTTCTCATGTTCCAGTTAGTGCTTGTGTGAAACATGAAGGTAGAAGTAAATGTATTTGTTGATGTGTTTGAAGGGTACATAATACACTTTTTCTTGTGTGGAAAGGTACATATAATTGTGTGCATTTTTGTGTTTTTACAAAGATTGCATCTTCAGTTTGAAAGAAGGGCAGAATATGTTTATATTTGTGCAATCATTTCCTTTCTTTATGCCCTCTTCCACAATGATTGCTTGCTGTTCTACTTGCTTTTTATAGTAACCAGTAATACTCTGTTCAAAACCAACCTCTGTCAATGCAAAGAAAGCTAAATTTAAAAGCAACCTCAGTTATGGAGGTTCTTACACTCCCTGGCATAAAGACTATACACTTTTTTAATGCATTTGGCTTTGAAATTTTGTGTTTTCCGTGTAATGCAGTGCTTCTCTGTGATTCTTTTGAGTTTATGCCATGAAGAGGGAAACAAGAAGTTATTTATTAGTCTTCAGATGGCTTTTGCTGAAAGTGTCTCTGATCTCAGACTTGTAGAAATGTGTTTGAGCTGAGGTATGCCTGGATTTTCGTAGCAGCTGCGTGGCTGATGCTGTAATAGCTCCTCAGTCTCTGCCTCAGCCCTTCCCAGACTAAAATGGTTTGTCCAACGTGGAGTGATTTAGCAGAGCAGTTGTATCAAATCTAAAGACTTAAATGTATCAATTAAAACTTAATAGTTTTTTAGCACAAGTGGTGAGTGTGTGGGGTTGGGTACAGGATCTTAATTTTGTTTGTTTGTTTTCTCTGAATTGCTTTGTGGGGGTAACCCTTATTTACTGGACGATGAACTGAACATACATAAAATCTCTTGCTGATGCCTCCCTGAAAAGAATGATGGTTTCTGGGGTTTTTGTTTTACTGCTGCTCCTCACAAAGCTAAAGTGAGCGTTCAAAGCGCTTGTTCCGAAAATTGATTGTTTTTTGACAACCTTATAATTTCAATAACTCATGCAAAATTCCTTCATCGTTTGACTCCCAAAACATTAAAGTCGTGTAGGCATGTCCACTTCTCTTAGCAGCTTCTTTTATGTCTGGGGTAATCCAGCCTAGTCTTCTGGATTTCAACAGGAGTTGAATGGCTTTAATTTTGAAGAAAATTTGTAAAGCTGTTCTTTAGTAAATATATAATGAGCTGTATTGTTTGTATTAGAAGGGGTTCTACAATAATACAGAGCTTCTGTAATCTTCCCTAGCCATTTTCCTGTCAGTGTTTTCAGTAACTCTCTATATGATGTTCTTGCATGCCTTCAGTGTAATCTGGGAAAATACAGATTTTTGACAAAAGTGGAACTAATCTCAATTTAGTCCTGTAGGCCGACTGTCAAGCACTGAGCATAAAGTTAATTACTGCTTAAGGTCTGTGAAATAGCAAATTTATGCCTAAAACTGATCTTTATAACAAAGAGACTAGAAGTAATGAGAGAGAAATTGTGGTTGGAGAGTTGTTCAGCTTGTGTTGTTGTTGTGGGCATCTCTGCACTATAGTTTTGTGCTGCGTCGTGTTAATTCTGCTTCCCTTTCAGTTCCTTTAATTTTACGTATCTCTTCCTCATGCAGACTTCTTCCAGTTATGTTAATTTTTCATAGCAAAATGGAAAAACTGTGGGGACCCAGCTGTGCTGGTGAAAGGTGAATCAGTTATTACCTACGCAGAACTGTTTTCTTTCAAAAACTTAAAGACTTGTGCAAAACTGAGTAATTTATACCCATTAGTGTAAAGTCTGAGTGCTTTCTTGTTGTGTGTTGAATTACAAAACTGATATTTTTTCTTCTATAACTTTGGTTTGCAGTTGCTCCCAGAGGAAGAAACACCTGTATGGAGTACTTGGGTGCTTTATGAGGGCAGATTAGAGTTGACCATGGTATGCTCAAGCTTGTGTTTTGTTGGCATACTTGGTCAAAAAATTTATGCAGTGCTGCTGAAAGAGCCTGTTTCACTTCCCCTGTGTGCCCACAGCAGTTCAGCTCTGGTCACCAAAGGGTCTGGGGACAGGGACAGCAGTTGGTTGTAGTGCCAGTTACTTCCTCAGTGCACATGACTGACTGACTGCATGAGCTTCCATGCTACTGGAAACCAGGTGGCAAGTGAGCTCTCCAGCTGGGTCGTGTGTTAGGACCATTGCCTTCAGTGGAAGTCTTCTTATACAAGGCCTTAAATTCATTAGGCTGTGGCAGTATGGGATTTTTCTTACCATTGCCCACCTTTAGAAATTGAGCCAAGGCTGTCAAAAGTAGTCTGATTTATATTGATGATAGAGGTGGTAAAATTAATTTGTCTTTGGCTGTTTTTTGTTCTGAAGACTTTTGAAGGAGAGTAAAGTTCTTTCATCTTGAACAGCACAATGCTGAATTATTTTATAAACTTCCTTGCTGTCTTCTACCTCAAATTTTAATTTAGACAAGTAAGTTTAATTTCTCCTTCACTGTAGAGAAGGTATAGAGGTTAGAGGAGATTGATCTTGATCAGTTCCTCCTGTAGATAGTTTGTCTGCTGGGCCAAATCTGAAGTTCAGCAGCCAGAAGCTTGGGGACCAGCACAGCTTCACTGTGGTTCAAACTTTTCTATTGATGAATTAACTTGTCTGCTTGTTATGGTATGCAAATTGCTATACAGAATTGTGCTAACACCCCCAAAAATGTTTCCTGGTAGCTGTTTGAATATGTATATAGCTTCCAGCATACAAAGCATTGAGGGATTTATTTTGCCTTCTGCAGCTAAGAATTCTTTTCATAGCATTCCCCTTGTGATTCTCAGATGGACTGTCATACACTTTGTTGTATGCAGCACAAATCTGATTTTGTTTTGAATATGTCAGTCTTTCTGTCAGTGGCTGGCTCTAGCAGATGGGGACACAGATTGTAAACAAAGTGTGAGAGAGCATGCTTTTATGTAGAATATGTCAAAGAGTTACTTACACTTGCAAACTGCCTTCTGCATGGGCAAGCTAACTTCAGTTTGACTTGCATGGAACAATGAAACTGGAGCACTTCTGAAGTGCTGTGTTGGACCCTTTGGCTAGCAAATCTCAAGCCAGAATAAAAAGTAAAGATGGGCACTACTGGAATTACTTTTGTTGCAGCTCTGAGGTGATTACTGTTGGGCATGGACAAAAGGTCTCTGTCTCAGTGTTTACTTTACAAGGAATCCTGGGTTTAGTAGTAAAGTGTATGGTGTTAGAAAAAGGCTTATGTCTTCTAATCTTAGCTTTTTATTTTTCTGAAGGCTGTTGTGATTGTTTGTAGAGATAAATAGAATGTTTTTGTCAGGCAGTGCTCTCAAAACTGCAAGAATTACCCTTCATCTGGACAATCTTCATATTTTCAGGCTTGCTGAAAGCCACTTGGGACAAGAGAGGTAGGGGAAGAAGGAGGCAGGGCTGTCAACTGGGTAGTTGTGAATCAGCCCTAAATTCCTGGTATCACGATGGAGAGGTTTTCCATAAACAATTTAGAGAAATTTATATATTAGCTACTTTACAGTTAACCTGTGAGGTAAGCCCTGCTTTTCTTGTTTGTGGCAAGAAAGTAAGTTGCGTATCTAGAGGAAAATCGTTATTCTGTGTGGTGTTCTTCACTTGAACAGGGAATTCTGAAATCAAAGTGTAGATGGTAAAAGTAGCAACAGTGCCAGGGAATTTGAACAAACATATTACTGGAAGGTGGAAGAAATCATTAATGTCCAGGAAATCAGTGGCTGATAGAGATAAGAGGCTGATGAAAAGTTCAACTGCTTCAATTCAATACAAACGAAGGCTTTATGTTATTGGTTGACATTGTGGGAAATTTAGTTGTTTGGCACCTGGATGAGGTAACAGAAAAGAAATAAATGTACGCTGTGTATTTTCAAAAAGGGTTAATCTTAGGCAAAGGGCATTACTTCTTTGCACAGAATGCAATGACTTTCTGAACAAGCATGTAAATACAGACTGAGAGTAGGCTTTCCTTGCAGTTCGATGTGAAGACCCTGAGCCTTGCTCCTGGTGGCATGCAGGGTACTCTGTTCATGAAGTCCAGTTTAAGGGTATGATTTGTCTATGAAGCATTTTATAAAATTAATTACAAGGAAGTTAACTGGATATTTGGAGACATTTTTCTTCTTGAGCTTTACTCTTTAGAAGCAAGTCTGTTTAAAATGACTGTAATGCATCATATATTTGTGGTTTATAATTCTCTTGGTATTTATTTGTGCTGATATCTTCCCATTTTATTGTGCTGGACTTTGTAGAGGGAAAGATAAAAGTCAAGCCTCTGCAACATATTAATTTCCTAATTCATGGTGTGCTGTCTAGTGGTTAAAGCTGGGTCCACTTGTGTTAAAACACAAGTTAAAACCAAATTAAACGTTCTGGATTGGTTAAGACATTGTTTTCTAACAAAGGATGTGACTCAAAAGCCTGTCCTTGGACTGTCAGTAGAAGAGTGAGTGCTCAATAGCTTCATTCCTGTTGGCTGATTGTTGTCTGTGTGAGTCATTAGGGTGATTTTTGTTGTCAGATCTGAGTCCTCAAGTTCAGTTTGGGTGGTACCTAGCTAGTTTATTTTTCATGCTTGTGGAATGCAGCTTCTTTAAGGATCCTGCCTTATTTGAAGTGTTTGGGACGATGTGACTTCCACTTACTACTTTGGAAGAATTTCTTAATATTTGAATTTTTTAGATCAGAAAATGGAATGTGTTCTTGAAATGTTACATTGACAGTTACAGCAAGTCTTCCAGGCTGTAGTAGTATAAGAGGAGGAAATATAGCCACTTGCTAGGAATCGTCTGCTGCCTCTCTGATACCGGGCTTAAAGATGTAAAGAGCAAACTTCCTACCCTGGGACGGTTCTCAGATTTTTCAGGTAGACAGCAGTGCAGTTGCAGCAAGAAGTCAAAAGGTAATAAAGAGACCCTTCAGGGACTTGGGATGACTGGTTAAGAAATCAGAAGCACAAGCAGTTTTCTTCTTTCTCTTTCCAGTTGCAAGGAATGATGAGGGAAGAAACAGGAAGAGCTGGCAGATCAGTGCTTGGCTCTGAGCCTGGTGTCACTAGCAGAATTTTTTTTTTTTCATCAGTGGTTGGTTTATATGACACCAGGCCTGCTGGTGATAGACAGGGTACACCTGTCTCAGAAAGGGAAAAGTATCTTTGCAGAGGAGTTACCAGGTCTTCTAGAGAGAGCTTTAAACTAGATTTGAAAAGGGAAAGGGATAAAACCAAGGGGCAGCATGCCAATGTTTGAGGGATGGTGTGCTAGTGAGGTCCTTCGGTCTGACATCTCAGTGGAGGTAGGGGAGGGAGATCCATGTGGCAGCAAAGACAAAGGGGTCACTGATGTATTAGAAACCACAGAATTGTCTGGTCACATAGGAATTAGGGCTTCTAGCCCAAGCAAAAGGTGGTGGGATCAACAGCCCAACCGAGTGCATCTATATCAATGCATGCAGCACAGGCAGCAAGCAGGCAGCCAGTCACAGGCCTTCTTCCCCGAGGCTCAGTGCTGGAGCCACTTCTGTTAAATCCCTTCATCGATGACTGAGACAAGGGGATCAAGTGCTCCCTCACTGAGTTCGCAGAGGACACTGAGTTGGGTGAGAGTGCTGATCTGCTGGAGTGTGGGAAGGCTCTGCAGAGGGATCCAAAGAGGCAGGACCAGTCAGCTGCGGCTCGTGGTACGAGGTTCAGCAAGGTGAAGTGCTGGGTCCTGCACTTCAACCACAACAACCCCAGGCAGTGCTGCAGGTTGGGGGAAGAGTGGCTGGGAAACTGCCCCATGGAAAAGGGTGCTTTCCCATGGACCTGGGGGTGCTGTTGGACAGCTGTCTGAACGTGAGCCAGTGTGTGCCCAGGTGGCCAAGAAGGCCAGTGACATCCTGGCCTGGATCAGCAATAGTGTGGTCAGCAGGACCAGAGAAGTGATGGTCCTGCTATACTCAGCACTGGTGAGGCTGTACCTCGAATCCTGTGTCCAGTTCTGAGCTCTTCACAACAGGAAAGGCATTGAGGTGCTGGAGCGTGTCCAGAGAAGGGGACAGGAGCTGGTGAAGGGTCTGGAGCACAAGGCTGATTAGGAACAGCTGAGGGAGCTGGGGCTGTTTAGCCTGGAGAAAAGGAGGCTCAGGGGGGACCTCATTGCTCTCTATAACTGCCTGAAAGAAAGTCGTAGCCAGGTGGAGGTTGGCCCCTTCTCCCATGGAATAAGCCACAGGACAAGAGGAAATGGCCCTGGGTTGCATCAGAGGAGATGTAGACTGGATATTACGAAAAGTTTCTTTACCGTAAGCGTTGTCCTGCATTGGAATGATATGCCCAGGTAAGTGGTGGAATCGATGTCTCTGGAGGTATTTAAAAGACCCTTAGACATGGTGATTAGGGAGATGGTTTAGTGGTGAACTTGGTGGTGCTATATTAGTAGTCGGACTCATCTTAGAAGTCTTTTCTAATCTAAACAATTCTCTCTCTGATTTTACACTGAAATTTTGGGATTAACTTGTAGGCTAAACTTGGGTTTTAGTGAATCTCATCTTATGGTGTGCATTTAAATGCGTGTGTGTCTCACCATTACTGCCTTCCAGGTTTGTCCCGTGTGCCAATCTTAAGTGGCCAAATCATTTCTAGAAGATGATGTTTGAAGGAGTGCAAAAATATTCTCTTGTGTTCTCAACTACTCAATGTTGCTGGAGGCTAGTATTGAAATTTCTTTCAGTTCAAATGAAATCTTATGTATTTGTAGAAGAGCAATATAATAGATCAAATAAATTCCATTTAAATAATCTTATCAGCAAATTCCACTGCTTTGTTTTCTTGGTGGTCTTGTTAAATAAGTGTTAAATAAATTTAATGTGGGGGTCAGCACTTGCAGTGCTCTCAGCAGCCTGACACAGTTTTGCTGCAGAAAATTCTGCTGAAAATTACTTAATTTTCTCAGCTTTGGTTTGATTTGATGTAGGCTAGTGCATGTTGTAATGCATTATGTTTAAGTTATTCACAGTTGTCTAAATAATAGCTTATTGAAATTAAAATTATTTTTCATTGTATTTTCAATGTCCTAAGGTGGTACAAATGTATTCCTTAACTTTCCTGTCAGTCATGTTTATAACTACTGTACCAGTGTACACCAGTCTAATCAAGCACGGGGAGCTGGAGTACCTCCTTCTAAATCGAAAAAGGGCCAGACACCTGGAGGCGCTCAGTTTGTTGGCTTGGAATTGTACAAACGACTAAAAGAATTTCTGAAGAACTACTTGACAAATCTCCTTAAGGTAAGATGGGCTCTGAGATCGATCTGCACTTGTAGTAACATAAACTGGGGTGAGAAAAGCTGTATCAACAAACCTAGAGGTGTATGCAGTCACTGGAAGTAAACGGAATGATCTTAAAATGTAATTTTGTCTCCCTAGCCATTAGAATGTTTTGTTGGCTCTACCTCAGGCATAGATCAGTCCCTAAGTTTGTACCTGTGAGCTGCTTTTCCGCTTCAAGCCAAAGCAACATTCCTGTGTTTTATAGAATTAATGTTACATGACATCTTAAGCTGTCCTGTACTTGAGCGAGAATAGCTAGACTTTCCAAGCAATTAGCCAGCATATTAGGAATGCTGAAAAAATGGATGCCTATCATGTCGAAAATGCCTGATGGTAGCCTTTATTTTAGTTTAATAAATAAACTACTGATAGAGCTGGATGTTGTCTTGCATCCGGAGGGATAGGGATGTCTTCTGGAGCTTTATTTGTGCTGTGCATTTTTTTCCCAGCCTTTTAATTTCAAAATCTCCTACTGGCTTTGTGCTTTAATAATGTAGAACTAAATGTATTAGCAGTATATTTCCTGTAAATACATTGAATTTATTTACAGATAAATTTATTTATTTACTGTAGATTTATTACGCGGTCAGTTTGTATACCCTTGTATATCTTGGTTGTACCTTAAAATTGCGCAACAGTACTGGCAAACTTGTGATTTCAGGATGGTGAAGATTTGATGGATGAGAGTGTGCTGAAATTCTACACTCAACAGTGGGAAGATTATAGGTTTTCAAGCAAAGTATTGAATGGGATATGTGCCTACCTCAATCGACATTGGGTTCGTCGTGAGTGCGATGAAGGTCGTAAAGGAATATATGAAATTTATTCAGTAAGTAGCTTTATGGAGTGAGTGATTTGTCCATCCCAGCTGCCACGTTTGCATTATCATCCTGCAGATCACTCCTTGAATCTTGTAGGAGGTTCATAAAAGTTTTGAAGAAGTGGTCAAAGAGGCATTCTCCTTCCTACTCTTATCCCAGTATATTTGTAAAAATTCCAAGGGTCTAAGCCTGTGGGATGTTCAGTCTGCCTTGTACATTTTGGGACTTCCAGTGGTAGAAACTACTGTTGAGGGTTGTCTGTTTCTGAGCATTTCCTGCTTATAGTGTTGTCTGTGTGCCTCAGCGTGGCCTTGTTATCCCACTTAGAATTCAGCCAAGCATTTCAAACTCCAAATGAAGAAGTAAATATTTTTTTTTTACTGATGACTTCAATACATCTCTACAAATTTTCTAGCGTCCAAGCTGCTAAGATTCAGACAACGTTTGGGTTTAGTGTAAGTTAATTTGGTACAATTGTGAAAGATTGATATGTGATCTTGATAATTTTTTTTTTTAATGTAAAGTAATATAAGTAAGAGAAGAACTTAACAGAACTTCTGTATCTCAGATAACTAAAAGGGGTTTTGTGAAATAAAGGATAATTACTGTCCTTACTGGTGAAGCATTAGGAAAGTGCTGTGCTATTTTCCTGCTTCACTAAAATAACTTTACATATGGTAGAGAAACAGTTGGTATCCTTAGTTCCCTTCCTCTTAACTTTACTAGCCTAATGCTATAAGGGACTGTGTCAGCTTGGAAACTGCCAACAAAAAAAGCTGTATGCTCTCAAAGTAACTCAAAGTGGGTTTTGTTAGTTTCCAGAGTTGGCAGTGGATCCCCTGGTAGAAAAAGGAACAGCTTAGGAAAGTTAGTAGTAAAGCAGGTTGTAATTTTAGTGTGAAACAATCTCATTGCTTGAGAAATGTGTAATACAATTTTAAAAGTTCTGATTAGTTAGCATACTGCATCAGCTTTCCTTAAACGGAGTTATCCTTCATGTATATGTGTATATGTAAATATTTTCTTTATTCCATCTTTCTTCTCCCTTCTTTTGCTTCTAGCTTGCCTTGGTGACCTGGAGAGACTGCTTATTCAGGCCATTAAATAAGCAGGTATATACATAAATATATTATTAAAACTATAGTGTTATTTTATAGGGTTAATTTCATATATTGTGAGTAACTGCTTCAAGGAGGTTGGGGGGGGGGGTTGTGAACAGACTCAGAAAATAAAATGGAGCCTTCTACTTCTCCTTTGTGATATTAAAAAAAAAGATAAATATTTGAAGGAATAGGCCTTTTTGTGTGTGATTGAACCTTGATATCAAGACTGTTCTGTTACCTCTCTGCTGAGAGGACCCTTGGCTTTTTATTTTTTTAAAAAGCTAAGGGGACTCCAATGAAGTAGCAACTTCAGGGGTTACTAAGCTAGGCAGGAGTACAGGCTGATGACAGTCATGTCTTAAGGTTTGGGAGTTGAGATTGGATGAGAACAGAGAGTGGCTGGCTGGGATTTTGGTCTCTCCTAATGTTACTGTGAATTGTTACATTTACACTCCCACTGCCTGGGAGATTCAGGTCAGCCAAATGTTTAAAATTAGTGAATCAGCACAATATAAAGCAAGACATTCCATCACAATTTTTAGGTACATGTATGTTGATTTCGCTTGTTACCTGTACCTCATGATGAAACAGTTGCAGCAGATTATTTTTCCAAAGAACAGGTGGTTAGTTCAGCTCTTGCTACAAAGTTTTTTTGTATTTCAGGTATAAAACCAAGACAAGTTTGGCTAAGATGCTTTTTTGAAATCAAAGAAAAAAAAATACTAAGCGCTTTAATACCCATATACACCTTGCCGCTAATCGGACTGCAATTACAGTGTATAACTTAAAGGTGTATCATTCTCTGTAGGAACTTTTTATGTTCAGAGCTCCTTAAATGTTATTCTCAAGGGGCTCGACTTTTCTTGAATATAGAAACACACTCCTAATTAAGTATGGTGCTTGATCTACCAGCTGCTTTCTCTGTGCTTGACTTAACTTTTAATCCCTGTTTCCTAAGGTAACAAATGCAGTGTTGAAATTGATTGAAAAGGAAAGAAATGGTGAAACTATCAATACAAGGCTGATCAGTGGAGTTGTACAATCCTATGGTAAATGTGATTTCTTTAAGATTCTATTACTTTCTTAAAAATAAATAAATTTGTGTACCCTATCAGAGCCCAGAAGTAACATCCCACCTCCTCGGATGTCCAGTAAAGATTATTTTTTTTTACGGTAACGTAAATGCAGTTATGTGTTGTTTAACTTCACATTTGAACTGACACTTAATGCAATAACAGTTGATTATACCATATTTGTAAAACTTGAGAGTGCAACTGATAGACAAGAGTGTTCATTGTTTACAAATCAGTTATTAAGGAGCTAAATCTGGAAGTGGGGAAGGCTGGTAGTTTACAAAGCTGAGTGGGGTTTATTTTTCCATTTTGCATAATATTGAGAGCATTGCCATCCAAATTACTGACCAGTTTCATTAATGAGAACAAAAGTATATAATCTGGAACTCTTAAGAGGGAAAAATGAAAGGAGAATTTGAACTAGCTTATGAGATAGTGAAGTTCTCCAAATCCTATAATACATTTAGGAAATGTATTTAAAAGTGTAGAGTACATTAGTAGTGTCTTGTACTGATAATTTTTTAAACGCAAAATCAATGTACATTTTTAAAAGCGGTGCTGATACAGTCCTAATTGATTGCTTTCATCTAAGTTAGAAGGAGTGTACTTGTTTATTTGCAGGATACCACTTCCTAAAAAACAGTTTTGTCATTTCTTGGTCTTTTTTGTTTGGCTGTGTTTTTTTCCTGTAGTGGAGCTGGGGCTGAATGAAGATGATGCATTTGCAAAAGGACCTACACTAACTGTCTATAAAGAATCCTTTGAATCTCAGTTTCTTGCTGACACAGAGAGATTTTATACACGAGAAAGTACTGAATTCTTGCAACAGAACCCAGTCACAGAATACATGAAGAAGGTAAGTTAGTTAATCTGCTTTGTGATTTTTGTTTTTTCTGGATGCAGATATTTTTTAGAGGTAAAGGAATATAAATTCTAGGTCTTTATTATCAGTTTCTCAAAATGATGGTTATTTTACAGAAACAGGTAGCTGTTTTTCCCTGTAGTGATTTGCTTCTGTGTTTATCTGGTCTGAAGTTTTGTCTCCTTACTGCATTTCAGTGAGTACAGTGAAAGTTTTAAACTTTCTGAACAGGCAAAACAGAAGATTAAGTTAAAGTAAATTCAGATTTTGTTAGACTTCAAGACACCAAAACAGCAATTCTGCTTTAATCCCACAAGTCTACCATTCCTGTACAAGGAGCAGTGTGTCGACACGTTTATTGAAATACCTTCCTGAGCAAGCTGGCTAAGGAAATACATCATTAATTAGCTTTAATTCTATCAGAATATTTTAGTGTCACGAACCCCTGCACAGTACTTCTGATCAACAGAGGCCAGATTTAAATTCTTAACTGGTCTCTCGTTTTGGGGATCCCAGACAGGGCAACTAAGAGCAAGCAGGATAAACATTGGCTATTTCTAGCCTGGTTATTGGGTCAGTCTTACTGACCCAGTAATAGATAGGTCATCTTCCATCTTGGGCTAGTGCTGCTTTATATATTTTTTTCTCAGTGCATTCCTTCACTTTCTGAATTGCTGCTTGTTTATTCCCTTTCAGCTTAGTTAAAAAATAAGAGGGCTTTTTGAGTATGTAATATGCAGATACACGTCCCTCCCTGCAGTATTCTTTGTTTGATGCTGTTTACCACAGAACACATCCTTTCTTAACTCTTGGCATTAAAGTCAATGAATTACCCAAAAAGAAAAAAAAAAGGTGGGAGAGGAAGTCCTAGAAATAACACAGTTAAAGGAATTGTGCCTTTTAGTAGTTTCTCAGTAATTACCAGACCAACCTATGTTTACTTTTCTGTTGTTGAATTAATTATTTTTTGCTACTTCCCTTTCAAGTTCTTGTTTTAACTTTCATCCTAATATATGTATAAAGAGAGAGTAAGGAAATTTCAGTCTTTCAGAACCTGAATGACTGGCTCATCCAGACTTCCTTGGTACAGCACAGCAAAAAGCTGTCTGAAGGTCATGGCTATTTCAAGAACTAGAGATTACTGGCAAGTAGAAATAACTTATTAGTACCCCAAACAATCCTCAAGGCTTCAGAAATCTACAAAAGAGCAACTCGCTTTGCTTGAAGCTGATGTTGAAGATCAAAGCACATACAAAGTTAGCAGACAGCAGGGAAAATGTTCAGCAAGGAAGTGTGTAGCCTTATGTCTCTGCTCAGATTAAGATATTAGAGCTGTGTACAAGCCATTTGGGCACTCTTGGCATCTCCTTACAGACTAGTGGCTATAAGATCTTACAAGTAATCTGTTGGAAGGGTGAACTGTGAACAGTTATCTGCTGTTAGTGCACTCACTTGACATTCTCACTGGAGCACTGTACTTTGAGTTCTGTCTGGCGATAAATAGCATTGCAAAATAAAAAGAAACCTTGCAGTACCCTAGTGCACACCAGCCTAGCATCACTGTTACCATGTTACAGTAGAATTGTGGTAGTGTCTTGTAGAATATGCAATGAAATCTTAACTAGAACTAGGATTTGTGTATGTAGTTATATAGGCAGACTTACTGAGTTTAGAGGGATTGTGAATTTTTCTTCTCAGGCCAGAACTCATGAGTAAAGCTGGCATAGCCTGATGTGCTGTAGGGAGAAAAGGTCAGTATTTCTTAAGATTGTCCCTTAAAATACAGTCTCAAACTGAACTTTTGATCTTTACAGTTGAAATGAGTGAAGATACTGTTGTGTGAACTAATTATTTTTCCCTTGTTTCTGAAATGTGACGTTTAAAGGAAAATGAAGTTATAAGAACACAAAAAAAAAGTGTATAAGGAAAGAGTATAAGGAAACATGGCATCAGGGTAAATATTTATTTTCCTACAAGAGCTCACAAGTGAGAGTGAACTGTTAACATTAAAAGCAAAGGTCTAAGGATATTTCAAGAAGCATCATTAGAAGCAGCAGAATTTCCTGATCGACAGAAATACGGAATTGGTTAAATATAGGATAAGTAGTCCTACTAGTCTGATTCCAGTTTCCAATGTTCATAAGAAAGATTTACTGCTATTTGCTGTCGGTAAGGAAGTTGATTGTTATTCCTTACTGGTAAGAAACTGGCAAGTACTCTGGAGCTGGAGCTTATATCCCTTCTCAAACTACTGATTTCATTTCCTATATTTTGATCAGTGCTGGTTTAGCTCTAGGAGACAGTAATCCAGGACCATTTCACAAGAGCTAAGTGCAAAATCATTACAGAATGAGTGAAGCTAACAGTGGCTGAGATGATTTAAAGCTGTCTGCGTGTGATGCAGTGCACTTGCAGCGTAACTCTTCCTTTTTTATTGTCCGGAATATGATCTTTCATGCTTACTTGATATTCTGGCATACTAGGAAAACAAATTAACCTAATTTCATTTTCTTGGTGACGTTGTTAATTTAAATAATTTGGGCTGATAAGAGGACATACACACTTTATCCCTAATAACGTGCTGCAGTTACAAATGGTTCGTAATGCGAATCCTTAACACTTTCGCAAACAAAATAGAGGTAATTGTTATGTAAACAATTTCAGTTTTACATTTTGGCATAAGTTCTATTCTTTGAGTGACATTTAGAATTTTAGTTTGCCAGGAAGTTACACATATGTATCATTTCATATGCCAAATTAAATGCTAGTATAATTTAAATGATTGTAGTTTATTGGGAAGCTTTTCTGTGTAAGAATGTAGATGAGAATATTCAAATAAATTTGTCACGAGCATAGTGTTAAATTGCAGTTTCCTGCCTTTTAGTTTTGCGGAGCCATGAAATACATTCATGTTTGTCTTAAACAAAACTACCTCTGTAGCTGGAGAGCTTGCTGATTCTAAAACTGCCAGCATCTCATGTCAGCAGCTTTCTCTCTTTCTGACAGCAGATTTCCATCTGTAAACTTCTTATTCAGAAGCAACAGGAAAACAGTCTTGCTGTGATTCTCCCCCACCATTTAAAACATATATAATATTTTCATCAACATAAACATCAATTCCAAATGTGTATTATGATTCCCAGAAAAATAACTGCTTAAGTAGGTGGTCCATAACACCAAACTAAAGAAAGGTTTGCTTCTTGTTGTTTTCTAGAAGAATTTACTGAACAGTCATCTGTCTTCTGCTGTTAGATTCGTGTTCTGCCTTCCCTGCAGGTTTCATGTTTGTCTCTGTGTTTCTGTAGGCCGAAGCTCGCCTTCTCGAGGAGCAGCGTAGAGTTCAGGTGTATCTCCACGAGAGCACACAAGATGAGTTAGCACGAAAGTGTGAGCAAGTACTTATCGAAAAACACCTGGAGATATTTCATACAGAGTTTCAGAATTTGTTGGATGCTGACAAAAATGAAGGTAAGGAGGTTCAAACACTGGCTTTAGGCTTAGAGCTCTCCTCCCTGGTGATTTGTGAATAATGTAAAATCTGGTGCTAGCTAAATGCCATTTGTTCAGGAGGTGTATTAAGAGAGAAGATAGTCGCTAAGTTGATGGACAAGCAGGTTTTGATGAAATTGGGATGGCTGATGATACTGCTTCCGGGACCCTACCCCAATCCCAGATATTAAGGCAGAACAGCACTAGTTTGATTTCTCTTAATGTGGCTGGAAGAGTTTCAAGAGCACTTGAGCCATCCTTCCAGCAGAAGCTGAAGCTTGTGGGAGAGATGGGAGGTGAAAAACAGACGAGTACTGTTTCCAGCTGTTTCAGTTTAGTCCATGGATCTTCCTGAGTCAGCACTGAAAATTTTAAAATCCAAAGCATTTAGAAGTATGTATAGGACATGTTAAAAGAGGAATAGAAGCAAATAAGTAGCTTTTAAAATAGAGTATATAAAATGTATTATATTGCATATAGAGCACAAGGAAAGGGTGGAAATTATTAATTGATGAGTTAATTTTAGCTGTGAAAATGATTCTTAAGTGTTGCTAATGGATCAAGTTTATATTGTCATAGAGAATATGTAGAATAAAGACTTCTTCAGCACTTCCTCTAAAATAAGCAAAGATTATCAGAGTTTAGGTATCTTTAAGGATTTGTCTATTGTGTTGATTTGTATGAGTTTCTTCAGGAGTTAATACAGAGCACAAAATAACAGCCAGAACTAATTCCTGTGGATCATACAGATGATAAGGATGAATGATGATTCTGATTTCCCAGTTGGGGAATTAATTAAATCTGTATTTCAAGTCAGAGTAAGGCTGTATAGCTGAAATACTGCTCTTAAGATTAAGTGGCAGAATGTAAGAAATGCTGTGGTTAAGTTACTAATGATGATACTGTTCATTTGAGAGTTTTAAATTGTAACTATGACTCTGTCTCATTGTATATCAGTCTCAAAATAGCAACTATGAATTATTACTGTAATAGTCATGTTGATAACTGAGAGATGCTTCAAAATCAAAAAGGGCAATTCAGCGTGATTAGTAGGTCAGAAGTTAGCTGATTCAAATGTAAATAATCTGTACTAGTACTTGAGTCAGATGTTGTTTATGTTTGTAAATATTTACTCCATAATTGGAAGAGATTTTTGTGGGTGTTGATTTGTGAAATGACTTTTTAAATGACTTCTGAAAATTGAAATAGCAATAGAACAAACAAGAAAGTTTTTTCTGGACGTAGGATGCCTTCGCAGACTTTTCTTTTTTCCTCCTCAAGCTCATGGGTTATGTGAGCCCTTAGTACAATCACTTACCATAGTGATGGAATTCCAAAAGTTTGTCAGGGTAAAAAAGAAAAGAAGTATCTCGTGTCTTGGGTTATGTATCTTGTGTCTAGTTATGTATCTTTGAGTTTACTTTCATGTGGGTTATTTGTAAGATTAACTAGACTGTTTTTAAAACGCTTGATTCTTGATTTTTTTTCTTGTTTTTCAAAATATTTTCTCTTCTGTTATCGGGCTTCACTTAGGGAAATTGTAGCAGTTCCCTTGCCCTTTTTAAGATTCATGAAGTTTCAAGATTAGAATATTTATTTTGAATAATAGTCTGATAATTCACTCTTTAATCACTGTAATCAGTTCATTCTCAAATTTGTGATATACTAGCATAGCCTTTGGTAGACTATCTTAAACTTAAAATAAAAGGTTGCTCTTGATTAAAATACTGCTTTGCTCTTGAAAGTACACTGGTTTTGAGGTCCTCCCATGCAAACTGTGTTTGAACATATCCTATTACAGGCCACTCCTGTTGGTGTTCTGTAACTTTTTAATCACATTGTGCAACTAATGTATAAACTGGTTATAAAGGTTGTGGGACACATTCCTCATGTATTACCTACTCACATCACTATGATACATGTAGGAAACAATTAGGTTTATTGGGAGAAGGTTGTAATGATGTAGGCGGAGTTACCATGCAAATCTTCCATGAGACTTTGTAGCATCTTTTCCTTATTTCACCTAACACAGACATCCTGATAAACCAACCCTTGGTTGTGGGTAGATCTAGCAGCAGCTCATTGTATCTATGCATGGCATTATTTTCCTACCTTTTTTCTAAAGTTCTGTAGGGTTTTCTTATGTTCTTATAAAAGTTAACATCAAGTTGCAATCGTGGTTTTCATAGAGAGAAAAAAAAGTTTCGTTTTCAAATCTGCAAGTTTAAGCTTGACAGAGTTTTAAGGAAAGGAAAGTGTTATGCAGAAACCTAACTGAACTGAGATGTCATCCCTTCAGTATTAGAAGGCATCAAACTCTGTGTGTTGTATTTCAGAGCTAGATAGAGCACCAGTTCATTGATTGCTCTGTTTTGTTTAATCTTATAATCCTCTGGTGGTAATAAATTGCTCACAAGCCCTTCAGAGAAGTCCTTGCACTTCAGAAGAGCTAGATGCAGCTGTCAACCTTAAGATGGGTTCCACAAGGTAAAATATCCTCCTTAGTTTACAGTAAATAATCTGATTGTTTACTGTTTCACTGGAGTGCCTGTTCAGTGAGGGCAAGATTGCAGGAGGTGACTGGTAGGTTTGTGTACCAGGTTTATGGCCAGTTCAGAGTTTGCTTTTTTTTTTTAGAGTTCTGCACTCAGAAAATACAAAGCCTCTATCCTATTGAAACTAAATAACAAAAACCAAAACCCTCTTCAGTATTAGACTTTCCAAAATTGCTAGTTGATTTGAAAAGTCTTGGCTGAAAACTGGTGAGGTTTTAGTATGAAGCCTTAACATATGTGAAGTGACATGCAGCTTATTTTTACCTTCATTAGTTCTATTGTAATGCTTTTCAGAACCTCTTTTTTCTTTCAGATACAATTATTTCTGCTGGTAATCAGTTACTTAAACTTTTCTCTTTTTTTTAAGAGATGTCTTTTACTGACAGTGCTTTATTGAAGGAAATTTGATTTCTAATGTTTCAGTTCATCTGCTAAGGTCATATCAATGCGTAACATTTTGCCTTAAATTTCCAACTGTTACCATTGATGCTGCCCAAAGTAGAAGTGTTTATATGCAAAGGGCTACAAGTAGTGTCAGATCTCTGAGAACTGTCCTGTTAAGAATAAAGGAGAGGGATCAGCTGGAAAATGTAGTACTTGTTGCACAGCCAGCAGTAACGTTAATAACAATCTCAAATTCATGGCAGCACTTCAAAATCTTATTTAAATAAGAAAGGTTTAACACCATTTTTAAATCATTACTGTGAAAACTAAAAATCAGAAGTAAATTTTCTACCATTCAAACGGTGGGTTTTTTATTCTTGAGATTTGTTGCATTGTGAAGGTGAAAAACAGATCTCAATATAAGAGATTATTTTCTCTTTAACTAGTGTTAGCTTTCCAGGTGAGTGCAAAGGTTTGCTGTACTGTATAATTGTTTATTGTCGTTTTTTCTGCCTTTTTACAGGAGCAATTGCATGTGTGTTTTTTGTTGGCAGTGGATGACAAGTTGTAAATGAGAAATTGAAGTAATAGCCAGTACAGATGGGAGATGCTAGTTTTCTTTTTTTTTGTCTTTTACAGACTTGGGTCGCATGTATAACCTTGTATCTCGAATCCAGGATGGCCTTGGAGAGCTGAAAAAACTTTTGGAAACCCACATTCATAATCAGGGTCTAGCTGCAATTGAGAAATGTGGAGAAGCTGCACTAAATGCAAGTATCCCGTCAAAACAAATCTGGGTGTGGTTGCTGACACTTTTACATTAGAGGACACTGAATGCTTCCTGATAAAACTTCCAGTTTGCTTGTTTTCCCTCTCACTAATTTAATTTGTAAGGACTAGACAATTCTCAAGTGTTGACAGTAGGCTTAAAATAAAACCTAGATCACTTTCTTACTATTCTTTGAATTTTGAGGGGGTTTAGGAGCATTTTTTTGGTTTGGTTTGGTTTGGAGCAGAGGAGGAGTTGTGTGGGGGGTTTTGTTTTGTTTGGGGGGAAGAGTGAGTTTCCTTCTGAGTTTCTTCTCTCTGTCAGGATGTCATGCTGCTTGGAAAGCTGGCTGTGCAGATACAACATCCAGCACTTACAGTACAAATACACCTCATAGTCCACTGTGTCAAGAAGCATTATCTCCAGTCAACTGCATTTTATTTCATCATCTTAAGGAATTCTGACTTGGATGGGACTATCTAGAGAAAGTTTCTGTTAGTTTGAGTTTTTTGATAGTGTCTTTATTCTGTTTGGGAAAGCATGAGAAATAGAAGAAGAAGAAGGAACCGAAATGGTTGGAAAGGTCACAATATAAGGAGGAGGTCTTTGGAAAGGCTACTTTTTCAATTTTTATCCCATAACTGTAATTTCAAACTTAGTTTTGTATTGATCAGGGTTGCATCTTGGCAACATGAAGTTGTTTAAATCCTTTGCTGACCTCCTTCTCTACAGACAGTATGATGTTTTCCAGGGGAAAAAAAAGAATGAAACACTGCTCAAAGCAAGATCAGGATAGAACATAGATTCTGGTAAATTTTATTTAAAGTGGAATTCAAGAAGCACTTGGACAATGCTCTCAGGCACTGTCACTGATAAGTGATTACATCATCAGCATGGTTCTTAGGGTGGTCCTTTTCAGGGTCAGGGGTTGGACTTTGATGATGCTTGTTGGTCCCTTCCAACTCAGGATACTCTGATTCTATGATTAACTTCAATTTTTGACAAAGTTCATTTTAACCTGTTGCTGTCCTGAGAAATTCTTGATATAACTTCACACTGAAGCAGTAATGTGTATTGAAGGGTGTTGTTCACGTCTATTGTTTTAAGTGTATAGCTTTTTAGCAGTGTTGACCTTTTATGAATCATAAAGTAATCATGAAGCAAGTTCAGGCGTTTTCAGCTTCATTTGCAGACGTCACCTTAAATTTTGAAATCAGATCTGCTCCATGCTTGACACATCCCCCTAGTGGTCATCACTCTTGAGGTTTTTTTTCTGTTTAGGCCTTGAAGAATTTAGCAGAAAAAAATGAAAGCTCTTTCTCCAGGAATTATTTCATCTTTCAGAGAGGGGAGGCCCAAAATTTGGATGTATTAGTTCTTTTGACTCCAGCCATTTACAGAACTCTTCCTGCCTCTGACACTTTTTCTTGTTTCCTCATCTTTCTTTTTTGTTCCTTTTCTTATTCCACACAATTGTTCTTCATTTTTACAGTAGTATCTCTGGCTGTTTCCCTTGGGTACCGTCCTGCCTTTTCTTCTAATATCCCTCACACCGCTGTGTTGCTGTTCATCATTGCCTTGTTAGCCCTCTGTCACACTTAGGTAGGATTGATTCTGCCCAACTCCATTTACCTGTACTGTGTCTAAACAGATAGTCAGCTGAAAAAATGCTTCTCGGTTTCTCTGTAGTCAGTGCAGAGAAATAGTCATACCAGCCTGACTCATCTCACCTATTTTAGATTTTTACTGCAGAAGGAGTTGTGCTCTAGTCTCTGTTAACTGTATTAACAAGACTGCTCTTCAGTCAGAAGATTTGCTGCTTTTTGTGCCTTTGGTTTGGTTTTTTTTCCAGTCCCTGTAATCAGTACTTTTCTGAATGTCCTTCAAATCTACTTGCATTTCTTATCTCAGAAGTTCTGGTCCATGTAGTCTATGTCTGTCTTCAGTGCAACAGGAAATGTTTTTCAGGATCCTGATAAAACCCTGCCCATATTCCATCATTTCTTGCCAACAAGATCTTATGGTCTCCAAATTGAAGACTTCCAGTCTTTTTTAGTCTGTTGTGTAATAGCTGTCCTGTGTGCCTGATGATTTATTTGCCCATCATTGTCCCTCCACTGACTCCACTCCATCTTTATTGAGAAATGAAGATCAGTAACTGCACACAGAACTCAGTCTGAGTGCAATAAATTTGATGTTTATTGGCATTTGGCTGCCACTAGGTGTTGTGCAGATAGTACAGAAACCCCAGACATTGGTAGTTCTTAAAAATTAAGTGGTACCTATTGGATATACACCAGTTGCATTCCTACTATAGAGATTTTCCTCTATAGCAGCTGCCATTTTATGATTGTCCAGCTCTCTCAGGTGTGACTTGAAATCAGTTTAAATATTGGAAAATGTTTGCAGTGGTTGAGTAAATATTTTGTTGTATTTTGTACTGTGTGGTGTGGTACACTCTGCACTCTGGTTGCTGTAAATGAAAGCTTGCAGTAACATCAGTCAGTCCTGGATGCGGGACCTGAACCAGTCTGGTTATTTCTAGTGCTTCATGGACTTTCCCCACACAAATTTCCTTGGGCCAGCGTACAGCTCCATTTTGGGGGAAGTAGAAAGCAGAAAGTCAACAGCTTGCAAAATCCAGTCTCTCCTTCTTGCAGGATCCAAAAATGTATGTACAGACAGTGTTGGATGTCCATAAGAAATACAACGCTTTAGTCATGTCTGCGTTCAACAATGATGCTGGCTTTGTGGCTGCACTAGACAAAGTAAGTGCATGTAGTGGCAGATGCTGGACTTATTTTTTATTTCCATGCAAAATAAAAATATATGTCTCCCAAAATTTCACGGTCTTTTGTGATTTATAGGCTTGTGGTCGATTTATAAATAATAATGCAGTGACAAAAATGGCTCAATCATCCAGTAAATCCCCAGAGCTACTGGCACGATACTGTGACTCTTTACTAAAGAAAAGGTATGTGCTCAAAGACGAATGATTATTTCATGTTGGCTTTTGTTTTAAAATGTTTTAGCTTATGAAGTTTTATACTGTCTTCAGAAACAGAACTTCACTTTGCAAGAAATTAATTGTACCAAATTCTGGATACAAAAATTTCAGTAGGACCATTCCTAAAGGTTATGTTTTTTACTTTTCTTTGTAAGGAAAAGTGAAGGAATTAAGCAAACCTTTCTTGCCTTATAGGAATCGTAAGTTTTGGGTTTTCAGTAAAATGGAAGGAGGGGTTTTAGGTGGGGTTTCTTACACGGAAAAATTTAAATTGGGTTCTGTGTTGTAGAGAGATGCACATTCCCTTTTTCCCTTAAAACTGTTGCTTTCCTCCTGTTGTTTTTTCTACACCTTCTTCCATCTGGGCAGAAATTGACGAGGACAAAAACTGCTTTCTAACCTCTCATGGTTCATATTTTAATTCAAAGTATTTGGCTTTAAATGATTCAGCAGCTCATACACCGAGTTGGTATCAGCTCAATTCATACTGGATTGGTGTCAGTTTTGTCCCTGACAGCATTTCTCATTGTTTTGGGAGAGGAAAAAAAGCCACCACCAAACAACCCAAAAATGGGAGAACTTGCTCACTTTTCCCTTTCCCATCCCCTCCTTCCTTCAGGCAAAGGACTTATTTTCTCCTTTACAAATACTGACTGTGTGCAGGGTAGGTTTGGGGTTTGCTTGGTGGATAAGCATGAGATGGAGGAACACAATGTGGTGCCACCTGAGCTTTCACCCAGTCAGGTCTCAGCTCTGTGAGCTGGTTTCTTCTCACTGTACTGTCTAAGATAAGAAATAAAGATAGCATTTAGCGGCGGGAAGAGAGAGGTCCATGTTTAAGCACATAAATCCTGAGAAGTATCAAGCTACCAAGAAGTCCCAAGCAAGTCATGGTCCAGGACTTCAACCTGTGACAATTGGGAACTTTGGAATTGCTGACAGGTGGAGCAGTGAAGTGATCACTTCAGTACATTGTTTCCTCTTTAAAGAGCCTTTGATCCCAGAACTGCTCAAGTCTGCATTCCTCTATTTCTGAAGTTTCCATATACATCCATATGTTGGTTTAATTCTGCTGGTTTGGGACTGATTAAAAATGCACTTCCTTAATTGCAGCTCAAAGAATCCAGAAGAAGCAGAATTGGAAGATACACTCAATCAAGTGGTAAGATGTCTATAAATACAGTTCTCTTCTGTGTAAACTTTGGCAAGTTAATAATATTCAATTGTCACACAAGGCAGATAAGAGAAAAAAATTGGTTTTGTAGATTTGATTTCACTGCTTAGTATTTCAGCTTTTCAGTAATAATCTCTGTGTGGCTTTTTTAAAATTATTTTGTTTTGTTTATTTAAAACCCCTTTACAGGAGATTTAAAGTGGCTGTGTTGAAGCAATGCTTTTACTTAATCTGTATATCCATACAAAATAGATATAATTTTTACAACATCTTTTGGTATCATTATATATCCACATATATATAAAATGCTGTACATGTGGAATGTACAGTTCTTGTTTTAAAATAGTATCCATATTTAAAGTAAACACACCCCACCAGTCCCTCCATCCTCCCCCAAAAAAGCCAAACAAAACCCCCGATCTTAAAAATTTAGATGCAAATGAAGTAGCTCCTGCTACAGCTTTTTCAAGACAACTGTTTAAATAGTTTTTCCTTACAAATTATCTTGGCTTTTCCAGATGGTTGTCTTCAAGTACATTGAGGATAAAGATGTGTTTCAAAAATTCTATGCTAAAATGCTGGCAAAGAGACTTGTGCATCAGAACAGTGCTAGTGATGATGCTGAGGCAAGCATGATCTCCAAACTAAAAGTGAGTATTCCATGTCTGCTCTATCATCTACTGCCTTGCAGGTCTTCAGACTGTTTGGGAAAGCATTGATGTACGTTCTTTCATTTGTTTATTTTGTGCACAGAAAAACATACAACCTGGGTCTTTTGTTCTGTATTTTTTTTTATCATAGGAACTTCTAGTGCATGTCTGTTTGTTGGAGCTAAGCTTAATTATTCTTAACCAAATGAATGGCATGGATTTAATTGTTCAAGGGAATGACTACTGAAAAGTTGCTTAATTTCATTAACCTATATTTATGCGCAGTTAAGCAAGATACAATCTACTCCCCTTTGAGTTCTGTTTTATTGTGTTTTGCCTAATTTTTAAACAAAATTTTCTTCAGTTGTCAATGACAGTTAAAGCTCATATTCCAGTGGGGATCAGCACATTGAGTAAGGGAAATATGGAACTTTGTACATCTTCTGTTAAGAAAATAAGTTCCAACTCTTTGTTATTCTCATTATCCAATGTCAAAAATGTGTCTTGCTGATGTCTCTGTGCTTTTAAAATACAGCAAGCTTGTGGTTTTGAGTACACCTCCAAGCTGCAGCGGATGTTCCAAGATATTGGTGTAAGCAAGGATTTGAATGAGCAGTTTAAAAAGCACCTGACCAATTCGGAACCATTAGATTGTGAGTAATACCCTATACCTAAGTTACTGCTGCATAGTTTAGCTTCCTCTTATTTCTACAGATCTAAGTGTGTGAGGGAAATATTTGACTTACTCCTACTGCCACAAGTTAGTGTTCTTCTGACCAGGATAGCTGGGGTGTTTAAATTAGTCTTCTAGGTCTGTTCTTTGTCTTCTAGTAGCTCTTTATATCTTTTGTGAGTAGCTTCCTCCTGATTTTGCATCTCATGTTTAGGTATATAACTAAATTAGGTTGAATCCTGTCTTTTTTTTTTTTTCTTCTTTTTTTTTTTTTACGTTTGATTGGAGAGACATTTTTCTTTGAACAGTTTTGATTTTGAACACAATGTGGCCTAAGTTCACACTTATGTGAAAATATTAAGGAAAAAGGTTATATTGTGTTCCAGGTTGTTAGATGTCCCTATTGTCTTTTTTTTTTTTTTT
>VZTA01009471.1:257532-317082 GCA_013398855.1 Mohoua ochrocephala
TTTCTTTTTTTTTTTTAATTCAAGTATGTTGAACCAAACTCTTTCAAGAATTGATAATTATTTCTTAGATTACAATTAGAGCTGTATATTGTCAGGCTTAAATTTTACTTAAGTTTTTATATTATCTGTACTTGACTTGACCAAAATGCCTTACAAGTACAGGTGTGAAAGGTCTGTTCTTGCAGTTGTGTACTGTGGAGTGATGATGAACACTTACAATTTTCACACTTGTGTATTAAAAGAGAAATCCATTGTGGGGATAGAAACAGGGTAATAACGTCTCCAAATGAGAGAATACTGAGTGCCCGTAACAGTAAATCTAAAGCTCTCCAACTGCAGGGACATCTCTCAGGAATAGCTTTGGTTTGTGGTCTGACAAAAATAAAATAGTGCTTAATGATTTTTTACCATGTTGTTTGACCACAAGGCCAGAACCGTTTCTGTGTTAGACCTGGGACTGTGTTTGAAGAGAGGGTTAGAAGAAAGTGGGATAATGCAGCTCATCCTCTTCACTTCTCTTTCAGTGGATTTCAGCATCCAGGTGCTGAGTTCTGGATCGTGGCCGTTCCAGCAGTCCTGCACGTTTGCTCTGCCATCTGAGGTGAGGCCACTTGCCCTTGGTTCATCTGAACATGGAATGGTCATGGGAGAAATTTGTTTTACAAGGCTGGTGTTTCCTTCTGTTCTGTTGTGTATCAGAGAAGACTACAAGTGCCTCTGCTATTTGCCTATTTGGCCTGAGAATATTTGGAACAAGATAATTGAGTAAGGTAGTAGGAGAGAACTGTGTGAAATCCGTGTTTTCATATCATTCCTGTGAAAAGTCCCTGGTTAATGAATCTTTCTACAAAATATTCAACAGCAGCTAAAGCAAATCTTTATTAGTGCATTTTTCTGGGTGTACTTAATTTATGAAACTTTTTCATACCATTGTTTCAGCTCTGCCCAGTAAAATATTTAGATATTATAATCACTAGTTTTCTGCTGAGTGCTTATCCGGAAGAGACAGGACATGAATATTTAACATGAGAAATAAGTTTAATGCTGTTACCCGGAGGATGAAGGTGGTTAAAACAAGTCGCTTTTCTAGCCATGCCTAATGTACCCTAAAAGGAAGAATGAAACTTAAATGCTTTTTTACATTTGTACTGGTAATGATACTTTAAAGGGGAAACTTGTAACAGAGGGAAATTTTCATCCAGTCTGCCAAATTTGAATACTTCAAGTTTCTGTTTGTGTTATTCAGACAACATGGTGGTTGAGGGTGATAAGATTTGATGATCCTCTGTTGCTTCCATAGCATGTTCTAGTAATGGTAAATGAAGGTAAATAATATTATTTATTTATTTGTTATTGATGTTTTTATACAGTTAGAACGGAGCTATCAGAGATTTACTGCATTTTATGCCAGTCGTCATAGTGGAAGAAAATTAACGTGGTTGTATCAGCTGTCCAAAGGGGAATTGGTTACCAACTGTTTCAAAAACAGATACACATTACAGGTAAGGACAGGTCATGCCAATAGAAACACTTGGTGATGGTTGTATTCAGAGGACTGGATGCAGCTGGTAGAACCTTTATTGTATGCTTATTTTATTTACTGTACTGATACTAAAGATCTGTGTTTAAAAGAAAATTGACTTATGAAATGGAACACATTGCCTGTGATTTAAATAGGTGTTGAACTGCGTTTTTTGAAACAACTACAACCTCTTTGCCTAGGATCTCATGCTGCTTGCAGTTTCCTGTCTGCTTTCTCTCAAAAAGTAGATGGAATGCGAAGTTCACCACAATGAGAAGAAACAAAATAATGTCAGACTTTGACCCTGTCATCAACATATGTTAACCCTGTGGTGGTAGACATGGATAAGCCACTGATAGCTGTTTTTTATAAATTTGGTTTTATTATTCTGCTGGAGTTGGGAGGGTTGTGAGGATGAATTCAGTGGTCTGTGTTGGGTTTAATGAAGATTAAATGGGTAAGAGTCGGAGTGACAGAGGAAAACAATTTAAAACTGTATTAGCAAGTAGAAGGACAATGCTTTGATACCATAATAGAAGATTTGATGAAGTGTCTGCAGCGAGCTAAATGATCCTAATCCTGGGATTTCTGTTTAGATAATGCTAGTAGGGGGAGTTCTGGTTGTATAAGCAGCATTAGATTTTTTTGTTGGTTTTTTTTTTTTAATTAGCACCAGTTAGGTATTCTCTGTTGTCCAAATATTCCAGTGTATGTGTTTAACTGGTGAATTTCAGGCTGTTCAAATTCAGAAAGTGTTTGTTCGTTCTCTTTTTCTGATTTCCCCCCTCTCCCCTCTGTTCTCTGTTTTTGGATCTGTCAGGCATCCACATTCCAGATGGCGATTTTACTGCAGTACAACACAGAAGATGCCTACACCGTGCAGCAGCTGACAGACAGTACTCAAATAAAAATGGTAGTGACTTTGCACATTTTACCACACGCTTGTGAACAAGTGTTTTGGCCTTCAGGGCTCTTTCTGCTATCATGAGAAATTTGGATTACACGTGCTTGGTGCCAGAATCAGTTTCTGTCCTGAAGGAGACAGATGTGCTCTATTCTTGATCAATTCACTTTCCTGGTTTACTTTCCTGTAATCATAACTGCCTGGTCTTCTGATGAATCTTAGTGCATTCCTATTCATGACTGGAGCGAATTGTCTAGCTTCCTGCTGAGCTCTGGTTGGAAGTATTCAGTGTTTCAGTGCATACATTTTAATGTTAAAAGACAACATTCTAGCAAAACCAGTGTTTTTGCTAAATGATTGATCCATGCATCTGTCATTCTTTTATATCTCAAGGCTTTTTTACATTAACATAGCAAATCTGCAGTTCATTGGCTAACTCTCTCCTGTGGAAAAGGTTCCCTCCTTTTCTTTCCAAGCAGGCTTTACAGCCCACAATTTGGCATTTATTTGGCCTTTAGTAGTAGGTTTGAATGAAGTCTGCTCTGACTTCTGGAAATTAGGTATTCCTGTTCAGTAGGATCTTTACTTCTAGAAATGCATATCTAGAAAGTTGTTGTTGCTGAGGGTTTACAGCAAACCCAGAAGTCTTAGGGATTGCCCTTTATTATAGACTGTGGTAAAATAGCAGCTTTGCAGGCCTGCACAGAATATTGCCAGTAGTCTTCCGGGTGACCAGCCAGCAACAGCAACCAGAACAGATCCCTGTTAAAAGAAAAAGATGTTAATCAGAAAGCAGAGAGTGCTTGCTTTCTGAAGGTTAAGCTTGCCATGGTATATATATTTGTGTGGTTTGGGAAAAATGATTTCTTAGGCAATAAATCTGCTTGCAAAATAGTTCCTAAAGCAGCAACTGGAAAGATCTCTTGTTTGGAATTAGTCTTTCTTAAGACTTTTGTGTTATTTGACTGACCACAAGGGGGATATGTCATAACACCCAAAAAGGACATTATGTTTTATTTCTGTGAACTGTGTTTTTACTGCTTCCCCCTCCCCCCCCCCATTTTGCAATGTTCTGCACTCATTAGTGCTTAGTCTAAATATGTGCATTTTTACTCAAGTTTTTAAGTTAGACAAAGGTGCTGTCTATCTGCGCTGATATTTTTTATAATTTTGTAGGATATCTTGGCACAAGTTCTACAAATACTGTTGAAATCAAAATTGCTGGTAAGTACTCTTGCTTTCTTATGACCTGCTTAACATACAGTGAAATAAGCTAAAGACTACTTCTTAATTTATTTGTTTGTTTGTTTATTTCTTGCAGGTTTTGGAAGACGAAAATGCAAATGTTGATGAAGTGGAGTTAAAACCAGATACTTTAATAAAACTGTATCTTGGTTACAAAAAGTAAGCAGCATACATCACTTAGATGTAATGGGTAGCATCCTTCTCTGCTTTCAAAATCTGGGCGAAACCTAATATATTTGGGATGAAAGCTTCAGGGTTTGAGTGCAAATTCAAATGTAGATCCAATGTGTACCAGTGTTAAGGGAGAGGGCTGGCGAGTGGTGGGGGATGGGTATGATTTCAGCTCTTTGACTCTGACTTTGTCATAAAGTCTGTCAAGGCCTGACATATTTTCGTATGTCCTTTTTGTTCCTTGATTCTTGTCTAATTCTTGAATAATTGATTCAAGTGCTGCTGTTTCGCCACGGCGCGTGACTCGCGTGCACTCGGCAAAATCCGTGATATTTTATGAGGTGACAGTAGTGCCCAGTGACCAGCAAAGGTCAAAGGCATAAATGCTCATCCACTACTGCTAACATGAGAAGATCAGGCCCATTATATAACCACAGAGTATACAGTGATTTGAAGACTTAATAAACACGATTTTCAGTAGGTTTTATTACTTACTTTAAACAGTTGTGTATTTTAAGCTGTTTACAGCACTGTGGTACTTTTTATCATGCTTACCAGAGCATAGGTATAAACACACATAAATTCAGTGAGGAGTTCAGTACTTCCTGAAGATAAGATCTCAAGGGAAAGAAACATTTTAAAACCTTTCCTTGTACCTCACTCTTTATCTGATTTCTATCCCCCTTTACAGATAATTTAAGGTTTGAGAATTCATGGTCGGTTACATTGATGCAGTGATGGAAACAGCTCAGTGTTGCTGCATTGTGCAGCTGCTGGTTCCCAATTTATGATGGAGAACACTGTGCTAAATAAATAAGAGATCCTCTCCCCAGCGCAGCCAACAGGCTGAGCAGAGCCCTGTGCTCCCTGGTGCTCTGATGCTGAGGTTTGCTCCCCACTTGTGACACAGGACCTTGTCTTGAGAGTGGCCACATGTGGCAGTGGGCTCACCTCAGCACAGCCATCAGTGCCAGGGAACGTGTGAAAGAAAGGCAGAACCCAGTTCTACAGAACAGATCCCTCCACGTTATGGTCAGAATCCAGTCTGTAAATCAGAAAGGGGATTCTGTTTCCATTGACTTCCCTTGTCCCCTTCACTGACTCCAAGCTTCTTAATACACATGGAAATGTTTTGAACACAGTGTAACTGTACAGTGCTAGTTAGACCTCACAGATCACTAGGATGGATTCAGTAAGTCGTGGGTATTTTGGTTGGTTGGTTGTGGGCATTCTTTATTTTTATTTAATTTTTTTTTAACTTGAATAAGAGCGTCTAAAGTTTTCAGAAGAGCCAAAGTCCTCTTTTGTTGTTAAGTAATTATGGTGATGTGGCTTTTATTTCGGAGTTGGGTTTTGTTTGGAGTTTTTTCTGTGTTTCTTCAGTTTTTAAACAGACTAATTGTTTATTAACTTCTGTTTTTCTTTACAGTAAAAAATTAAGGGTAAACATCAATGTGCCAATGAAGACTGAACAGAAGCAGGAGCAAGAAACTACACACAAAAATATAGAGGAAGATAGGAAACTACTGATTCAGGTGAGTTTTATTGCGGAATGCTGCCATGAACTCAGAATCACAACTCTGTAACCATTTAATGAAGTTACTGTAGGGGTTTCTTAATTGTTATTAGAAGACAACATGCCATTACAGTGCACTATGTTAGAGTTAAAAAAATATGTTTTAAATGTTCTGAAAGGTGATTGGAGTCTGTAGTAGAAACTGGAGGAAGGCCTTTCTACAGACAGGAACGTGTTCTTCACGTTTGTTCTAACCTGATGTTGATAAATGTTTGGGTTCCTTGGATGCACACGCTCACCAGACCTTGTCCTGGGTGAAAACTGAATAACAAAAAAATAGCAATCCCCAGGTAGTATGAAATTAACAGCAGTTTTATATCAGTTCATTTGGAATCCACTTGAGAGGCACGGGAAGGAAATACAGATGTACCCCTAAGAGAGTGTCACAGTAAGGTTAAATGTATAAAGAAGTCTCTTTGCTACACAAGTGGTTTTGTGTGGCTCTTGGTACCAGTTGGTGCTATTGTTACAACTGCCTGACTGTAAGCACAGTTCTAAAAATGCATGTGTCAAAACCATTTTTGATGGCTGTGTGCTGTGTAGAGCCTGAGTTCATGAAGTCTGTGTGAGTAGCTGACGCTCGTGGGCAAGCTTCTCCCCGTCTGGTGCTTGAGTTGGTTGTGGTGGTGCTTCTGCACGAGCAGACGTGATCTCCTAGGGAAGTTAAATGGCTTGATGCAGAGGGACAAGTAGTTTGCTCCTAAACACGCCTTCCCGACTTTGCTGTGCAGGCTGCTATTGTGAGAATCATGAAAATGAGGAAGGTTCTAAAACACCAGCAACTGCTTGGAGAAGTGCTAACACAGCTGTCCTCAAGGTTCAAGCCACGAGTTCCTGTAATTAAGGTATGTGAGAACCACATCTCTGAACCTGGATTCCAGGGGGTGAGGAGGATATGTATGCAGACACAACACATGCTTCTGAATTAAAGGAAAGTTAGGTGATGAGATGGGAGGGGCAAGGACAGATTTTTGAGCTGTAAGTAGGAAATATTGTAACCAGAAATATTGTATTTTTCTTAGGGTAACATCCATGTTTCGCATTGTTGGCAGTGGTGGTAAAATAGTAGCAGGGTTGCATCTTTTCACATCAGTGTCAGCCTGACATAGCCCTTGATCCAGGCTTACCTTTCGTTCCTGCTCTCCCAGTTGTGGGACTACAGCCAGCCACAGGATTGGCTCAATAAAACAGTTTCCTGCTTTCTTTTACAATAAAAATGTTGGGGAGGGGGGCATTGTGTTTAATTGTTTACTCATCATTATAGTGATTATATTAATGATTCATTTATGTATATTAATTTCTTCATCAGTTTGTCTAAGTGAGCTCACCAGCAGTTTTTACATCCACAAGCAAGGGTAGGTGGGGCAAAGAACAGGCAGTGAGAGCAGTTGCATAAACTGGCACCAGTGCTGGGCAGTGTCACAGGCAGCTTCTCACTGCAGCTGCTGTCTTCAGTGGCCTTACATAAGCTCTCTGCATCTTGGTGTAATTCTTCGTTTGCTGTCTCACTATGAAGTTGCTCAGCATACTGATGATCTCTCAGTCACACCCCTGGAATGGCATCCAGTAAGTGTAATTCAGTTGAGTGGATTAGCAAAGCCCTCTGCTTGGATGTGGTCAGAAAGAGGAGAGTGAACTGCTGTGGGTTGTGTCCTTTGCCTACTCCCATCCTCTGCTTGGCAGGGAACTCCCTCGGGGGTCCAAAGTTTGTAGCAACCCGAGAGAGGGCTTTTGTGCCCCTGTCCCACCGCTTACCTCTGTTCCTCCCACAGAAATGCATCGACATCCTCATTGAGAAGGAGTACTTGGAACGTGTAGATGGTGAGAAGGACACCTACAGTTACTTGGCTTAACATTTTTATTAGCAATTACCTGACTGTGTGACACTCGGCAAGTAGGTATGTGATGGAAAGAATGAAAGCGACAGAACTTCATAGCAGCCACCCTGCTGCCATTTGGACCTCCCTTTTTAATGACTGAGACCAGGACTCCACCAGCCAGTCTCAGATTTACATCAGAACTGCTCAGGATTGATACATTTCAAGTATGTAAATATGGACACCAATGCCATTTAACCTAATTTAAGAACAGAAAGGAATCAGACCCTTCTCGTTTAAGGGTTGCATGCTACTGCATTTAAATCAATACATTGGCTATATGATAAACAGCTGCCATCACAGGCAGCACTTATACATGTTGGCAGCACTTGGAGAGCGAGTCTGAATGGACCCATGTGTAATCTGCTATGAAAAACCATTTGTATAGTGTGTTTCATTTTTTAATGTGTGATAAATAATAAAAAAAAATTTAAAAGATTTCTGTACAAGTTGCATTTGGTTTTATTGTTTTAAGTTTCATGACTTATCTTTCTAAATGTAAATAAAAGGTATAATGGTTATGAAAGCTATTAGAAATTCGTTTTGCTTTTCCTCCCAATTTTCTGGTGCTTTAAGAACATTTTGTTCTCTGAAGAAATTGTCATCTATCATTATCGGTGCATGTTATTTCTTTTTGAAGAGGAAATGTCTGCACTTTGAAAATAAAAGAAATTTGTTATGATTTCACAAGATATGCAGAACAGAAAATACTCAGAATATATGTGGCAATGCTTGGTCATCTGAAATTGGAGCTGGTTTTATATTGCTCATTGTGCTATAAAATGCATCACTCTTGCATAAATGCTGCCTGGAATAAAGGAGGTTTAGGCTTGCCCATTTCTTTGACTGGAACACAAAATTGAGTGTGTTCCTAAAGATTAATTCCCATTAAATGCAACCTGTGATGGGAATTAAAATACTTTTGAGTGTTACTACACCTACCTTGATTGACCAGGCCTCATTCCGTTCTTCTCGCAACATTTTATGAAATGAATATTGGCTTTCCACATGCTACAAGCAAAATGCTGACATCCTCACAGCTCTCATTTTTGGTAATTTACATTTTCTCATCTTCATGGTTCTTCTGTAGCCCTTTTACCCTTTAGAATTTGTGATTTGTTCAGTGTTTCTTCTCCCAGGAAGGGAGCCAGGTTTTGTGTTGCTCATGTTTCTCTGTTGAGGGAAACTAATGGTTACAGTTGATCTCTGGGTTTAAAAAACAATTATGGAGCAGTACTAGGTGTGATCCAGACTGGTTTGGAAAAAGGGAGGGGTGTCATCTGCACTTGAGATTTTGTACGTTTGCTATTTCTGTTCTGAAAGAGCTGAAGACTGCCATTATGGGCAATAGAAGCATCTTGCTGCTCAGTTTTAAAATTGCTTTTGGAAATTTAGAAGAGTGGAGCTTGTGCTGCCTCTTTAATTTTATTTTTTTTAAAGATGCTTGTTTTTGTAAACCCTTGTTGCAGAAAGTTCAGGGCTAATAGATTTTTGTGGCAGGATGTGGTATGATGACAAAGAAGCAGCCTGAATTCCTTTCTTAGTTGGAAGGCCAGAACTCACCTGCTCTGAGCTGCCTTTCGAAGCCCTGGGCTGGTTAAAGCAGTGCTCTGTGTACTGTGCATCCAGCTTCAGACCAGGAGCTGTGCTCTACCCGAGCAGGGAGAAAACCAGGTTTTTAGTGTTCTTTTCCTCCTGAACCCTTGGCAGAGGGCATGTGGCAGCTGCCTGCTGTCCATGGAGAATGGAAGCAGGAAGAGCTGAACTCAGCCCCAGGCTTGGAGCCCTCGCAGTGCAGAATTAAATGGGCACCATGGACAGGATTTCTTGGAATCAGTTGGGCAATAATGCCACCCTGTGCCCACCCTCCCACTCCAGCTGATGTGACCAGAGCATTGTGTTCTACCTCACAAGAGGCTGCAGAGTTCACAATCCACTGGCAAGTAAGAAATAAATAGGGTAGCCCTGTACAAGGCCCAAACAGGCATCTAGCTGCTATCTAAATGATTCTGGATAAAAACTACACATTTCTCTTCTGCATCTCTTAAATTTTTAGTGTATGTGTAATTACTGGTGTATTCATCATTCAGTTTGGTGCTTCAGAAAAGCCACAATGAGGGCACCTTGTACCACAGCTTTACCTTGAAAGCAGTGTTTGTCACAGAAATTACAGCTGTTCTGGCACTTGTAGGAGTTTCTGGGCTGCAGCCCTTACTCCAGAGAACATGGATGTAGCTGCATGCCAGGGGAGCAGAGAAGCTGCAAGACCACCCCTGTCTCACTCGGGCGCTGCAGCACCGCAAGCACCTGACTGACATCTGCACTGTTTGCATCTTCACACTGAGCGTAAACGTGACCCGGAGTAACAGGAGCAGAAGCAGACAAGTATGGAGCTGCCTTTGCGCAGAAGTTACAAGTTAAACTCACATTGCTTCCTCAAGGGGCTGACACAAAGTTCCAACTCAGTTCCAGTAAAAATGAAGAAGTTCAAGTATCCTTTATTCAAGGTTGAAAAATGTACCACACCACATTATTGCAAAAGTTCATAGGTACAAAACACTTTGCAGCTGGTGAGAAGGCAATAAAAAGTTGGTTTTTTTAAAATTTGTTACTATAAATTACTGTTACAGTACTTTGCAAATACAGAATTTCAAATTGCATCATTTTTATTTTTCTAAAATTGCCCACAGTACTAGAAATTCCTGAAGATAAGGCAGCTGTTTGTTTAAAAGAAGAGGTAGCTGGTGTCAAGGGATTTCCATTTCTCTTTCAATGCCCACATACTTAAGGGCATCAGCTTGGCTATATCTGAAATTAAAAAAAAAAAAAAAACACGAAATCACAAATGAAAAAACAATACCATGGAACATTTCAGCTCCACAGCCCAGAATGCTCTCAGATTTCCCAGAGTTTCCTCACCAGCTGGGGTGTTTCCTCCTTGTGTGAATTTGAAGGTGCATAACACTGCTGACCACTCAAGACACTACTTTTAGAGGTGTTTGATCAAGAGGAGACAAATCACTAAAATTCCATGCTTTTTCTCTTTGAATCTCACAGTCCTGAAGTTCATTTTCAGTACTGGGAAGCATTTCTCGAGGCTGACCTGCACAGTATTGCCACTGGACAGCTGAGTTTTCGGCGAGTGAGATGACTGTAGAGGAAACTAAGGACACGTCCTTAGCAAGCCCTTCCGTGTAGTAACTCTGAAATTTCATTCTCTGAAATTCTTGCCTATTTCTGAATGATGGGGGAGTTAACCTGTACTGGTACCAAGGGAACCCTACCAGAGAAAGTCTGTCCCCATTTGTCACTACACTTTGCTCTAGACGAGCTGCTGTTCCAAGCTTGCAGGCTCTTAACCAGCTGCTTTGCTCAAATCAGTCTTGCTCTGGCATCTGGATTAACAAAACCAGCGTGGGGAGCACTGCTCCACAGCTGCCGAGACCTGAGGTTGCAAGGACCAGGCAGGCACAGGAATTAACCTTGAGCTGCGCAGAGATACTGAAAGTTAATCCCACCTGTGAAATCCGTCACCCACCTGTAGTCAAAGAACAGTTCTTCACCAGTCTGAATGGCTCTTTTAGCAAATATTCCTATTCTGTGATCACCATTAACCATCATAACTGTTTTAAAAGAAATTAGGTACGTTAGTACAAATACTGATAAAATGCATGCTAAAGAAGTATCTCATGGTATTTCTTTCATACATTGATGAAAGTAAATGTGAAAGTTACCTTTTGCATAGCAGTTGGGATTTACTGAATGGTTTGCAAATCTAATTTTGTTGCCCTTGCGTGTTGCATCAACCACAAAATCTGGAGGGGGCAGAAAAAACAACAAAACCCACAAATGATGGATGGGTCACCTACAAACACATTTTTGAGTTTAATACCTAGTATGTTTGGGTCTTAGCAGCTGGACAAGATAACTGCACAGCCTCCCACACAGAAGAGCTGGCCCATCACCATACAATAAGCTGAACTCTGCTGCTCCACACTGTGCTTCCCCTTTGCCTCCTGCCACAGTGGCACCACCACCTTGGCTTCTCATTGAAGCTTCTCTACCTTTATTCGACAAGGACAAGCTCCATAAATAGGCTAAGTCAACACTGACATAAAGCAGCAGGTTTTTTCCTCATTTCAACTGTTTTCTAGTATTTTATGCTTGACACAGTGCAACCTGTGTATTTCTCTTCTAGTGGCAGCAGCCACATATCTGTATGTGGCTTTCTTCCCCCCAACACAATTACCATCATAACTTACTGCTGATTTAATTCAGTAAAATTATGTCAGACAATACCTGGCAAGCCTTTCAAATTCTTTAGTCTACTTAATGTCTGCACGTAATTTTACTCCATGAAGTTCTATTCATCTTGAATAGTTGCTTGTGTAATAGGCTCCATCACTGTATCTAGCTGATATCTAGCATTTAGAGAAAAAAAACCCCAAAGACTAGCCATCAAGAGGATGAATCCACACACTGACAGGGAAAGATGTGTGGAAAAAAATTCTCATTGTCACCTGCTGTCTGCAGAAAAACAGGGCTGAACAAAATGCTGAGCACACGTTCTTTGCCTGTGCTGCCAAGGGCTGCAACTAATGCATACATACCGTTATTCAAGTTAAACAGAAAGCTGCACATGTATTTATCGTACACTTTTCCTCTTCTGTCTGCCTCATCCTGAGAAATAATCTGAAAGAAGCAGTACTTGTAAAAAGAGAAGCACTCCTCCGTTTTGTAACCATAGCAGCTTAATGTCAACCCCCCCAACATTCTGAAAGACAGGTGGGAGTTTTTTTTATTCTCTGGGATTCAAAGTATTCCCAAACAAATGCGTGTTTTCAGCACGCATTCTGCACTTACCAAACATCCATGCTTTGCTCTTAGCATAAATAAACTCTTTCAGAGCAGAAGAAAAGGAGGAATTGCTTCTTATCTCACAATCAGGACTGCATACCTGATTCAGGGTTTTATAGCTACAGAATGTAGCTTAGCGAAAGCACCTACTGACTTTCAGCACTATACTAAATGATTTGCCACCAAATTCCAAGCATGTCTGAACTGAAATCCCATCCAAGATAAAAATGACATTCCAGCCTCTCCTTCTCACAAGAACCTATTTCAAAATTTTGGTGACATTTCAACTGTGTAGCTCCTGGGATCTGAGCCTGTGACAGCGGTTACAGCCTGTGACACTTGGTCAGCCACATGGCTCTGTCTAAACATGATAGCAGGTCACAGACAGTGGTATCCCATGGCTGGTCCCTGTCAATGCAGAACTTCACCAGTTAAGCTCATAACCAGTGTTCTCCATCCTTACCTCACCACAGTATTCAGAGATGAATTCATTCTTCTGTACAGGATCTTTGATAAAAATTCCCCAGCCTGCCACATCTGAAGGTGCCAATAGTAAGTGCTGTGGAGCAGAAAAACCAAAAAGTTTAGACGTGCCTGGCTGAGATTTAAGTTCAGGTTTTTTTCCATTTTGTTTTGTATCACTTAATTGTATCACTTAGTGAAATGTGAATGTTGGGACTCCAGGAGAGCAGACAAACCCAGAGACTTCCAATGATCGAACACACACTAAAATTACAGCTTGTGGATCAGAAGATGTAGGTAAAAGAAAAATGACCAAGTATTTGAAAACTACTAAAAACTTTAGTTTAACCTTGGAGTGAGGGTGTTACATAAAAACTCATTTACTAAAGACTTCAGCCTCAAAAGGTCTGCAGACAGAAGCCCACTACTGATTAGCTCAGTAATGAACTGAACTATTTTGTGAGATGTTCCAGAGTAGAAATAAACTTTGGCTTATTGATTTATTCATTTGCCAGAACTGAATGGGCTTTCAAGATATCCTCGGTAGACTGTATACGAGTTTATGCCTTAGCATCAACAACTGAAGAAAGAAACAGCTTCCAGACTCTGGGATAAACTTCTTTATGCTGATGTGGGGAAAGACTGCTGAGGTATCACTTTAAAACAGCAGCCCATTTGCAACTAAGAAGCAAAGCCTGAATGGGGAAAAGGAGATATTCTGCTGCAGTGCTGCACAGAAAACACTAATTGGTACCTGACAAAATGTAGATAGAGCTTAACAGCAGCACATGAGCAAGCTAACAAGTGACAACTCCCTTGCTGTTTTGTTTGGTTTGGGGTTTTTTGTTTTCTTTTCCTGTTTGACAGCATGAAGGCAAAGAAATTCCATTCTCTGGCTTGAAAATATCAGAACACCTCAAAACCCAGGCAACAGGCATGCAGTTGTGTAACTCTGGACATACTTTTTTGGATCCTCTCTGAATGCTGCAGTTCTTGCAAGAAACATTTTTGCTGTCCCAGTGGTCAGCTGCTCCACAAGTCAGGCAGAGGTCAGGATCGCACTCACGGACAGCCAGGTAACAGGGGCACTGCTTGGTGTTGCATTGTGCTTTACAACGACACCCAGGAAAACGATTTTGGCCTACAAAGGAATGTGTGGAAAAGGAAAAGAGCAAGTATGAAAATTTACAGCATAAAATTAGGACTGTGCAGTTTATAGCATATCAGAATATTGGCAACACTATTGATATCTCTATAGGACATTCAGAAGTACTGTAAATTCTTTCCTTCCCCGATTTAAATTACTCTTCCTTGCACTTAATTACTTTAATTACACATGCTAGCACTGTTTGACACAATTTGCTGCCCCTGTAACACTGCCTGCACTGTGGACAGACTGGTAGGGCAGAGCTCGATGGTGGGACAGTGAGAGAAGTTTACAGAGAACTTTAAAATGTTTTACTTACATTCTGAGCTGCACTGACAAAACTTCTCACAGAAGTTTTGAGCAATTACACATGGGCATGAGCTATCACAAGGCTGACGTGGGTGGTCACATGGCTGATAGTTGTAAACGTGATTCGATGACCCATCTGAATAAAAATAGCAACATTTTGTAAAGTCGAAAGTTGCAAACAAACAATACACAGTTCCCCTCACTCTAAGGCAAAAGTTCCCTTTTAGTCATTTAACTAAGAAAGCTCAAACATGAACAAGAAACCCAAACCCACAGCGAGTGGGGTTAAAAACCCAAAAGACACCAAACCAGAACTGTAACATTAGTGAGGTGTTTTACACCATTAGCTGCCTTCCCAGTGCAGCTCATTCTGCCATTGCTCAGCTGCTTTGAGTATTCAGAGCTGAAAGCTGTTTATGTGGAAAACTGAAAAACGAAACTACAATGGTATAATTTCCTGTCTGAACATGTTTTGGAATAGCACTGATACTATTCGGCAAAGTAAATTTGCTTAAATACCCAAAGCAATTTTTAATGTGGAACAACAGTCAACTTTCAAACAAGTAACACTGGCAATGTAATCCCTTTTTTTAAATTATTATTATTATACCACTGTGCTTTCCCAAGTCAATTTTCCAGTACAGACAAATGCTGAAGTCTTCTAGGCAAGAAAGGAACTACCAGGGACAAGTCTAGAGCTTTACCTATAGAGCAGCTAGGAGAATTTGGTGCTATATAAATTATATTTGCTATTAATACTCCTGAGCTTGTTTTGGGTTTGCATGAATTTGTAAATTTGTAAAAATGCTCAAGTTAGCAATCAACAACAAAAAAGGAGAGAGACAAACTGATCAATTATTTATGCTGCTAGAAGTCCCAACCACTCTAAACAACTTTTCAGAGAACTATTTCTAAATTAAGCTGCTTTAAAAAAAAAAAAAAAAACCAAAAAAACCAACAAAAGGCACTTCTTACTGCAGCTCCTATCCTTAATACTGTTTTTACCTGTCCTTCAATGAGGCCATACTGGAAAGACTGTAAACTCAGCCTCCTCCCCTTTTTATGGAATTATACAGAGCTATTCCAGCTATGTAAACCAAAGAGTACCTTTTGTCCCTACAATATGTGTAGTGAGAGTTTAATTTTTTTTTACTTTTCATTCCCCTGTAATTTCTAGCTCCCCATGAAACATATATAATGGCCTAACATTAAAAAAAACAAACAACCAGGCCCCCCCCAAAAAACCAAAACCAAAAAAAGCAATAGTAGAATCTTAAAAGTTCAGGACATAAATTGAATGGAAAGATGCTAACCCTTTTTCAGTTGTATCTTTCTGCAATGAGCAGCCCACAACCTGCAAAAACACAAAACAAACAAGAAGGTTGACAGGAACTCCTCCTGCAGTGGGCTGGGAAAGGCAGCTGCATCTTGCACCCACACTTGACTTAAGATGGGAAAGTTTCTGGAGACATGAACACCTGCTCACTGCACACAAGTCAGAGGGGCTGCAGCAGAACCCCCCCTGTCCCAGTCTCCTGGGCTTGACAAGATCAGAGCTCTGCAGGCTGCTCCCCCCATTCCCCACACCATTCCTCTCGTCCCAGGATTGTACAGATGAGCAGTCCCCACCCAGCCCAGGCTAGAGATGCTTAAATTCAGATGGCCTTGAAGGAAACCCTGCCAAGAGCAGGCTGCTGGAGCTGCTTCTGGCAGGCAGGAGCAGCAGCAAAGGAAGGATATGAAGTTGCAGATCTGGAGGGGCATGCCTAAACAGGGGGGTGAAAGTGGGACAGCTGTTTGCTTCACAGGACTTGGCCCCAGCACCACTCTGGTTGTCACCTACAGATCACAGCCAGGTCCTACCCTTCACCTGAGGAGCTCCAAGTATTTGACCAGAGGAGACAATGTCTGCCTGCCACAGCCGCACTGCTGGGACCTCAGTATACTCCTGGCTGGACACTTCCCCAGTTGTCCTGGCTGGTGGTGCTGCAACTGAGCCTTCTCCCTTCTGCTTCAAAGCCTACACTCCTTTCTCTTATGTCCTTAAAGTTTTCCTTCAGCATCCCCTTTCTCAGGTAGCTCAGCCAAGCAGGCTCTTTGCCAGAAGTGGTGTTTTTGTTGTGTGGTGGATTTCATTGTTTGCGTTTATTGCTTTGCTCTGTTTTTCTAAGAAGAACATGCTTTTGGTTATCATAACATAACTCACTATACTTGAAAGTTCTTTAGAATTACCCCTTTATTTTGTGTCCATTTCAGATTGCAAGCTCTTTGGCCAGGGAATGTCAGCTATTCCACAAACAGTGTCAGATACAATCAAGCAAAAACACCTGTCCGGACCTTTGGTACCAAAAGGAAAACCAGACTTTTGATTTCAGTAACCTTAAAATTAAAGGAGAAATCAGTTGTTTTATTTTTTATTACTTTATTTTATACTTCCTCAGTATATCATATAACAACATGAAGACAATATGGGAGAAGCCTCCTTCCCTGGCCAAATAATACACTGCCAGCTGCATCGAGCAACCTCACTTCCTCTGCAGATTTACTGAGCAGCCCAAAAGACTCATGAACACGGGCACTAAAACATCCCCAGCACAGAACACCTAGAAAGCTATTCTGCCTTTCAGTGAATGCAACACTGCTCAGAAGTTTGCACTCTGAAAAAACATCTCCCACTGTAACTACTTAAATAGGACTTTTTAGCTGCTACTTCTTTCATAAAAGCATAGCAGCTTCTACTTCAACCAAATGGTGTGCTGCGCCCTCCAACAGCTTCAGATAAATAAGATTCTCTGTAAAATTGCCCTTTTAAAGCTTTACTGTGAGCTTTAATTTGACAACCAACTTTCTTACAAGCACTGAAGGAGCCCATCCAAGTTAGAAACCAACAAAGGCAGATCTGTCCAAGTAACTCAGGCTGAGGGGAAGGAAGAAGCCCAGCATCCCAGAGTACTGTAATAAATAGATGACATTCCTATTAAGAGTGATTCACTCTAGAAGAAAAGGCTACCAACATATATTTATGAATTTTGAGACACTGATTCTTCAAGAAGATACTTCCCATATACCTGAAAGGAGTGCAATTTTGACTTAAATTACTCTAATGCACATCAAACTACTTTCTTTGTTGTCTGCCTGGTATTTGGAAAATGTAACATACCATATTTTTGAACAAGTCTTTCACAGAAACTTGTCTGTCACCCCAAGATAATAAGGACCTACTAGCACACCAAACCCTTAAAAGCCTTCTGTGGCCAGACTTCTTAAAATACCCTTTCATTAGCAATTACCAGCTTTACTTTTTCTCCTAAGGTAAGCACTATCCTAATACTTTAAATGTACACAAAGGTACATTCACATCAACAAAGCGTTAATAGTAACAAGTCAAAGCAGAAAGAAAACTACAGGTGGCAGTCACAATGGGAAAGGCATCCATCTGCTCTGCCCCTCTTCTGGAGACACTGGTGCCACGGGAGGGAGAGAGGCCAGTGAGAGAGGGGCTGGAGACACGCAGTGGCAGCTGGAATTGTGGGGAATGACACAAGACAACAGGCAGCAGGCTGCCAGCACTGACCAACTCGACAGGAGCTTTGACTGCCACAATCCAATACTACATTCACTGCCTTGTAACTTCCAAAAAGTGCCACAAAGCACTGCAAGTTCCCCTGGTTAGTGCACAAAGCTGAAGCCTGAGTAAGCACCATACTAAAGGTAATCACTTTTGTATCTGCCCTATAATCTGCCATCTTAAACAGAAACAAAAGGCAAGACCTGGTCCCATGCAGCAGGAAGCAGAGGCAAGGAAACGACAAAGTTGAGAAAGCACTCACGACTTGAAGCTTCATTAAAAAAAAAGCCAACTGGAAACTCCGTGGCAGGTTTCCAAGCAAGCCGGTGGATTTGTACATCTGGCTGCTGACATCTGCAGGAGGGCCAGCTTAGAAAACAAGTGTTTGCAGAAGCATCGTGACAGAAGCTGTCAAAGATCTCGTTCTTCTCTCCTAACAACCTACTAGACTTTGCCAGTGGTTCTAGGCAGCAGCGGCGTCAGCCAACCCGACACTAAAAACGCTCTTTGGAAGAAGCTACTGCAGCATCTCTTGCCCTGCACGGGGATACTCTGCTATCAGAAAGAGCGCTGAAAAATCAAAATACATGCCAATTATGTCAAATATGTAGTTGAGTCTTTGCAGTGTTTGATTTTCTGGCATCACTCAAAGACTTCAGTCTCCCAGATCATCTTATCCACAGCCTCCCCACCACTCCAAGACTCGGCCTTCCGACCAGGTGGCACATAAGAACATCTGTGCCAACGTCTCAGCTGCACCTTTTGCCTGATAACAGTGAGACTTTAAATCCCTGCAAAAAGGCATCCTGAACTCTTGGCAGAACTACCAAAGCTATTCAAACACATGCAGTGAACAGCAGTCCAGCAGAAGGTAGGGACAGGAGGAGGAAAATGAGAAAGTGAGGGGAAAAAAAAGAAAATATTTTCAAATAAAATTTACTAAGTGGCCTCTGAACAGGGGATGAGGGAGAAGAGGAAAACCAAAATAATAAAGAAGCAGCTTTACATGGCCTTAAAATCAATACCAAAATAGAGAAAGGAGTGCTGATTAGTTAAAGCAAATACAGCTCAGCTCCCGGCAATGGAAGAAAAACACACACATGAAAGAATGAACAGTACTGAAGCACACTCTCCCTCCAGCATACACCCATGCTTTTCAGAATTCTTTCTTCGTTCAGATTTTTCTATTGGCTTCTATGCAAAGTACTCACTTCTCATCAAGACAGAGTTTTCTTAAAATAACAGGTTAATCTGATACATAGGCCAGGCTCTGGCACTTACTGGTTCTCCAAAAAGCAACTATATTAAAAGTCATCTTCTCCCACTGATCAGCCTTATTACGGCTATCTTAACAAAAATGACACAGGAAGGAGGGAGACAAGATATTTCATTATCCAAGAGGGGTGCAGTCTTGCCAGCTAGTTGCTCAGTATGCCCATATGGGCACCAAGATGACATGGGAAATAGGCAAAGCCTTGCAAGAAAAGCCTTTATCTGCTCTCAAATCAGTTACAAGAGGCCAGCAAAAGCAGCCTTTTGCTGCTGCTTTTCTCTTTGGTGACGCTGCTTTAGCTCAAAGACACACACACACAGAAAATGTGCAGACAGGTAAGACCCCTGCAATGGAAAAGGGCAAAAGGAAAGGAAGGGCCTTCCCGGCTCTAAGACTGGATTTACTCTAAGAGCAAGTAAACTCAACTAAAAGAAAGGTAAGAAACAGGGGAAGATTTCCAGGTGATTGTCCCACTTGCTGGTAGTGGGAGATCCTCAGAGTGCTCAAGTTACAGCAGGATGTAGGTGGGCTACGCTGCTCTCCTTTTTAAAAAGGCTACTGCCTATAGAAGAATGGAGACAGCTGATTGCCACATATTCTGGGACATGAAATTTGTAAACTTATCTCCTTCCTTCAATGAGAGTTTAAAGAATTAAAGGGCATTTCAAAACTAAATTGCTACCATGAAAGGTTTTCTATTGACAACTAATAAAAACAAAATAAAGTCAAGAAACCCCATGCAATGGTGGGTACTTTTATTTACTTGGGAAAAAAAATTCCCTAAACTAAAAAAAGTCCGAAAACTCTTCCAAAACAATGTCAGCCTGGTAATCATGCAATCCATTTCAGCTGCAAAATTACATTTGAGCCTTTTTGCTGCTCTTTTCAAATAGATGTAGTGGCACCATTTTTATAGCAACTTGTGTCAATCTGACAGCAAGCTAATTCTCAGCTGCATATTCCAAACTTGCACCATGGCTAATAACCTAAATTTAAACAGCCAAGCCCACCAAATGCCCAAACACTTGAAAACTGTGCCAAGAGCATTAAAATCAATAGCTTTTGCTGAGAACAAAATCTCTTCCAGATGCTCACTGAATCTTTTCCCAGCTCACATTGCCTGCCTCTATGCTACAAAGCAGAAATATTCTACTCCACGTCAACAGGATCTTTGAACAAGTTCAGGAATTTCACTAGATCTGGAAATAATAAATAGACAAGCTAAGACAGAAGCAACAATTGATGGGAGAAGAACTGGAAGGACAAACTTGGGGGAAAATAAGGAAAGTTAAAGGGAGAAATAGGAAATTATATGGGAAAAAAGTGTACTTATTGCTTGCTAAAGAAATGGTTTCGCTAATTTTCAGTCAGCTTTTTATCTCCTAAGTTCTTATCTATGGGAATAAAAATAATCAGTGCAGAGTTGCATATTCCAAACCTCAGAATTTTTAAAGAAAAATGCATTTCACTGACAGACAGTAGCCGCCAAGTTTGCAATTTCAACAGAAATTGTTTCATATGGCCTTTGTGGCTCCAGAAAAGTGTAATTTCGTTCTTCATTGCAGCTTCACTTCAAATAATAACTTGTTAACCCAGTTCTTTAGTTGAAGTTCTAGGTGCTCATAAAACTGGGGTGCTACAAAGGAATAGTCCCTCCTAAAGAAAAAAGAAGCAATCCTACTAGCTTGCTATGTGAAGCTTGCTAGAATACACTTCATCATAAAAAAAAAAATGAGTTTTCATTTTAAAATACCATATAATCATTACTCAATCCCATTGAAACTCTTCTAAATTTAATGTTTATCACTGTAAAAAATAATTATACGACACTATCTTGAATGTTGCAACAAGCTGCATAGGCTATTTCTAATCTAAACAGAGTTTTGACTACTTGCAGCAATACACCTACAGGAACCTGGCTGTTAAAGAGCTTAAAAACAAAGGAAAGGGAAAGAGAAGAGGAAGGTTATACTTGCCACGGCACTAAGACTTTTGCCTGAAACTAAAACACCATTTTGTTTTATCGCTGCAACTTTTGGTTTTGGAAGCAAAAGAAGAGTTGCACAACTTTTCCTCCAAAATACTTTCTGTTCTGATCCCCTGTATCTCCAATTTATTGTTATGCTAAGGGTATTTAGTAACAGATTTACCTGTGTTTCCTTTTCTTCTTTCTGGGAGGAGTATCAACATCTTCAGCAGGGACTGGTGCAATAATACTAGATTCCTTTACTCTAAACTCATACACCTAACAAGAGATACCATAACACATCCACGATAAATCTCTCACTAGTACAAAGTTGCTCATATTCTAAGTTAGTATGATTTCCTCCAACCAACAACTTACAGATTATATCCAGTCATAGTCTCTTTTCAATACATTTAAAGTTGATTATTTTTGTCATTTAAGAACTGATAGTCTAATTTAAACCTCCTGTAAATTTAATTTAAAAACAGTTTTAAAACTAACTTTTATGTATTTGTGGTATGAATTCTGGACCATAGCATTCTTGGGAAAACCAAGAAAATTAATTACTTTTCCCTTTTAGTAATCAATACTAGTACTTGTATACTTTAGTTTTACAAGCAAATTGCTATCATTCTTAGCAAGTAGCTTCCCTTCTTACCTGTCTGCACGTTTTGGTCCCAATCAGCCTGGCAATTGCACAGAAGTTGTCATAGTAGGTGCCAATAAGAACTCTAAACATTGAAGCTTCTGCACCACTCCATTCCACATTCTCTGGAGGCTCAATATTTGGCTTCATCTTTATTGGTGTTTGACACCTAGAATTTGCTTCTGTAATAAATAATCGAGAGTAAGGCTACATTTCAAAATTTACATTGCCCTCAAAAATGTCAAATCATTAACTGCAGTTAAAAAACATCCCAGGCGTTTTGTTGTTGTTTCCCAAGTGCCAGAAAAACCAGCACTTTTCACATGCCTCTTACAGAAGCTAACAGTAGCTACTCAGACTGCATGACCTGTACATAAATTGAGACAATACAGACATTTTCTTACAGTTGGATTAAACTCATATTATCACTCTGTCTTTTCACTCAGTAACACACGTTTTCTAGGATTGCATGGCTCAACTTCTTTTAGTTTTTTGTTGGGTTTTTTTTGGGGTTGGGGTTTTTGTTGTCTTGGTTTTGTTTCATCCTCTCAACCACTGCAGCTCACTGAATGAAGCAGCACTGACCAGCCTTACCAGAGGAACTGGATGTTTCATCTTTCTTCTCCTCTTCCTCTTTATCGTTGTTTTCCCCGCCGGTCTCGGTGCCAGCCTCCCGGTCGCTGTCCGTGTCCTTTGACTCCAGGACGTTGATGGTGGGCGTGCTGGGCCTGCTGGTGTTGTTCGGGAGCCTCCCCCTGCGGCGGCCGCCAGGGCGCTTGGGCGGGGTCTTGATGCGCTCGGCGGTCAGGGCAGCCGCGAACTCCTTTGCACCTTCCTGGACACAAAACATCGCAATTTACAGGAAAAGAACCAAGACGTGCTTTCACTTGTGGTCAGGGCTTGTGGGAGAACACCTTCTACTTTCACACTGAGTAACTTCCCATTGTTCTACAAAATAATCACGTGCACAGAAATTCCAGTTACAGGCGCTCCAACCATGAACACAAATACTTTTGATGCTACCATGGAAAAAATCTACACTTACAAAGTACTCATGTCAGTATTTTGGTTCACCTTTTACTTTGGCTGCCAAGTGAAAAATAATTCAGTAGTAAATTTCTATTTTCCCAGATGACAGAAAAAAATTAGAATTTCCCACAGAAAACACCTGTAAAAATACAAGAACTCTTCTTGCACACTGTACTTAAACAATATGGGTTCTGCATTTTTTAAAATGCAAGCATGGGTAATTTGTTTTCTAGGGGAAACAGGTACAACATCGTGTAGCAAGTTTTTAGATGGGAAAATTGCATTGTTTCTCATCCTAAAAAATTTAGGAGAATTATGAGAGAGATTTGAAATTATATTACTGAAGATTTCCCTTTATTAATTTCCATCCTTTTGCTTCCTAAGAGCACAAGTCCTGGATGGAATCTGCCTTTGGCAAACTAAAAAACCTTTATAATTTCTAGTTGTGATATAATTTACAAGAGAGTTAAGTCTGCAGTTCCTTGACTAGATTGGACACAGTAGCAGCAACACCATTATTAGGGGATAATATTTCTTCCCTACAAATATCTCAGGCTACACCTACAAGTATTCCTACTAAAGATGACTGGAAGTTACATTTTTTCTTTCACACCAGCTGAAGGTAACATACTTGACTGCAAGTGGCCCACAAGCAGATGCGCTATCCTAGATCCAGCATGTCCTTAGCTTAAGAGTATCCTGCTATAGTGCAGCTAACACTAGCACTCAGTCAATTGTGACATATAAAATTATCTTACCAAATGTTGATAACAGTGAGGTCCACAAGGCTTATTATCTAATGCTGTTTCTGTGTTCTTTCGTTTATAAGTATTAGGAGTTGCATGGAATGCTGTTGAATCAAAACATCACATTTTTAAGTTTTCAAATAAAAATACATTAAATATCTAACCTGAAACAGTATCAAAAACACAAGGTTACCAAGACTTTACTAAAACCAGAGTACGAATATTAACAAATGGTAAAAAACCCACAAAATAAACCCCATGTAGTGACATATGACTTACCACTTAAATACACAGAAACAGCACATAGGTAAGTTTCACATATCACGGAATGGTTTGGGTTGGTCAAAGATCATCTAGATCCAATCCCTCCCTGCCATGGGCAGGGACACCTTCCACTAGACCAGGTTGCTCAAAGCCCCATCCAACCTGGCCTTGAACACTGCCAGGGATGAGGCAGCCACAGCTTCTCTGGGCAACCTGTTCCAGTGTCTCACTTCCCTCATAGTGAAGAATGTCTTCCTTACATCAAATGTAAACCTATCCTCTTCCAGTTGAAAGCCATTATGCCCATTTACATCAGCAAAGACAATCATCACATTTGTTTCATGTATCAAGGAAGATTTGGTGTATCGCCCTTTCCAACAAAAGAACAGACTCAACTTTGGTGTCATGTTAAACGGAATTATTCAGGGCTTCTCCTATTGATGATCATCTCTTCAACGTGTAAGATTCAGTTGTTAAATTTCTATCTTGTCAAAAAATCCAACCCCATGCACGCTTTGGAAAGGTAATAGGAGCCACTTTACATTTTCATCAGTGAGAAGGACACATCAGCATTTTTGCTCTATTAGTTTATCAGCACCACAGCTAAGCTGACAGGATATAAGAATTCAGTTCCTGCATCCCAGCTGCAGGGTAAAAATAAGTTAGCATTGCACAGTCACTATGGATAAGTGAGCTAAGCCTGCACCTTGCAGAGAAGTGTCTGGTCCTGCATCTGGCGGACTCTGCACGGCTCAGTGAAAGCTGCAGAACGGTGACTCAGAAAGGAGCAGAACTGGGTATGTCGCAAATGCAACACGAGCACCTCGACAACAGGAGGGCAGAGTTTCCTACCCATTCTCTCTGCCAGAGCCAGCTCTCCTCCTGGGCAAGCCCTGTCTCCCAGCAGGGTGTTTTCAGAGAGACTGACTTTTCACAGTTTTGCTGGAAGTCTTGGGAACTCCTCCGCACCCCTTACAGAGCTTTTCTGAAGCCTGGAAAACCTGCCACTAGACTCTCACCAGAACTCAAACATTCATGCTCCCACATTATATTAGGAGCTTTTTGAGATACTATCATAAGTTTTCTGCAATTCTCTTTTTAAAAACAACTCATCTGTGCTCAAGGAAAAATTATTTCATTTTTAGAGAGAGAGAGAGAGAGAGAGAGAGAGAGAGATATCAATAAATACTTTTTCCCTCTAAATGTGTTAACAGTGGCATACAGAACTGCAAGGAACAAAAACGAAGAATGGACTGAAATTTAAAATTAAAAAAAGAAGAGACTACTCAGTGCTAGCTGTCTGTTTGCTAATGCTCCATGAAGGCCCAGAAAAGATGCTTAACTGAAAATGTGCAATTTCCAAGCTATGCAGAAGCACTGATGCTGCAGTTTTACCACAGCTGCAGTTGGGCAACCGTAACTTACAGTGAAGGTTTTAAACGTTCAGTGAATAAAAAGTGCTAATGTTCAAAATTAAAGAAGAAATCCCTCCCCTCTTACCCATATTAATCTAAAAGGGTTGTTCCACACTAACACCTCACACACCTCCTTCATTAAGCCACCACCACAGGCTTTCCTATTCATCTTATTTCCAGATCGTGCTCAAGGCTTCTCTCTGTATGTCCACTATGCTTTAAAGACTCAACTTTTTAAATACAGTTCCTTCCCTTTTAAAGTGGGTGGGCAGAGCCCACATGTCTTCCCAGACAAAGCTTCTAAAAGCAAATTTCATTTCAGGGGTCTGGTTTGCAGCATAGCTCTGCAAACACTTGTTTTGGCACCAGTGGGGAGGGTGACCAGTTCCATCTTGGAACTGTCACTTCATGTTCCCCTCCCATAAAGGAGGGTGGACTGAAAAATCAAATCGTAAATTCTACAATATTGTGCCTGCATTAATGATAGCAGCACATGGGCACCCCCCAGGAAAGCAATGTACTCTTCCAAGGCTTTCTTAAAATGGTATAAACAATATAAAAGTATCACTAATTAAATATTACATCCCTTTCTCTAGACAAATATGTTATATTTTATAAATCTGGAAACACAAAAAAGCTTCAATCTTCTATATACGGGCATACAGCTATATAAAAATTATTTACAAGCAAGTATAGGAATGTAATTTATGCATATTGTTGCTATTAGTGCTCTTTCTTCCCCCAGATTCCAGTTAAAAGCTTTTATTGCTAGGCCACTTCTCATGTTTCATATATCCTCCAAGTGTTCATATATTCTGTAGGTAAAATATGTTACACTTTGTTACAATAACAAAGAAACCATGCAATTTAATGCCAAGTTATTCCACTTTTTTTCATCTTTTAAGAAACAATGAGATGATGGGAGCCCTTTACCCAAAAGCAGGGGGAAAACCCCCACATTTTTCAACACTGCATCTTTAAATTTTCACAGTATATCATTTCATTCAGGGTTTTTTTCCACTTAACTGTTTTACCTTCTCTTCACACCACAAGGAAAATAATTTTTCAGCAATGCAAAAGAACAGTAAAACATTTGCAAGCCATGATCTATACCAAACTGCTGCAATGTACAGAAATCAAAGCCATTGTTTCAACATGTCACTTGCAGATGCAATCATTTCTCTCAAAAATTCATTTCTGCAAGGTCCTAAAATGAGTATTATTTTTTTTTTAAAACTTGTTTTCTTTTAGGAAATGAAGAAATGCTTAACTAGTAATATAATGAAACAAACCAACCTTTGATATTTTTAAACCCATCAGACTTCAAAACTAAGCTACATCTGATACTTAAAATTAGAATCATATCTTGTGTTCAACTATTTAAAAAACACCCAACGTGGTACAGTAAAGACAACTATAGTCAGAATCTACCACCTCTGTTGTGAGGTATTTTTTTGTGACGCTTGTTATAAAGAAAGGACCCAGGACAAGAACAAAACTATTTGTATAGCTGTATTATGAATTTTTAAAATATCAGTAGTAGTTTTTTTCAAAAAAAAAATCACAGAAGACTTCATAGAATTTCCTAAACACCTAAAGTCTGTATTACTTTAATAATTTCCTTAAGAGAAATCATTCTAAAATGGCTTCACTGACCATGTTTTCTGTCTTCAAGATTTATTATCTGTCTCATCCCCAATGGGCTCAACTCTCATTTTCCATAATGTCAAAGTACACAGGCAACAGCTTAGCCTGAAATGTACATTTGCTTCACAGTCAAGCTATTTGGGAAATTCTCCCTACCTGATATTTTTCCTTCTTCTAAATTCTTTGTTAGTCCAGACATTTAGGCATAATTCCTTGCTGTCAGCAAATGAAGTCGGTACACAAGTTTTTTCAGTTATGTCATCACCTGCACATAAAGGGATTGCCAGGTCGTCAAGGGGACTTGACACGTTAAAAATCTAACGATAACTTTTCCTATATTTAACTCAAATGTTCTAGAACAAAGATTGGAAACTCCATAAAATAAGGCTAATCTTAACAAAAATGGAACCTAAGAGGGGGAAATACAAAAAGCAAAACCAGACCTAATAGAATTCCTGTATTTTACTAATTCTCTATGCCTTCTCCAGAGATTTACACCTTTCAAAGTACAAATCTGATCACTGTAGCCCACCACGTTACCAAAGTAATTCATCAAAAATGTCAGCTGCAGAAGCCAGGGCATCATCCCACAGCACTTGGCAAGTGCATGAAACAGAACATAGAGGCAACTGTAGAAATGTAATAAAAGTTAAATTGTTAAATTGTTGCAGAGACACTGAAAATTGCTACTGCAGCCTTCCAATAACCAAAGCAGTCTTTTTATTTTCTTTTTGATGAGTTACTTATTCCCAGCAATGAGCCTGGTGAATTTTGACCAACAGTCTTAAAATTTCACAGAAAACAAAGAGGCCAAACAACTGACTCTCTCAGCTTTTAACAAAAAAATTCCGTGCTCTAGACAGACACACAGACAGACAGAGACACAGACAGAAAACAATCCTCTTTCCTTGGTGTAACTACAGACAAAAGCAAAAGGAAGCAATGCATCCAAAGCAGTGAGCAGTCATTGTTGCGGTGGAATTTGGGTATGTTTTCAGGGAATGGCAGCTGAAGAGCCAATTTACTCCATTCAGAGCCCAGTGTTGAGCCCACACAGCCAACGCTGAGAGATCCCTTTGCAGTAATGACATATCACACACGTTATTTATTATCAGTGACAATGCACGTGCTGCATAAGCTGCCACCGGGAGCATTGTCATAACTGGTAATTTCACCCTCCGGCTGACACAAAGGTACATCTTGAATGCCTCCATAATGAAAGTGCTATTCATCCCTCTTTCTGCCATGGCCCTGAAATCCTGAAGGGATGATTTAAAGTTTGGGCACTTTTAAGTACGAGGCACAGCTTAAATAAAGCCTTGGACATACACCACACTTCGGAAAGAACACCAACTTGCTTAAGGGACGTATCAAAAATCACCAGCAACAAGAACTTAGGCAATCTTTTAGTATAAACACTTTGTCTTCCATCTCAAGGTTATGAACACAGAGAAAGGAGGCACAGTGCTTTCGGCTTAAAGGATGCTGCTGGTGTGAGAACTGAGGTCCTTCAGCCAGTCAGTGACATGGCTCTGGACATTCTCACTGGCTGAACCTGGCACCCAAGAACAAGACAAAAAATACAAGACTGTGGACCCATTCTTCACAGCACTCATAAAAAAAAAAGTCTCTCAAAACTGGTGCCTCAAAACTGTAATCCAGTAATACCAGGCTCCTCAGAGCAGCAGGTACCAAACATGGTCAGCGAAACCTTTCCGTTCTACTTCTATCAGTCTGCAAAAATGACCGCGAAAGGCAAATCTATATAGACTAATGATATAGAGTAGTGAAATATGTGTATTTTAGAGGAGCCCCCACCTCCACTGAAAAACTCCTAAAAGTTTATAAAATCACTGAGAAAAATGTCTAAAATCACTGCAGCAGAAACACCTTTAAGTCTCCAGAGGTGCAACTAGAATAAGTCTGTTCTCACTATGTCCAGACAATGCTTTTTTGTTGACTTAAGAATCAAAATCCTTTTAAAATGGCACCCAATCTCTCTGCTAGACTATTGAGAGTGTCAAGAACTCCTAAAACCCCTGCCAGACAAATGGATTGCCAAGAATCAGCATACAGCTTCACTTCCCTGTCCTACAGACTAAGGCCGCACACAGCGCTTCTTGGAATGAGCTCTCCAGGCAACTAAGACACTCCAAGACCTACAGCTTCACAGAACACACTGTGTTGAAGCTGGCTGGACAAGGCAGCAGCTTACTCCAGAAACTTACTGTTCTTAAGTGTTAAGCAGAAGTAACAGCTCCCTTTTATTTTTTATTTTGTATTTTTAAGCAAGGCCTGTCAGCAGAATATAAGGAGAAAGTGAAACTAAGAGACCAAACTCCAAAATGCACAAGTACTAAAGGAACTAGGAACATGAAAAGCTTCCCCCCTCCCCACCATCTGAGAACAACTCCAATTCCTCCTCAAACTGAAAGGCAACCAAGGGATACGAAAAAGCAGCAGCACTGTGCAAAGCCTTCAGTGTGGAGTACAAACACAGGCAGATTGCATGTGTGCTGGATGAGGAGCTGCTGACAAAGCACAAGGATTTCCAATGAACATGCACGCACACTCACAGTGGAACATGCAAATGAACAGCTAAGTCAAAAGAGAAAATTAATTTGATGTAGAGGGCATCATAGTATACTGCTGCAAGTTGAAACCACTTCATATTTGACTGTTAGTTTCCCCTTTACATTTAAACCTCTGTCCAGAATAAGAATTGTCTCAAGCAGCACTTCAGAATCTCTTCACATTTTGCAAGTGAAAGCCAACATCACTGCTAAGCTCTTGTTAGCTTGTTGGCCCAAAAGAATGGGGCACCACGAAAGCAATTCAGTGGAAAGGACATCACAATTTCTAAAACTCAACTCTCTGAAACAATTTTTCAAACAACCAAGTACAAGTGGCTAGAAAGTAACATGGGAGACTAAAAGATAAAACTGTTCATGAGTGTTCATTCTCCCTACTGGAAAATGAAGCAAGCCTGATGAATAACCAAGATTTTTAATGGAAAAATATATCCCATTCCCCATGCACAAGCTGAGAAAGTGTAACACAGGAACAAGAGTAGAAAATAATGTCGTTTTCTTGCAGACTATATAAAAAGAGAAGTGACATTACAGTTCCGTCCAAGTCAGGAATTCTATACGAAGCCCTAAATGCAAAAAGGATAACAAACTACCCACACAGGTGCATTTGTTTTTCTGAGGTATAGTTTTCACTGCAAAATAACGTCAACATGTGCAAGCTGTTTTCATAAACTTTAAAAATACTCCTGCTTTTATTTTTTCTTCTCTTTCCTTCCTTCTGCATTGCATCTTACGGTACTTTTAAGTTTCCTGACTTACAAAAAAAGAAGTAAGATATATACAAGCACACTTTAATTGTACTTACGATGTAAGAAGCAATCGTATTTAAAACAGCGTCTACAGAAGAGTGTGTGAAAAGAGTGCAGGCTTTGCTCCCTCTGAACAGATTTAGCATTTGGACCATCTATGTTCGGTGTGCACTCAGGAGGAAGAGCTCCAGGAAGCTGCTGCTCAGTGAGTTCTTTGTATCTTTAAAGGAAAATAATAGAAGTTATTTATTAAGTATAATTTTTTTAGAAAAGTATTTTTTATTCCAGTATCACTCTGCATTTTCAACGACTTAATGTCATTTTCAATGACAACTTAAAAAAAAAAAACCCTATGAAATATGCGCCAGCTAAAAAGGCCAATCTGTTAGTGACATGACAAGTTATTAATTCCATACTCATTAATACAAATTGGCTAGGAAAGAATGCATTTGTTTTCAAGACCTACATCATCTCATACACAGTATCACTAACTCCGAAAAGGAGACAAGATTTTTTTTTTAGCAGTAGCTTTTATTTTGCCACCTCAAAAAATAACAGATTATTAGAGACACACATGCACCCACTTTTCAATAATTTAAAAGGAAGGCTAATAAACACTTCTGTATTGTTTGACTTGGGGGAAAGAGCCAAATCCCCTCCAGTGTCACTTGCAGCAGTTACACACAAGAACTAGCTGCAAGAGAGACCATTCCTAATCAACAAATATTTAATGAAGGATTTGTTTCATAGAGGAATCTTTGTTTCATAAAGCAACACAGCACTATACCCTATGAAATACGTTCTTACTTCTCTTTCAATTCTTCTGCTGTACCCTTGTCTGGAAACATTGAGGAAATGGCTTCAAATATCTTGTCAGAAGGAAATCTCCGAGGTGGGTGGGTTTCTTTCTCTGTCAAGGAAGTGAAAAATTTGGAAAACAAAAGAAATATATTTCTGCTCCTTTGCTACCTCAAGAAGGTGTTCAGAGAAAGGGGGAGTTCACCAAAATTCTAATGTAAAAAAGAAGTAAAGGTTTTTGTTTATAAATTGCTTACAATTTCAACTGTGTTAAGTGATCTTTCCTGATGGGAAAAATCTACTAGTAAAATTTGGAGAAACCATTATTTCACCAGCAGATGGAGATGGAAATTCAGAACTCTGCCTTCTTTAGCATAATGATACATCATGTTCTGAGGAGTACCAAAGCATTTATTAGACAGATACCTGACTGATTTTGGGGCATTGGACTGCCTCGGTATGCCAATAAACAAAAATTGGCAAGAGTGCCTCTCATGGTGTTCTCAATACAAATCTCGAACTAAATGTCAAAGGAAATTATGAAAATTATGCTACTTTAGACCTGAAAACTATCACACAGGAGGATGGGTTTGAATAAATTTATTGAGTGGTTAAACAAAAAGTTTAGGGTTTAATTTTTAAAGTCTACAGACAGACATACCCATCCTGTTACCTTCCCGATCTTTTTGCTTGTCATCTCTTTCATCAGGATTGTCATCTCCATCATCATCATCTTCATCATCACTATATTGACCAAGTGCATTGACCAACTCAACAAATATTTCATCATTGATAAATCCACATTCTGAAATTCAGCAAAATTAGGAGTGAACAAAAAAGCACAAGGTGTCTATGAAACACTTTTCATCTTCTCTACACTTTAATTAAATTAGGGCAAATGCTGTCATTTATGAAAAGCAATTTTGTAGTTTTCCCCTCTTAAATTGCAGTGTATGAACCAAGACAAGTTAAAAATGCTCATTATTCATTTCTTAGACTGACAACTGGGAAGGGAAGAAGAAAAATTTCAACAATTTTTTTCCCAACTCCCTGTGCTACATCCCAGTATACATATATAGATCTCTCTTCCTTGTAAGATAAAAAATACTACCAGGTAGATTATTTAAGACGTTTTACACCAGAATCCCAGTTCCAGCATGGTTGGGTTAAGCCAGTCTGGAAATGCATGCTAACAGTCTATAAACTAATCCTTAGACAGCTAAGGAATCTCCAGAGAGATTTTTGGCTGGTAGTTCCTTAGCATTCACTTCCCACAACAGACCCCACCGGCTGGGTGATAAAAAAAGAATACAGTTATATACAAAAACTTCAAGAGAAAAATGAAAGATACAATGCTGCATACATCTATTTATTAGATTATATTCTGCTGTGACATTCAGATGGCAGAACGGATTAAACAATAAGGCATTTCTGCACATAGGAAAAATCATAGTTAGTGCTGACATAGACTATTTAAAAAAAAAAAAAACAAACAAAAAAACCATGAACTGCGCGGGAACTGTAGTACTTATCACCATCCTTTTGAATCTGGGTTTGGATGTCAAAATAACTTGATGTTAAATAATAGTTTTATTACTATGTAGACAATGAAAACACCACTTGGATGTTTTAAACAGACCCTTAATATACACACACAGGTTAGTACAAATTATCTCCCAAAAGTGCAATTACAGAGCCAGTTTAGAATTCTGACTCTTACACGGGAATGCCTCTGGACTACAGAATCCCACAGTATTTACATTTAATTACAGTCACACAATACTAGTCATTGGGAGACTAAAAAAAGTCTCTCTACTTTTAATATATTTTATATATTATGAAGAACCCATAATAACAGTAATTGCCATCATAAACCTGGGTCTCAAGATGCTGAAACAGGATTAATTTTAAAGCTAAACTCCTTTAACAATAAATTAAATCAATAATAGAAGACATTTACTAGTAATGTCATCATTTTGACACAACCAGTTTTCTGACAGAGTTATCAGCAATCAGTAAATCTGTAAATCCTTACAAAACACAAAGGCACCAGCTATCCTGAGGACATTAACAAGTCTAGTGTAGGGCTGAGTAGCATTTATTATTGAAACACAGGCTTAACCCTCATGAATGGTAACGAACTCAAAAAATGTGGTTCTCCTTCTCAGTCACTTTCTCACTCAGCTTTAACAGGAATATAATTAATCTTAAGAAGCTATTCTCTGTTTGAGTGAAGGGGTGGAGCGTGTGGGTAATATTTCCGTGAAGGGGGAATCACAGTAGTCAAGAGAAACCTTTACAACTGTAAAGTTGAGGCTTGTATAAGCCAGTTCTGAGGGAGCACAGAGTAAGTGAAAGGTCGCCACTCCACTGAGACTTCAGCAAAGTGAGAGACCGATTACGCTGCCTGTGGTCCAGATCCCACACAGGAGAACAGGTAAACTACACCTAAGAATAAATATACATAATGTACCAACAGAAGGATACAACTTTGCTCTACAAGCTGACTTACAGAGAGGGGGTTTTTTAACAGCTAGCAAGTTTCTCAAGGAAAGGAAGGAAAAAGAAACCCCACAAACCTACAAGAGATTATTCTGTTGAATCACATGTGCAAATGTTGTCATTATGACAGTTTTGCATAATTCTCCTGCCACTTTCTGCTAGGCAGGACACATACACACATTACAATATCATATTCCAAAGCTCTGAGCACAAAATTGGATACCAAGCATCACAGTATGGTATAGGGAAAAAGTTAATGTGCTTAATTTCCCCATACTACTGCTTTAAAACTCTGCAGCCTCATGAAAATGCAGAGCAACACATTTAAATAAGGAAGTCTGTTATACCTAATGTTTACACAATGTAAAGATTCTAGAGATATTACTACAACAATCAAGCACCAGGCCTTAAGCAACACTACAACAATAATTTATATAGGAAGAACTGATTAGTATACCTGAGTGTTTGGGCTCACCTCTGTCTCCATGCACTTTCCCATCATAGTTCTTGATCAGCTCTTCAATAAATGTACCATCCTGGTCAAGCACCTCATCCCCCATATACGGAATGTTATGTAAAACAGTTTCATCCTCTACCTAGGAACAACAGTTACGATCAAACAATCTTAATTTGTGCTGTTAAGTGACCATTTCTGCATTGTTTTTCACAATCAACAGGAGTCTAGCTGTCATAGTAAACTAACTGGTTTCACTGCTTTAGCACATTTACATTTAACTAAAAAAACAAAACCCTCAATGACTTTCCACAATGTTTTGCATTCTCGGTGGCTGGCTCAAAATACTAACACTAGCTCCTCATCTTAAGGTTGGCAGAAAGTTTCCAAAAAGCTTCTACTATGGAAACTCATTAAGTTACCTGGCTTTGGGAAGCTTGCATTCGGTAAATTCATTCATCCTCCCTTGGTTCTCTCCTACAGTAATGTAGGAAACCACAATGGGAACCACCCTTTCATTGTTTGGCCAGAGATAAGAAAACATGCTACAAAAAGACTCTAAATTAAAGTTGTCTAAAGAGCAAACAGAGAAACATGCCTGACAATTTAATCTGAAATCCACTGTCTCTTTTTTTTTGACTGCATATAGGCTAAATGCATTAATACTCCCATGTTTTATCAGTAGAATTTATGGACCTTGATACTCAGCTGCATCTTCCAAAACTACAAAAGAACCTTCTATTGTTAAGAAAATAAACTTTCCTGCTGATCATGATTCTGCAGCAGTCTAAAATATCCAAACACTGATGAACTGAAAGCAAGGAGAAAAATGTGTGGAAGAACTCTGTACGTATACTGATAAAAAAAATTGTTGTTTAAACCATTTTGTAACAATTATTATCAAAATAACCAGTCAGCAAAGGTGATCACATACAAAATTATGTGACAAAGATTTGCAATAAACGAAGATTTTCAAAAAGTCAAATACCTACATCAGAAATCTAATGTTGTGGCTTCTGCATACAGTGAAGCTAATCTGAAAAAAGACAGTCTCCCTGTGTAATGGTCATTCGCATATCTGAGCATATCTCAGGATTAAGTCCCCTTTATTCCACAAAAATTACTATTCTGCTACAGATATGTTGGTTGATTGCCTTACATAAAAGCATTCATATTCCTCAGGAAACCTTTCTCAGTACACTAATTAGATACTTTCAAATAAAACTACATTTGTTAACAGCCACACAAGCCAGTAGGTCACCTGAATTAAATAAACTTTACAGTAAGATTTTAGAGATACTGAGGTATAGTGAGGACAGAGATTCAGTTTGCAAAGTTACCTTTCTCTTTATTTTATTTGGGGGAGCTTATTTCTGATTATTACTGCCCTATTACCAATACCTAAGATAGGGAGGGTAACTGGCAATACATTTTTGCTGGCATACTTCTAAAGTTAACACCTCCCTCTTCTCCATACCTTTCTCCTTGCTACACTTGTTTAAACTTACCATAAAATTCTGTTGAAGGGGAGACCAAGAATACATTATAGGCACAGAAGCAACAGCATTGAGAGTCTTCAGTGGGATGACTTGTTTTGGAAAATCAATGTCACTGGTAACAGAGCACTGAAATAAGAAGTTGAAGTTACACTTACGTAGCAATGTCAGAAAAAAAAAAAAACCAAACAAAAATAAATCACAGAACACACTACAATGTACAAAATTCAAAGCATTTCTCAAAATTAGCCATATCAACCTTTGAAAAATGCATCAGTTTTTTAAGGCACAATAGGAAATAATTTTAGCAAGAAAAGAACTGCAAGAATTATTTCTTTGTTAATAGCTTTGCTAATAGATCATGATGGGTTTTTTCCACTTATTATTAAGTGGCTGTGATAGTATTTTACTCAGACTATTCAACCTACGATACAAATTAAGTTTGGTATCTCAAACCAGATTTAGCACCTGTTGCTGCTGCTACACTGATGTTAGTGTATTTACTCAGGCCATCTAAGAGGCAAGTGAATTCCCCTGGCTTCAGATCAATACACTGCAGAAATCATGTATTATTTATGTTACAAAAATAAATAAAATTTTACTTTAACACCAGCAAGACACCTTATATAAACAAAACCTCCATATGTCTTTTTAATTCCTGCCTTGTTTCCCCATTATTGTCCATTTAGCCCATCCTCAAGCCTTTTATTATGATCACTGCTTGCAAAGGAAAAATGTAAATTAACTCTTCATATGTAACTCTGGATACATCAATGAATTTTTCAGCTACAGGACTTCTGTTTTGGAGATTCAGAGATTTATGCAGCCTCCAAAGGACAAACAATCCATAGAAATACAGACAACAATTAGGTTATTCTTGTGTCTAATAATCAACGGTTAGCAAACCTAGATCAACTTTTCTCAAATAACTGGACTGCAGTATGAAGAACTCTGGGAAAAAAGTTACAAGCAAAAGCAGACAGGAACATACAAAGCTAGGGGAAGTACAACAGAGAAGATTTGGTGGTAGGTAAAACAAAGTTTAGAACAGCTATCATAGCTACCTGAAAGGAAAAAAGGAAGTGGAGACAAAAGATCTTTCTCCTTTCCAGAAGGGAAAGATGAACAGAGCTTCACATTTCTAAAGAAATACACAAAGTAATGTAACAAACAATATACAGAGACAGTACCCCGGCAGAATGACACAAGCCAGATTTATTTCTTTTCTTTTTAATCTGCAGCAAATGAAATTAGATTTCTGCTGTGTATATTAATATTCTAGACACTGTTCTATGCTACTGCTTTATTCCCATTTCAGGTTAATGTTTAATTTTCTAGCTAGCAGCCATCAAGCATATTTTTCATGTATTTTTAAAGAAAAATACAAAAGTAAAAGAATTAATTACTTTTATCTTTGGAACTAGAAGTCTCAGGCTGACAAATGGGCTACATCAAAATGACTCTGTTTGGTACTAAGCCTCAGTTACGCTGCTCTGTTGTTCTGGTATGGAACTCAGGTTAATGCCTGGTAGGCCTGCACAGGACATGTTATGGTCTCCAGTCAATGCTGACTGGAGAAAACCTCTGTCACCAGCAATGCCCTGCAGTCTCCACCAAGCACAGGAAGGCTCTCACACAACCGTTCTATTTCTACCCAGTGTCTTGTGCAACTCTGAAGAAATTCAGCATATTGAGAAAAGGAGATTTTAAAGTAATCTTTTTAAGTCCCCACCATTTTTTCATCTCACTTCTCTCACTATAAATTATGGCAACCTTAAATCAAGCATTAGAGTTCTGATTCATGAGACAGAGACTGGATTGAATGTAGTAATTAGTGTGCTCTATCAATACAGGCAGGAAATTAACATAAAGAATAGTGAACACCACACTTGAAAGAAAAGAAAAAAGAAAGAGGAATGGTGAGGAACAATCTTCTAGCAACAAAAAAAATGTGAAAACTGGATGTGTACCTGTGTCAATTATTATCAGTTCTGATCCCACACAATAGCTATGGAGCTGTACATGAGTAATTGCATATTCAAGAATGTTTAAAAGAGAACATCTGAAGGTCCTCGCCTCCTTGCATTTGAACGTGCATGCACATAAATGCACCTCTGTGACACACTCCCACTCCCCAATTCTCCACTAAAATTTTAGGAAAAGAAACTGCAAATTTCCTTGAAGACAAAGTACTCTGGTTTGCCTTTTTTAACCTATTCGCAGTAAAGTCTTTTCATTCTCACCCTACTGAAAAGACTTAGGTTTTCAGATTATTACAGATAAAACACCTTCAAACTTGTTTAGTTTGAAGAAGTGCCTAAAGAGCAACTGAGAAAGAAGGTAAATTAACGTGGGATGAATATAGAAATCTGGAGTGGGCTTAAAGCACTGTTGAAGCTACCATGACACAGGACACAATCCTGAGTAACATGCTCCAGGATGACCCTGCTTGAGCAGGAAGGTTGCACTAGAGGACATCCAGTGGTCCCTTCCAACCTTACCAACTCTGTGGAAACCACTTTAGGTGTTCAAATTATGCCACAACTATGGAAGTGTTTTTCAAAGTTTAGCATCCAGTCTGCTTGTGCAACACAAGAATTCATCCATCTAACTAACTCCTGTTAGGACCTCTGAGGTTAAATGACTTTAATTAATATAAAGAAGACTTTGTCAAGTGGGTAGGTTCACAGCTTCCGTGTACTTTAACTCTGGAAGTACCAAAGTGGCCACTCATTTTTACAACTGGGGGCCAACTCCAACACGAGCAAGAGTAAACTATCACCACCACGGAGACAGAACAGTTTGATTAAAGGATGCTGAGGTATGATCCAAGCATTATCAGAAATAAAGAAGTTTCACTTCTGTGTGTCATTCAAAGCTAGGTAGCCTGCTACATATTTATTGCTTTACAGAAGTCATATGATCAAAGTACATAATAAATAAATTCTTTAAGACACTCATACAAAACACATTGAGCTGCCAAGTCACATCATGCTGAAAAAAAAATATAAAGAACAGCCAACGTTCCAGTAATAAAATGAAAACGTGCTAACAACCTTGTAAGTGGAATTACCACAACACATGTTAACCAACCTCCCTGGTCCCGCGCAATGAGCTCACAGAAGTCATGATGTGAACAGGCTGTATCCTACGTTGTTTCCATTCTTGATTTAAGATTTCAGTTCTTTCCAGTATCTTCTGACGATTAGAATTAAACATACTCTAAAAATTAACCACAACATTATAAATAAATGAAAGACTCTAAATTCATCTGTTGGCATCTTAAGGCATTATAACATTTAACCAGACATGTTATAACAAAAAAAACCTGCTCAAAACTCAAACATACAATTTTAGTTTAAACGTCAGTGAGGTTCAGTATAGTTCATTATCCCTTTCTTCAATTCATACCACATTGTCACATTTAGAGAGTCACACATTTAGCATGGAACTAAATTCTAAACGGAATTTGGAAGAGTATGCAGCTAAAGAAGTTGCCATATTGGCTCTCCACAACCTCTTCTGATACTTAACATTCTTGACCCAATCACATATTAATGCATCATACCTGTTTATAAGGCCATAGAGCTAAGACAAGTTTTCAGTAGGCTGACAAAGTATTCAATGAAATTGTTATAGCAAGTGTTAAGTGTAGGACACATACTTCAGAAAATAATCAATACTCGTACAATTTTACAAGCAATAGAACCAAAAGATAAAGTACCTTTACTTCATCAGCACGTCGGAACCTCTTGAGCTGCCTCAGTCTCATATATTCTGATTTTACACGTTTTCTCCAGCAAATTGGTCCCTTCTCAGATTTTTTCCCGGTTTGACCCATGATTATCCTACAAGAGACAATGTCACGCTAGTATTACCAAATCGGACACCACCGCTTACAAAGTCAGATAGGACAGCAACATTCCTTTAAAATCTTTCCTCTCCAATTCCTTTAATTCCTTCCAATCGCACACTTGCAACACCATCCAAATCCAACACAAATAAAGGAAAACCTATTTAAGTGATAGGCACCGGAAAACAGTAAGTTTAATTGCAAATCAGTGGACCCTTCACATTTGCACTTCTAATGCCTCAATACAAAAAGGTATCTGATGGATTTAAAGGGGTGAAGAGGAACAAATCAAAATTTCCACTGCAAAGATACACACTGGAATTCTTGCAAGTAGCCTTGTAAATTAACTTCTGGAGAACTACGTTCACTGCAGACAAACCTTTTCCTCCTTGCAGGAGGGGTCCTCTTCACTAAGACACCAACTCCTACAATAGACTTCTGGAGTTGACCACAAGTACAAAGAGGTACCCCAAGGAGTACCCAGGTCTCCCACCCAGCCACTCAAGCGTGAAAAAACTGTAGAAATTCAGACAATGAGTTTTGAAACAGCGAGAATAAGAGACTTTGCTCTTTTGTCAAGTATTCTTTAAGACCACAAACTGCCCACTGATTCCCTTTACTGATCCCCCTCCTAGTGCCAAGTGGTTCATTTTTATGCTACAGGACTGTTGGCAGTGAAGTTGTATTTTTATGTTATAATCCAAATGCCTTGCTAGAATATGCCAATCTGCTCCGTATTTTTCAAAATCAAGGACCGTATGCTACAACTATGCTGGCAACGACTATTTTGACAGCATCCTGAAACTAAACCACTACATCAAAGACTGGCTTCTTCTCAAGAGCTGCACTGTAAAACCTACAATATTTCACTCAAGAGCTCAAAATATCATTCACAATAGCCATGACGGACTGAAAGGCTGAAACATCCAGTTGCCCAAGGCTAATATATTCTCAAACAAGCATAATCAGTTTGAGCAGGAACAATTCCAGCCCTTCTCATTATCAAGGCAGGTCAACATGAACAGAGGTGTCATCTTTGGGCTCGAATCCAATGCCCACACTACAGCTCCCCTGACAGTCATAGGTACAGCTTTATCCAAGTTACTGGAAGCTTACTGTTCTATTCTCAGCAGTTCTGTACAGGTCAGATTTGAGTTCTATCAGACTTGATGATGATGATGACAGGGAGAAATCAATACAGAACCTGTTTATTCTCCAGACTATGCATTCATTTACAGTGAACAAAAAGGTAGTAAGTCTATAAGAGCCTGAATCCATTTTCATGCAAGACTCGAAAAGATTTAATAATATCTTTTGCAAGAAAATATGTTGGGGTTTTAGATTTAGAATGAAAAATAATCTACAAACAAAGAGCAGAATTGCCAACCCAAATCATGGGAAATATCCTTTGAGGAAAAAAGATACGGGATACAAATAACTACATAATGCACCTGACTAGACAGAGGGGGAGGATGGAGAACCAACATGGGGAGGTAAATCTAGAACAAAGCATCAAACACAGTTACCCTGCTTTCATGCACAAGCCAGCAAGTAGAATCCACCTGTATCTCGTTCACCACACCACCCGCGGTTACAAAAGATAAAAAAATAAAACTATAAATAAAAAAATAATCCTGGACCATTCATTGTTAGAATACAGACAAGACATTCAGTGACTCGACGTGCACTATGATATTGATTAAAGAGCAGCATAAAAGCATTATGAAGGATAGAAAATGCACTGTATTATATGCTAAACTAAGCAAAGTAAAAATATTGAAAATCAACCCATTAACCGGAAATAAATTGGAGATAGAGTAAGTACCACTAAATAACAGACAATCTCAATTTGTAAGCAATACAGAACATCAAAATTGCTTCAGTTATGATTCAGCCAAAAGACACGGAAAAAGCATCAATGAGCTCAAAAGATAAATGAAAGCTCAGCTGACGATACTGAAGTAACATAGCCCACACAACTGAAACACAGATTACATTTACTTACTCTAATACTGCACCAACCACGGCCCTTCTTATTCTAGTTTCCTGGATAATAACAAATGACTCCGGCTTAAAAAAAAGCTTTCTTAACTGAAATTAAATTGCCAGATAAGCCCTGCTCACCAGAAGCAGATCTATATAGAAATCACATATAATTGGATTAAAAACAACAACAAAACAGACAAACCCAACAGAATTTCCATCTTTCTTTCATACAACTTAAAAACAGCCCCATGAAGACCCCACAAACAAGGATTTAAGACCTGAGAGAAATACATCCCCATCAAAAAAAAAAAAAAATCCAATCTATTCAATTTTCCAGTAATGAACATCATTGTTACCTGTCGTGTTAAAATGGTAACAAGATAATACTACATAAGAAGATCAGTACTTCCTTTTAAAACAGCATAACTTACACACACTCAGGTTATTCATCTGAAAACAAACATGACTTATAAGAACACTCTCCTCTTGCACTAGTTTCAAGTTGCTATCTGGGGTACAGCACAGACGACTTAAGGGTCAAGGCACCAAATAACACATGATAGAAAATGAAAAAAAAAAAACAAAAACATACTGTTGCTTATGTCAAGCTACAGCAAGAAAAAGTTCTCCTACATAAAGCCATGATGTTAATGTGCAGCAGTCAGTGGGATATACATCATACATTAAGTCCAATATGCATAAACAAATTAGAAACTACATCTTAAATGGCAAGTCCGTATTAAGAGAAAAAGCACTGAGTGGAAAGGAAGCATATGCACAGTTAGAGTATAGAAAAATTATCTCTAAGGAAAAAAAAGTGTCCTGGATGCATGTTTGTAAAAAATTTTCAGGGACTGTCAAGATTAATATATTAATGGTCTCTCAGCAGCAGAGCCAAGTGAACCGTGTTTGTATGTTTTCGGGCAGTCCAGCACAACCGAAGTAGAATTACAGTGTTGCTAACATATGTACTGTGGTAGGAGACAATTGGGTTTGTGTCCCAAATCTCAGAAGAAAGTACAGAATAAAAATAAACCAAGGCAGGGGGCAGGGCAGGAAGAGCATATTCAGAGAGTTAATTCTCATACTGCCAATGATCTATCATCTTCACATGAGGACTACAGACAAATGCCACTGATGATTTCTCACATCAGTTCAAAGGTTGTCCCCAGAACTATAGATTTAAGAAGCCAGACCTGAGAAACTGGGATAAGAAGATTCACAGGCAAGGACAGCCAGTGTTAGGAAGCAAAAAATGAGACAGAACTATGAAAGGAGGGTGCTGGACACTACTTCCATCCCTGAAAGCAAAAGTAATTTGGAGAATTTAAAGACTTCAGGGAAACATCAACATAACTCAATCTCTGGGGCAAGTTCAGGGTTGTAGATGCTGTCTCAAGCCTACTAGTGGTCTACTTCCTTAGTACCTGTGTGGAAGACAAACCTCTCCCAAATCACTTTCTCGTGCATGTAAACAGTAGAAATGGTGAAACTACTCTGAACTGTAACAGACTACACAGTTCCCACTTTGCTAGACAAAACAAAAAACCTGTACATTTCCCTTAAACTACACTGTAGGGGAGTCACAGCTAGGACTGCAGAGCAGAGAAACCAGTGAATGTTAAGATCAATTTGTCAGAATGAGTCAACTTTTCATACAGTTTCAGAATATTCCCTATAGCAGCCGAAGTGGCACAAGCTAAATCTCATCTGAGAATAGTTAAGCCTGTCTTAAGACAGCACAGTTTGAAACAGTTTCCATTTAATAAATAAAACATAATACTGATTGTCTTAGTGCAGTGGTCTGATTCCGAGAGCCCCTAGGCCTTGTCCCTCTTCTCCGTCCCCATTTCCCCTTCTGAATCCCGCTAGTTGTTTGTATTGTTTTAAAATCTTATTCTTCCCCATTTTTTTAATCCTTTTGATTAAAATGGTCCAGAGAAACCATCTAACTGCCAAAGAGCCAAGTCCTGAGGAGGTCTAGCCAAAAAAAAAGGGAAAAAAAAAAAAAAGAAACTATGTAGCAGCCAACTCAGTTATTTATGGGCAGAGTATTGTGTCTCCAGAACAGATACAAAGAAAGCAAGCCTAACTCCACAGCAGTGATACTGTTTCTAGAGAAAGCTCTTCTCCCAAAGTGCACAAGGACTTCCGTGAAAAACTGGAGCTAATCTCCACAGATCTCACCTGGCATCACAGCAAGGAGGGAAACCTTGCCCTAACTCCCAACACCCTGTTTGCAGAAGAGGGAACACCCGTGGACTGTCTCATTCCACACTGGGCAATCACCCCAGTGCCACAGCAAAAAAGGAGATAGTTATACTAACGAGAGGACCAATGCTATTCCAGACCCCCACCGAGCACAAGAAAAATAAGAAAACTAACCCCTCTTAAGGAGAACAATAAGGGAGTATTAGGAATGAGACATACTAAAGCCACCTAAACACCAATTTAAAAGGAAAACCTACAAGAAAATAGAAACAAAGACATAACTATTCTTTTCAGTTTCTACTCATACTTGCATAGCTGGAAACGAAAAACAAAAAATGGCAGTGTCCTAAAGCATATACATTTGTTTTTTAATGAAACCATGCTGAGCATTTCATAATACTGTACAAGACCCACATTCTTTACAGTAAGTTTTTAAGAAAATTCATGCCTATAAGCTTAAATCAGGCAACATTTACTTTCAGCAGACAAATTGTGTACAATACAGCTAGGATTCACAATGAGACAAAGAAGTGTAGAACAATTTCAGCTCAAATTGCTCCTGTTTTGCCTACAGAACATAGAAATAGCCTTATTTAAAGACAACCTCCTATTTTTCTTTGATCATTTTGGCAATATCCATCAGTGACAGACAAGCACACAGATAATTCTCTAAATTAGGCAGCCTATTCAAACAGTCATACGGCTGTCAAAAACTATATTTAAGCTCCTCTGGCTACCGTGCCAAATTTCAGGAAAAGAGATAAATTAATGAAAATTTTCAACTGAGAAGCATGGGAGAACAAATGAGGGGGCCTGCCCTTTTGAAAGAACGCTATTAGTTTGTAATTGTGCTTAATATTACACAATATTTTAAACTGTAGAAACATTACATTATCTTCCCACTACTCAGGATTCCTGTTTGGAGATATTTATGAACTAAAACATATTTTGTACAGTATAGTATAATTTACAAGTTCTTTTTTTGTGAACTAATCTACACTCATAAGGTTATTCACATACTTTAAATATATGCTACTACAATACAGCACTTCAGAGCACTCTTAACTACCAGTTTCAGTGCAGGGGGTGGAGGGACAGTGAGGTAGGAGGAGAATATAAAACCCAGTGGAGAAATTGCATTTAAATCTGATGCAAACAGAATAATGAAATAAGTAATCATGGGGTTTTGATACCTAGAGTAATGGGAGAGTAATGAAGGTATGAAATAATTCAGCTGGGGCACGGGCAGGCAGGGGAGAAGCACTGTTTCTACCTCCCACAAAGCCAAATGCTTTTTCACACGTGCTTCTCAGAAGCTGGAGGTCCAAAGGAATATATTTAACTGCAGGACCCAGCTCAATGGACAATACCACAGGGCTGCTTGATCTCTCTTCCAGCTCACCTGCAGCATGCCCGCAGCCCTGTCTACAGTGACCGACTGCCACCGACTGCAAAGCTCAAAGCCTGCACCTGTACTGGCTGCAGGAGCGGTCATTTCAAACACGATACACTTACTAATTTAGAGACAATTCTACATCATGAAGGCACTCACCAAAGTAACTTCCTCAGCAGCGACGGCACCTTACCATCATCCCACCCTTCCCAAAGCTTTATTTTCACCCCAGTACAGCTCATTAACTGGATTCAACTGACCAGTGACAAATAAAAGCTCACTTTTGCAATTGTTTTCTGAAATGCAGATGAGTTTCACAATCCCATCCATAGCTGTGGCTTCCTCTGCACAACTATAAAGCAGGAAGAATTTTATTAAAAAATCAGACCAATGCTAGAGAAAAACTAGTGCAGGCAATGAAACCACAAACAGGCACTGGTTTCATACATCGGTTTGCTCTGGAGTGGCAGGCATGCTCTTTAGCTGCAAGCTGTTATCAGATCCAGACAGCACACAAGTCTTCTAGCCTGAGCTTATGCAATCTTACTAATGGACAAATTATTATATAATAAACCCTGTCTGAAGTCAACACAGAACTCCTACAAGCATCTACAAAACTTAAAGAGAAAAAAAACAGACCAAAGAAAATCAACCACACCCCACCACACCCTTCTACATTTTTTCGCAAACTAAAAAAAAAATTTTTACTTGGGCAGCCGAATTTAGGACAACTTTCACATTCAACCAAAAAAGCAGAATTTTAGCAACAGAAGGGATTAACAAGATTTTTCCACAAGCCCGCAAAAAAATTCAATACTTGCTAGAAAACAGAAAAAACCAAACACCCCCAAAAAGAATGCATTTCAGGTGTCAAACCCAATGCGTTAAGCTTAGACCTGAAGTTGTTAACTTGACCAAACTACCTCATAAAGAACTCATATAATCTTTCTGTTACAGGATTTTACACAGCACAACACAACAAAATGATTGTTCAACTGCAGCTACCTATTTTTCAGATATGTTAAACTAAACTTTACTGCTTAGAAACTCTTAGAAATTTCCTTTTAGTATTCTACTTTGTGCACCCTAAATGCAAAACAAGCTAATACAGTCTACAAACCTATCCTAAACCTTTCCAGAGTAAGCAGTTTCTAGCACTCTTACTACAACTGTCAAGCATCTGAAAAAAAAAAAACCAAACCAATAAAACACATACATATTGCCAGACTTCAAAAAAGCTACCTTGAAAATTAATTATAAATTATTGCTCTAATCTACCAGACCTGTCTTCTACATTTATACCAAACTTTCGTTAATATCACAGAGAGATTCTTGGGGGGAAAAAAAGGGTCAAAACCCAATATTCTTCTTTTGGATTAAGTAAGAAAAAATTGTTCACTGCTGTGATTTCAGAGCTGCTCAGTCTTTCCATATAAAGTTACGCATGCTGTAGGTGTAGGGGAAAAAATGACACTCACGGAACCTCAAAGGGCTTTTTACCTGCGCTATTACAGCAAACACACAAAAAGGTACGGCTAGAAGTTTTATAGTTGCCACTCTGCTTTCTGGATTTTCTAAAGCAAAACAAAACACGGTTTTCTTTCAAACTTATCTATGTAAAATACCACGTTCTCATTTCCATGGGAAGAAAAATATTCCCAAGGCCACTGTCAACTTGGGTATTTCAGATCCCAAACTAGACCAACTAACAAAAATCTCTATCTCTGAAATACAACATAGGAAAGATTAATATAGTTCATTAATAATATTTCACACCAAAAAAAACTACAGCACATTTAATCTTTTACAGAAATAATCAGAGAAATAGATGGGAGTAACTGTAGTGTGTTTTTATTATTTTGTACCACAGAAATGTGGTATCTTAGGTTTGTAGTACAGTTCGACCTATTTTTAAACAAGAAATACCTAAAAATACTTATATATTTGTATCATGTTGTTATTCCGTATGCTGAAGTACTGTACCATTAAAGACAGTTCAAATTTCGAGAAAGAACTTACATCAAATGCTACCATCAGTTCAACTACCTTCCTCAAATGCTATTTGGTGTCAGTTTGACCTGGAAAAGACATCATCTGTCCACTGTATCAGTGGTCATTCATTTCCACTTCTACACAGCCTTCTCTACTGCGAGTGCTTAAGTGCTTATGATTCTGTAATCAAACTAGGTCAGGAGGAAAAAAAAAATCTGCCTGAACAGCCCAGAAAATGAACATACTTGGTTTTTAAATACATTTTTTCAACAAAATCAGCTCCACATGCCAGTTTGCTCAGCAGCCACAGATTTGTTCAAGTTTGCTCAAGCCATGAATTCTTGAATCCACACAAGGGACAGAGGGGCGACACTGGGGCAGAAAAAAAGAGGCAACGAACTAAAACTGGAGAGGGCAACCAGTTCAGACTTCAACAGAAGTGTTTGTCAAACCATGCCGTCCCTCTGACACTCAGTTTCACTGAGTAAAGAAAAATTATTCTTAAAAACCAGAAACAGGAAACGCTTACTAAGCGATCCACGCCAGCCGTGCCACTCTTTGGGCAGATAAAGGCCAGCACCTTGTATTTGCCCACAAAGGCTTAACCAGCACTGGGTTCTCTTTGGTAGTATCCAAAAGAAAGGATCAGATTGTTAACTGATCTGAGCAGGTAACTCCAAACAATTCTTCTGTCCTTCCTCACTCTGACACGCATCAGTGGTTGTGGAAGACATAGGTTAACTAAACACTCATGATGAACTCTGACAAGATTACATGTTCTGCAAGAATGTTCTTGACCACTCAAGAGATGGAAACTTTTACAAGCTATTATCAAAGACAAAACTATTAACTTTAACTAATCTGGTGGAAGGAGGAGAACCATCAACAGCCTCAGATGTACCAATGCCAACCCCAAACTGAAGAGCAATGACTGTGTGTGAAAATGCAGGATATTTCCTGGTTTTCCTCCTCAAGTTAGCAGAAAACCCCTGGCTTGCAAGTAGAATTTAAAACCTGTTCTGCAGTGTGGGTAACAACCACATCCAAAACATTTTAGTGTCGGCCCTAACACCAACACAGACTGATTGCTGTAGGCTTTCCAGGTAATATGGCAGCTCCAAAAGCAGAAGGTCTGCTGCTATAAATAGGCATGCTTTTATTATGAGCAGTCTCATTCCAAGTAAGCTCCTATTATTGTGACAGCTATTTATTTGCAATTACTATTTGCACCACTAAAATACATTTCAATTAGTAGAATCTGTTTTACAATACCCTGTCACTACAATATTGTGGGGTTGTTTATGTACCAACAACCTGAAGATTTCGCCTCCACTGGAACTGCTGTTAAACCCAAGGCCAGTGTACTTTCTCCTTTCTGATGTAATCAATGGTTACTAGCTTATTAGCAATTACCTAACAGAATTTTGCCAAGAAGAACAACATTTCACCCAAAACTAGACAGCACATTCACTTACCTGTTTGCTTTTGGAAGCTGATGACAAACACATCCTAGTGTACTTCTCAACTAGAAACGGGAAAGGAAGTGGGATCTTAAAATGGCATTCATTTCCTCTCTTCATTGTCTGTCTACACTGCTTTAGCACCTCAGACAGACTTTACAAAGAAAATGTGGTACGTTTGATTGTGCTGATCAGTTACTTCAAATCATATCTTTTCTGCACTCAAAAGAAGTAGAGCTTTCAACTGGACCAAAGCTGTTCGTGGTGGCAACATAAATATCCAAACTGGCAAGGAAGAAGCGGAACCATGAAACCAGAGTCAAGAGAAAGCAGAAAAAACCCTCTCCTCTTCAATGCAAGCAAGCCATTACAGCATATCATCCACTTGTCTAAAACTAGAACATTTATCTTCCACACCATGTAAAACATATTATTCACACTGTGTAGTTTTTTGTTCTTTACAGCACTTTGCACAATCAATGCAGTTAATGTGTTAACTACTTCTGCGGGAGTAGCTTTCAAGAAGCTGTTTCCTGCTATCTCTTGATCAGCTAAAGATTGCTCTGAACAGATGTAGTCAGTGGCAAACAATAGCTGCAAACTTGTCTAGATCACTTGCCAGTGAAAGACAAATGAAAAGCTGTGTAGGTTCCTTCAATTTCCTTCTGCCTCATATGTCCCACATCCCACTACAGCCACTCAACGAATATTAGCTCAAGTCAAAGGCTTCAAGGCCTGTTCTATTTATTCCTGACAATATTCTTTAGAATACCACATGTAAGCTCCCCAAACTCCTGAACACACTCTTAAGAATGTGTCATACTTTTGCCTGTTTCTGGGCCTTATCGAAATTGGACGAGTCCCTCAGAGAATTTCAACCACACATAATGAAATGAACTCCCTGAATAGCCTGCTTTCCTACACAAACCGGAGCTAAACCCAGACAATCACAGAACTGGAGCTCTGTTCTAGCTCTTCTACTGAAACATTCTAGTCTCTGCTAAAAGGAAAATACAAGACACAACAGACAAGACTCAGCAAGGGATTTCATTTCATTATTGGAAGAAAATTCTTCCCAGTGAGTGTGGTCCAGCATAGGAATGTATTAAGCAGAGGTGTTAGAATCTCCACTCTTGAAAACATTTTAAAAGTGGTCTGGAAAACATGATTTCAGTGTTGGCCTAACCCAAGTGGGAGACTAGAGCAGATGACTTCTAGATCCAAAACTATTCTACAAGTCAACACATCTCTCAGCTGGGCCCACCATCTCAAAACCAAGGACCACGCTATTTCCAAAGCTCATGCTAGGGAGTTTGTTTGCCTTTTAAATTTCAGTTAATATTCAAAAGATGAAAACAAACAGCGTTAACCCTCGTAGTATTTCAATCTGCTACAGACACAATGTGAAAAACACTACCATTAAAGGAATAATAATTTGTGAATTAAAATGCTTAAGAGCTTAATCAGACTAAACTCTTCAGTTTGGTGTGCAATCACTGATTCTTATAATCAGTAGAAACATTGGTCTCCTTTAACAACTCCATTGACTACTTAGTTCGCACACTCCTTCCCACTACTATTCCATGTGTTGGTTCATTTGAAAGATGCCTTGTCTGGTTAACAGTACAGTTGGAACTTTCAGCTCTCTCTCTTAAAAACTGTAATTAAAAAAGACAGATTGGAAAGCTCTTCACTAATTAAGAAAGCAGTCTAACTAGAATGCTTAAACTTAACATTACGTTTAAAATAAATAAAAGACCACATATAAGGGCTGTTATTTTCAATTTAGTTGTCTTCTTATCCTAATGGAGTTCTGCTTCTCTTATAGCCCGACCTTTGTGCCTTTGAAGTGCCACTCTTTTCAGACCTTTTACTTTCTGCCATTTAAGTGACTACAGCCTTAGCTTGCACTTGGCATACTCAAGATCAGAAGCCTGCTCTCTACCCTGGAACATTAAATGGCTGATTGTCTTTTGGTTTGGGGTTTGTTTTGGCTTTTTTCCACCTTTTTTTTTTTTTAAATTTAAGCATATTCTAAAAGAAATCACTAAGCAAGTCAAGTGGCACCCATGTTCACAATAAGCAACTAGTCTATGATTTGCTTGCCCAAACCTTGAAAGATCTGCCGCCTCAATTATTTCTTCCCAAACACGATGGTTTTTTTGGACCTTGTTACTACCCCAACAGCTCTTTAAGTTAATAGCTCCCAATTCATAGTTCAAGATACTCAAGACTAATGAGATGCTTTCCTGTGTCTTTTGAATAAGAATTTCAGCCAATTTCAAAACAAGCTTAAAGAAAAAAAAAATCCCCATTTTGTGGCAATTCATACCTGGTCATCACATGCTACCTTGATCTGTCATGTACAAAATTACTATGCACAGCCTTTTCTCTTACAGCTATGTACGAGTGGCTATCAGTGAACTAAGAGTACAGTTTCGTGACATATTTAATCCAATTAAACTACTTATTTGTAGTAGTACAACTATGAAACTAACTAATGACTATATTTTTATTTGCAATATTATTCCCCAAACTAAAACTAGTTACCGCTGGAGGGGTTATTAAATTATTATAACATAGGCAATACCTTGAACCTGAGCTGAGCGGTGTGTCAGAATTTCCTCTAAATGGCTGATTTTTAGCCTTCCTGTGATAACAAGGCTGATGCACCCTTCTGCATACATCCTCTACAGGTACTTCTGATGCAAATGGCAAACATAAGCCAAATGTGACATGGTTGACTGTCCACTAAGTCACGTACATTGTTGCGTATCTTTAAATATGCACATCGCAGAGGCGTTGCCAGCTTTCTCGGTGGTTTAACAACATGCCCATCAAACTAGGTTTTAAACCTACCACATATATGTTCTGCAACAGTTTCCTGAAGGACTACAAGTGCTCTGGCATGATGAAAAGCTCCAGCATGAACATATATTCGATAAAAAATAAAAAACTTAAAGACTGGGGAAGTCATTAAAAAGAAAATTAGTAGGGAGAAACATCACTTCGGGCTGCAGACACTGATGTGTCAACAGAGAGCAGCCTCCACCCAAGCAATGCCATTGCAGCCAGCCACCATTCCAAAGGCTCCCTGTCACTGCTCTCTGCTCCAGTATGTAACATAATTACATACAGTACTCTACAGCCACTACAATCCTGTACTGTATGCCTAGACGGTGCTAGGGAATGCTCCTATCTTAGATAGTACGAATTCTAACCTTCGGTCCAGATTTGGTAGGAGCACCTGTTTCCCCTCTGCATATTTAACTCCTGACTTTGGCTTGCCTTGATCACAACACACACTTTCCTCCATCAATTACTGTTCCCAGTCTGTTTTTAACAGTTAATTTCTCCAAACACAGTTCCTCATTACTGCCCAAACACACCAGACAAAAACTGCCAGCTTTGACTTCCAAGCATCACCCCTACTTTATGCTGGCACTGCTACAAAAAGAAGCCCTTTTACTTGCACGTGGGCTGTCATTTCCCTCCTCACAGAAGGAGCATTTGTGCAGCCATTGACAGAAGCAAGGAAGTTCTCTGGCTGAAAACACCTTGCTGCTTTTGACTGAAGAAAGTGAGCATCCAGCCACTCTGGCCCCACCTAAAGACACTGACCCATGGCCTCAGGCATTCAATTTTCAGCTCCTTGTGACACTACTAAATGCCTACATCTGCAGATCAGTTTCTGGATGTGCTCAGTTCACACCACTTATTTTTTTAAATGCTCTCCTCACTTAGTAAGTCAGAGCAGTTCAGTTTACTGACATACAAGACAGGAGGGAAACATGTCAGCTCGAGGGCTCACAGAACTCACATTTTCTTCAATCATGCTCCCCATCTGATTTTTTTTTTCATATAAATTTAGTTTCCCTCCTACAGCATTTTATTTCTTGCCTTCTCCCCTAACAGTTCGTTCACAATACACAGTTTAACACTATGTTGCACTAAAATCCTTCTCAGGAGTTTCGACCATCATTATATACTGACCAGGCAGATATTAAAACTCCCACGGACAAGGAAGAAAGAAAGGAAAGAATGAGGAGTCAAGCAGCTCTTGGATATTAAATAGAAAGAAACGGTGCTTCACTCCCTTTTGCTTCCTGGAAAAACATGAGAAATCACAATTTATCTTCTTGCTCTTTTTAAATGAGAATCTTTTATTTTTCTGCATTAGAAAACTAATTCAAAGCAAAGCAACTGCCAGTATTCAACACCCCTCACTCTATCTGCCAGAATGTTAAAAACTTTGCAGTTCAGAGTTTATAAGTAACACTTGATCTTCCAGAAGCACTTCAGAAAATACAGTCAAATTTGTGTTCCCTAACTTCTAAAATGGTTTTAATCAATCTGCTTCAGAAGTTTAAATAATAATAATAATTTTAAAACCCCACAAGAACTCACCTGGTCATGACAAAAACCCCCCAATAATTTTAAAAGTTTTTGGAAGTAATTATAGGTTGATTAAACATGAAGTACTCGAGCAAGATTCCACAATAGCACTGTTCTAGCAATCAAGCTTATTTCAGATTTTCTATGAGACAAAGAAGGAGGGCATCAGTTTGATGACTTCTTTTTTCCTAATAGCACACTGCCTTTGGATTTATTTTGACATTATCTCATTTTGTGGGAGTTCTTCATTTAGAACATTTACTCATCAAGAAACAGTGGTATGGATGCTTCTCAGTTTCATTCTCTTCATTAGAGAAAAATAAAAATGTTATGTCTGTTTATAAGAAAACAAGATTTCAATACAAATAATTCGTTTTTCCATACATTTCCTTAAACAAATACAACAGTAGAATACAAAAAGTAACACAGCATAATTTGTTTTCAGACAGCCCTTAAAAGATAAAGCCATACTGGAGTGTTCTGTCTATCTGTATAAGCAAGCCTGCAACTTTCAAAGCTATTCTTCCCTTCAAAAAAAAAAAAAATCTTTCTGTGTCCCTACTTCAGGATTTAGAGAAATAAAAACAGACATTAAATCATTACTGAATACCACTTAAGGAGTAAGAGTAACCCATTTCAAAGAAAAAAAATTGTAAATTCCCTACATTACCACTTTCTTCCAGCACATTTCAACATTCGATACTTTTAGAAAAATACCGGTTTGGAAATAAAAATAAGAAGCTCAAGTACTCATCTACTTGGGTGGGGGGAGGGGGAAGAGGAAACAGGGAGACCATAACCAAGTATTTTATATTAAAGCCTAAACCAAATTGGCAGTAACTGAAACTGACTGACATCTCACTTCACTTTGGGCAACATGAGCCCAACGCCATGCAGCAGGTAATGCAACAATTTTGCTTTTCACTTGGATATCTGCATCTATAAATACTTCTAACATTTGCATGGATGAGTAAGACTATTTGGCTCAAAAAACAAATAAAACATTTTAAAACTCCAAGCAGCACCACAGCAACAAAAAGTTTCAAGCCCGAATTTGATCATACTTTTTACAAGTCACAATTAAAACCATCCCACGTTCCTCACAGCAGACCAAGCCTGGCTATTTGTCAGGAGAAAGCAGAGTTTTATGCATAAAACTTGAGCTTCACCTTTGAGTTGCCCAAACGCGTACCTCCAGAATTTCTCTCTTCACACTCATTCACAGACACCCAGAGGAGTTAGATGACTCCCACACACGTTCCAATTAACCTCTGTTGCCTAACACCTCCATCTCTTAAAAATTGAGCTTTTTGATATCCTGGATAAATCTGGCAGAAAAAGTAACACTTGCTGGGAACACTTAAGACATGTCTCCACAGGCAAAATAATTTATGATGTGAATTTGAAGAGCACAGACTATTCCACCTGGATTTGTTTTGTGGACACACCTTTTATACTCTAAAAACTAAAATAGCCACGGGTTCTTCTGTTCAATCCATACTTGCAAAAGCAACACACACTCCATACAGGAAAAACCCTGATGCACAACAATTCAGGTTCAACAGTTATTCCATACTCTTTCCCTGCATAGGCAAATAGCCTAAACTTTGAAAGACATTACACTTCCACGTATGCAGAATTTACTGTAGAGCAGTCTGGCAAATTTGAAGCTGAACTGGTATCTGCCATTTGCCTGAATAACTCCAAAATGAGCTTCAAACGATGAAAGTAACCGTAAGAGTTATTTAAAAAATGATCATTTTAAATTTCACAAAATAACTGGGTCTAATGTATGGCATTCCTATTCTGTAAGGAATACGGCGATTAATCCACCTGCACATTATGTTAGATGTTGCTTATAAAGGAAAAAAAAACACAGATACTACTTTTCTTTAAGTCAAGAAGCTTGACTTAATGCAGAAAACTAATTAGAAACACTTTATCCTGAAAAAACAGTTTATTCTTGAAAACAAAAAGCCAAAACGAAAAAAAAACCCCAACATGCAAACACAAAAAAACCCACCACCCTCCAGTGAAAAAGAAAACATCTCCCTTAGGCTGTGGAAGAGAACAGCAAATACTAAGTAAGGTCTTGGGACCTTACTGGGACTGGGACTTGTCTCCCAGTTTCAAAGCAACCACGTACTGAACACCAGTAATGGTTAAACTATGTGAAGAATAAAACAACACATGTCAATCTCTCCTTCCAATAATTACTGGATTTAGCTTTGCACTAAACACATTGGCAATAAATACTCACTAGAAACATGGCCCAAACTAGTGGACATACAACGGGAAGAAGTTATCACAAAGGACAGAATTTACACTGTCCCGGTTAAATACTGCAATAAAAAAGAGATGATAATAACGACTTTAATCCATTCGCCACGGTACAGTTCCGCGGGTAAATCAAGTGTCTGCAACACACATCCATACGACTTCTGACAGAAGCAGCAAAATGAATTCCAGCTCTCAAATTTTTTATCTTATTAGTAAAAACGAAATCGGACTACACACCAAAAATATAAAGCTTGCCAGATCCACTCATGCTAAGAAACATGGAAAGGAAACCAGCACACATTAAAAAAGAATTGGAATTATATATATGAGTTGTAAGATTTGAATTTCCTTCCTTTCAAATACTTTGTTTCTTTAAATTACATCTGATGGCTTTGGGATTTAAACCGAACATGCAGGCTGTGAAAAGAGAATGCATGGCAGGAAAAACTGAACTAACCATGTTAAAGGCAGAATGGAAAGGAGCCAGATACAACAAAATACGTACAAGGGAAATAGGCCTGGTTCTAGATCAAAAAACAATTTAAAAATATAAAGAAATCTTACCCTCCTGTGAAGATTTGTTTTCAGTCCATAGCTGAGAAAGCCTAGGATGTGGACTGCAATTTGTACTACTTTGCTTGCATAATTACACATACAACGTTATTTAAGCAGGCACCATATGTATATACAAAAAAAGAAAACTAATAGCAAATTCTGGAGTATTCTGTAATTGTGTATCAAGGAAGTCTTTGTTTGCACACAGTAAGACACCAGTTTTACCTCATTTGCTAATGAAATCATATATATCCCAATTAGAAGCTTTGGAAGTACCACATCACATTTTCAAGCAAATGACAACACTCTGCTGATCCACTCACATCATTACACCGTTATTTTTATCCACAGCATTCAGATCACGCGCAGTATCTATCTGAATGTCCAAATGGCCTTCTCACCTTAGGAGTACTACTGATTCTACCACTAGATAGGAAGCACAGAACGCATTATAAATCATTCCAAGTTAACAGTAGTTTTCACAAACAGAGCAGAGGAACAATAAATGAAAAATCCTAGATCCAAGCTTCAGCCAGGTAGCCAAAAGGTTTCATAAATAAGAGTGTGATCCACACTAATCTGGGGGTGAGTGCTGCTTGTTTACATTTTTTTCTGGACACAGCAGGGACATTAATAAACATCTTCTTCTCTCTCAATATTTTTAAATTATAATCAATTTACAAACCTGTGGCTAAATAATTCATTATACATTTAAAAATTCCTCTTTTTTTAGTATTTTTAAGAGAAGCTCAATTTGCCAATTTTACATGCAAATTATACTTTTCACTCTCCCTCTTAAGAGTTGACTCGACTCAAGTTTACCAGTGTTATTTTACCTCTTAATTCAGAACCAAGCACACAGTCTGACCCATCTTAATGGAAATCTAGGTGTACAATTAGAAAAAGACTGTGACAATCAAACTGCCTACTACTATCAGTTACAGAAAGCAGCATGGTTTCTAAAACTTCCCTGTTTCTTGCTTGGAGCTCAACAGAACCGTCCCTCAATACATTTCATTTTTAGTTTCACCTCATCCATTTATGGATAGACATACACAGCATCATCCCAAAGTCTTTAACTGATCTCTGTGAGAACAGATAGGACACCTACTTAGTAATTCTGTACATTGTTTTCCTTTTAATCTTTAGCTCAACAAAACCCTTGGGCATACACTCAGAGTTAAAAAACAAACCTGAGCATTTGACTAACTTGTAACAAGTGTTTTCATCATCCACCTGTGAAGCACCCCTCTCTCTTCTGCATACGTTTTATACAAGATTTTGCCGGTTTGGGTACATTTTATACAAGATTTTTGTTTGCCTCACCGTTCTCCTCGCAGACACAGCTACTCTAACTAAAATTATTCCTTAAACTATGTCAGTGCAGGAGTAACTCATCCATTTAAAGACTGACTTAGCCACTCCAGAACAGTTGCACAAGTCATACACTAAGGTGTTAAATGTGTAGATACATTTATAGATAGATACATTTACAGATGCTGTCTTCAATCAGACACCACTTCAACAGGCCCAGCACAGCTCTCCATGGACCTCGCTGACGGAAGGAACAGAAGGTTGGAAGCAGCTTTAACACTAAAATAAACCTCCTGTTACTGTCCTACAGCTTCTGTTAACAGTGGTCTTGTTTGTTAATGTAAGTATTACGCAAACGCCTCCATCAAATCATTAAGAATTGTATTTACAGTACGCAGCCCGTTTCCTTCACTCTTTAAAAAATCTGGTAAAGTGAATTTTGCTTGGATAAGTAATACTGCCAAAATTACTTTCTCGACTCAGTGAACTTCCTTGCTTAGCAAAGGCCAGGTTCTGTTTCTGAGATTTTCAGCATCCCTGCTGGGGAAAACGTTATTCCCCCTAAAGCTTCACAGATATTTTTCCTCAAGTCAGCTAAGATCCATCTGTAAGTACTAACAGTAGAATTACAGAACTTCCAGATTACAGCCAACACTAAAGTTTTTCCACAGCACTTTTGCTCAAACGCAACGTAAAGCAGACATTTATTAAATGTGCCTTCTGTCAGTATTGCAGCCATTTTTAAAAATAACTCTCACTGTTCAATCACATGTATATAGAACTGTCATCTAAAATTGTTCTTCAGTTTTAACATTACAGCTGTGAACTTATTAAAAGGCATCCGTGATCTGGGGGGCTAAGGAAGCTGAACTGTCTCGTGAATGGTGACAGAACACTTCTTTTGACTAATTGCAAGAGGAATTTGAGAGTGCACCAACTTTCCTGGGAACACTGTTGGCCCGCACTGGATTCTAGATGTAGCTTATTCTGACATAAGCTGCTTTACAGAAAGGGTCTTGCACTCTCTCTATATCTAATACAGCTCACGCATTCAATAACGCACTACAAAAATTCCCTTCTCCCTAAGCCAAAGTTTCTCTGCAGGTAAGAAGTAGTGCAGGAATATTTACATTTCACCTATGAAGGTTGCAATGTTACAGAACAAACAAAAACCAATTTGAAAGCATATCTTCAAAGAATTCACCATATTTCAGCTGGTTGGCAATTTCAGCAAGAAAGGAAAAAAACACAGCAGGGGGCGAAAAGCTTGAGCTTGAATTTCAAGTCTCTGGCCTAAGTTTACACACCACCACTTTAGCTCATTTTTAAACTGAGCAGTGACATTTTATGACTTTTGGAAGGTGCAGATTTCCAGTCTCTGCCACTTTTCAAGGTGAAATTACTTTATTAAAAAAAACTATGAAAGAACCCGAAAGTTTTTCCCAATTTTTCTCCTAAATTAAAGTCTTGAATCCTTCCAAAGTTCCAGACGAAAATAGCAGTTGGCATCTCATGGAATATTATACTGTCACAGATTTCTCCACAGGTTGTTTAACTTTAATTGTTACTTTCATTTCTCATGAAGACGGAGGAAGGAAAAAAATATTTTTCCTTTTCTGCCTTTTTTTTTTCTTGTAAAGGAAACTCCAGAACAAGAAATGTAATGTTTTTTACCCAGTACTTCATAAAGTACTAGCTCTTAAAAACATTCAACACATCACAGAAAACTTTTGGGTCACATCTCCTAAAATACTGGAATTCCGCATGTTTTCTGAAAGACGTTGCAGCTTTCAAATATTCACATTTTAAGAGTCAGTAGTGAGACTAGTTATAGTACACTGTGTACAAGTAATACTCACCCTTCTGAAGATGCTTTATTGTTACCACAAATAAACATTCCCCGGACTCTCAATTTGATATTGACACTGGGGACAAACAAAGAACGACCTTTAAATTTTTATAAATTGCATAAAGAATCTGAATGTGCCAACCCTTAAAAAATACTAACCTATCTACGAGAAAAATCCCCACTTAGAAGTGAAGATTACACTAAATGTGCTGGTAAAAACCCTGAACTGAAATCTGTATTAGTAAGGATCAAATTCATATTAGCTGAAACTAGAGTTGCTAGACTTAAGCAAAGACAAACCTATCCTGCTAGAATTAAACTACATTCTCCAAACTGTTAAATGCTTCTTATCAGAGAGACCAAGAATCTGAACTTCCAGCTTTAAAAACACAAAAAACTTCTCTCTTGCTCCAATAAAATCAGTGTGGTGCTTTGTAAGTTAGAAATAAGTATCTCGAGTAATGTACAAGTTTGTTATCCCACTCCTGCCGCACATCTATGCACGCACTCCTTTTCTTTTGTGTATGAATAACAATTTTTGAATCACCATGAAGACCTGGTAATGTTAAAGACATGTGCGTGATGCCACAACACACCGATTTCTTTAGCCAACCATTTGTTGCTCAGGGACGGCTCAGCCCAGTGCCCTCCTTCGCACCTCCCCAGACACCCGAGTTTCAGACAGCGCTCCGTATGCTTGCCGACATTAGACCCAAACCCCCAGAATTTTCAGCTATTTATTAACTTTCTTGCGGCGCTCTGGAAGATCGGGATCGCACGGTGTCGTTCACGATTAGGGAGTTCGCCGGAGCGGCCGCCAGACCGAGTTACCCCCTGGCCCCTCCTGAGCTCCCTGGCTGAGCCTGGAGCGCCCCAAAGGCAGGGGCGGGAGCCCCCAGCCCAGCCCCGCCGTCCCGCCCGGGGGGATTCGCTTCGTCCCCGCGGTCAGGGCGGGTTGGGCGGCTCGCCGTGGCCTCTCGGCGGGGCCCCCTTTCCCCGCACCCCTGCGCTGCCAGGCTGCTGTGTCAGGAGAGGGCGGCCGGCGGGG
>VZTA01009471.1:317990-378627 GCA_013398855.1 Mohoua ochrocephala
GGCTGCGCCGCGCCGGGGAGGCTTGAAACTCTCCGGCCGCCTCACGTGGAGAAGGGGGGAGAGGGAGGGGAAAGGGGAGGGAGGCAGGCGAGAGGATTGGCGGGCACCGGGAGGGGCCGCGCTCCCGCTCCCGCTCGGCGCCGCTGCCGAGTTTGAATCGGTCCGAGAGCGGGAGAGGCGTAACGGCCGTAACGGTCCCGGGGGGCGGGAATGCCCGGAGCGGGCCCTCCGTCCCCGCCGCCGCTCCGCCTGTTGGCTCCCCCGGCGCGGGAGCTCAGCCGCTGGAGGTCACTCCAGCCTTTCTCCATCTTCAGCAGGGAGAAATAAAATTGCCGAGATAAGTTTTCCTAGCGGGTACTAGGAAGCCCTTCCCTTGTGACCGCATCCCTTTCCGATGCGTCCCGCATCGACTGCTACTTCCGAGATGCTCTGGAGCAATCGCCGCATCCTTGCCTCCACAAGTCCCGTCATCCTTCCTCACCAAATGTCACGTCCCCTCTTCCTTGTGGCTGCCTCAGAGCATCTTCAGGGTCAGGAATGAGCAGCGACCACTGTAAGGGACTGTTAGAAGTCTTTTGCGGGGGAAATAGATCACAAACGCGCCCTCATTTCCAAATCATGCCGTAGGCTTACGTGTCAGATCTGCGAGCGTGGCTCACAGATTAGAAACGAGGGAGCTGGAGGATGCATCAGCCCTGGAGGCTGGGGACAGCCCGCGCACGCCCGCGGGGCAGCCCCGCCGCTCCCCGGCGGATGTCTCGGCCGGCTGAGTCACTTTGCAGCGCTGCTGCCTCGTGTCCGCGTGTTTGACCTTTGCTTGCCCAAACTTTACCGCCACCAGCCTTCCTTTTGTGCATCGCACCGGCAGCTTCCTCTCCCTCGCTGCTCCGCATCCAGAGCGATTTCCCCCTGTCGTGGGGGGATGCCATAAATCGCAGCAGCAGCAGCAGCAAAGTGCTCGCTCCGCATCAGGCTCGGATCCCGTCGCTCGCTACGTGCTGTCTCCAGCCTCTAAGGTTGCTATCGTTTTCCCTCGTTTCTAACCCAAGAACCATGCTCATCAATCTTGCTGCCGAGGTTGTATTTAAACCTTGAGGATTCGTGCACCTTTACTCTGCTGTCTTCCTGCTCTCTGTTCGCTCCAGCCTTTACTCCTCTAGAGCAGCGAAAAATAAAAATGCCAAGTTTTCTAATGGGTACTTCGCACCTCCCTTGTGACTAGATCCCTTTCCGATGCGCCCCACATCGAGTGCCGCTTCCGATGTGCGCTGGAGCAATCGACACATTCTTGCTTCTGTCATCCTTCCTCACCAAATATCAGCGCCCCTTTTCCTTATGAATACCTTAGTGCTTCTACAGGGTCAAAGCTCCAAAACTGAGCAGCGGCCACTGTCATGAGTTCCTGAGGGATAAAAGTCTCTTGCAGGGGAAATAAATCACAAATGCACCTTCATTCCCAAATAATGCAGTTGGCTTACGCGTCAAGGGAGGCTCGGTGTTCTTCTACTTAAAGGCGATGTGCTTGTGTGTTTTTGTAGTCTCCATGTGTAAATACTTAAGATTTCCAGACTTCCTTGTATATTAAACTTGGAGTGAGATCTCAAGTGTGGGCATTCCTACACTGTGCGTTCTTGATTTACCTCATGGCCTTGAAAAGGGGTTTCCAATAATAGCTCATTTTATTTTTTTTTTTTAAATCTCTGGGGTTTCGTGAGTTATGAGCAAAAAACATGCAGCAGAAATTATTTCCTATTATAGTTACATGTCATAGTGTGGTAGATAGCTATAACCTTCCTCTAATTCTAGTGGAGTGGCTAACAATTGGGAGGATTGTCTTTAAAATACTACATTTGAAAAATATTAGTCATTTCTGGAAATTCAGCTATTTTGAATCTATTCTGCCCCAAGATGGCTGCCACTACCAAAATGGCTACCCAGTCATTCACAACCTTCACGACTTAGGTTTTGTAATTTATTTTGATCCTTCAAGTTGCACTTCATGTGATCTGGTTCTAGTCAGCAAGAAAAATAACAATTGCTAAATAAGCGTGAGGTCACTTAATGTAACAGGTACACTCAGTCATAAGGTGGAAAAATCTGCGTTGTAGAACCTACCCTGTGAACTAGACCTCAGCACTGGTCACATCCTTTTCCTCTCTTGCACAGAAGGTTATTCATCTCCTATACCTGAAACTAGAAAACTTAACAAGTTTTGAACTGAGTTACTCTTTCTCCTTTGCACTGTAGCAAAACAACCTCTCCACCAATGCTCCATTCTAGGCACTAAAACTGATGAACCTCTGTCTAGAAACTCCATGAGGTGCTGATTTCCTGATCCATAGTTCAGGCTGTCTCAAAAATCCAGGAGAATTTTAGCAGCTCTTTGATTCTCTGCACAGGGGTTTAACGCTGCAACGAGCTCCATACAGACTTTCTGTTTTCACAGAGTAAACCACCCAAGTGGTTTTCTGTTTCTGCTGTATTTTTGTGATTAAAGAACAACTATTTGGACAAGGATCTGTGCTATGCAGAGACATTCAGATTGGATCTTTAGGCAAAAATAGTGCAACAATTTTTGAAAGAATTACAAAACTTGGTATTTTGAGGAGCCCTTCTGAAAGGAGCGAATTCTGGTGGCAGGATGGAACAGTGCTTTTGAGAAAAGTGACTAACATTGAAGAAATATACACGTGTTACACGACAATGAAATAAAATCAGGCTCAAGAAAAAACCATCAGTTTTAGACCCTTCTGGAACTGTTGAAAGCATTTGCCCTTTTTTTATAGCTAACACACGGTAGAAGAGCTTTTTCCATGTTCCCAGCACATGAATGTAACATGTACGTTCGTACTGTATGTATGACTAAAGAGTAGAATAAGGATTTGTCAGTGCTAGATCACCAGCATCAGTTAGACATAAAAATTATTGTTTGACAGCATCAGAGGATGCTCCTAACTATGATTGCTTCCGTGGGGGGATACTTATGTGCCTCTTTCCACCCTTTAAAAAAAGGTACGAACAAAATTTCACTACAAAGCAAAATTAATGGTTAACTGGTTTCTTTGTGATATTTTTAACATCTCAAATAAGGCGGTATTTCCAAAGCATAGGTTATTCTTTATGCACTATTATCCTAAGATTTCCTTGTAGTCAGAATCATATGGTATTTTTTCCATCTGGCTGGGGGAACCAAGCAAGACCTGTCTGGGAACTACCTTGGCCTGGAATAACAAGAGATGTTGGCCAGTTTTCCCCTTGCCCACCCGGTTTCGTTCAGGAGAGGCACAGCAAGGCTGCCCTCAGCACCAGCAGCCCGGAGCAGACACGCCGGTAGCTGCATCCGTAATTCTTGTAGATAAGCTGGTGACTTGCTGATGGCAGCGTCGCTTTCCTTTGTGCTCCGGAATGGCAGCATAACAAAGCTGTGTGCGGCTTTGGGCTGGGTCTCCTCTGTGGCGCGGGCTGGTGGGCTCCACGGATCAGTCACACAGCCAGGAGAGGTTCGGTCTGCTCGTGTCTGAGCTCCCTTCTCGAGGCAGGGGAGGGAAGGAGGATGCACACCCTGTCCTGGTTACACCTACCCCTGCAATCAAAGCCGGTAGCACTGCAAGTAATATTTCATCCAGCAGTGCGTTTCAGGAGCAGGTTCTTTGTTTCTTCGTGTTTTGGGTTTTTTTAATATAATCTTATTTATTCAAAAAGTGCCATGCATATGTTAATCATTCATTTCCTAACTCTGTACTTTTCCTGATACCCCAGCTTGTTGTGTGTCTGAAATTCTGCATTTTGGTCCATGTGAATTTGATGAGATTTTACAAAATGTTTACATACATGGAAATGTAAGTACAATCTAAAATCTAAAGTAAGTACAGTCTAAATCTGTAATAACATTTATCTCTTACGCACAGCAATGATTACACAGAAATCAGCACATACCCTACCCTTTTTTTAAGAATTGGCCTCTTGTAACATTATTATAAAAAAGCAGGGGGTTTGTGTTAACTTTTAACAAACAATTAATGGCTATGTTTTGTAACTAGCCACTTTGAGATCAGCTATGTTTTAAAATGTTTTTCCATTAATATCTTAATGGTACTCACGGACCAATTTCCCTGAAAGAAATGCAACCTTATGAACTGTTCCGCACACCCTTTCTGACCTCTTTTTTTCCCCCATTTGCCATATGCTTCTCTGCAGAATTGAATGTAATAATCAGAAAATAGGCCAGCGCAACTTTGGGTATGGTGTTCATTAGGGTAAATGAGGAGGAGACAAGTCACTGCAATGTATAACACATACAACAGGGTCTGTCGGACCTGCCACCTCTCAGCAATGGTGCTTGAGGGTCCTGCACTGTCCTGCCTGGCTTCCCTCACACTCGAAAGTAGAGTGCTGTGGCCTGAAGGCACAGGGCCTGGGGCCTGGAAGGGACAGCAGCACAGAGCCACCGCCAAAGGCGTGCCCCCAAAAGAAGCACCACGCCGTGCTCTAAGGGTCCCTGCTAGCAGAAGTTACTCCTGCTGTGGACTCTTTGCCTGCTATGCAGCTAAAGGAGTGGCTGCCGATTCACTTGATGCACTCGTCACAAGAGCCGGTACCTGGGAACTCACCCAACCAAAGGAGGTGTTCTCAGTCTAGGTGCAAGACGTGTTCAGTGGCAAGTGTGGGCGGATTGTCTAACGCTGGAGAACCATGACAATTAGATAGACTGCATGCATGAAAAAAAGGTGTAACAGGGAGTATGTTGCTAAACATAGCCAGGATTTGATGCAGTGCTGTTACAGGAAAATGCACAGATTTCTGTTTATGGGCCGCCTGCATCTGATGCTGTGAATGGTGACACATGCAGCTGGTTCCTAGCTCTGCAGATGCATCAGTCACACACACACACACCTCACACACACCTCCAGGTAACAGAAAGCTACCTGACCTTTCACTGAATGTTTGCCTCATGTGTCATGATAAAGGTATGTAAAATATTTTATACTGAGTATAAGTGTTCTCAATGTGCTGGGCCACCTCAGCTCTGTCATCCTGTATTCAAGGAGATTTTACTGGGGATGCAAGACAAATAGAGGTGGGAGCAAGTGTGGTGCAAACAACTAACTCAAACTATGGCTCTATATTAAATGCAGGAGAGTATCCTTTTGGCTAAGGAGAAAAGTTGCTGAAAGGAAAACTCCGGTGTTGTTTCCATACAATAACTGAAGCAGCATAAGTGATTTTCTGTTAACTTTCTTTAATATGCAGAGATGAAGCTTATTGCATGTGATCATCCATTTCAATTTGTGAAAGAGATTAATTGACTTCGCCTGCCTTCTGTTGGAAATAAATTTGTCTTTAAGACTATCTGTAGGAAATTCATTCACCTCAAAGAATCCACTTCTGATTATTTTGTGGTCATAGAAGCTGCATAAGTTGTGTGAGAAAAATACATTCTCATCCTTCTCTGCTTGCATTTCCTTTTCTTTTTATTCCTTACCTGACCTGTGTTTACTGTTATATTCAAACAACTTAAAGGTCTAAATGGTATCATATCACAAAATTGCCCCGAGGACATATGCCTGAGAATTAAATTGCAAAGCCCTGGCCCCATTTCCAGGTGGTTTTGGCAGTGTAGCTGTATGATATTGCTGAGTGTGCCACTCGCAGGGGAGAATTTTGCTGCAAATTTAAAGGTTCGAGTGGGTATTAAATGAGTGTTGATGGATGATGATCTCCCATCAGGCCAAATCCAAGATTAAAAGCCTGAGCTCTGTTTGAATGCTGTGTTTCTGATGTGTTAAAGTTCTCCAGTGGCAGTGGCTAAATTACCCTAGCAGATGGACAGAGTTCCCTGACTAGAATCAAGTCTTCATGTTTGGCTGCAGAAGGTAGTTCTTCAGACAGCCACGTGCAACATACATGTGGTGATAAGACAGACTGTTTGCAAAAGCAAATGCAGTTGTGAAATCTCTTTCCTCTGTTCATCACGTCACTTCCAAAGGACTGCCTCCAAATGTAACCACCCTTCCATCTCTGTGTGAATTTGCCATTCCTATGCCTCCATTTTTAGCACCATTTACCCCTCCTCATTCTTTCTTTGATATTTATGTCATGTCTACTTTCATCTCCTACTTTGTAAAGGTACTGTCCTGTCCTGTTCTGTCCTAGAATTACCTAATCCTGACATCTAAAATAGTAGGAGGTATTTGCAGTTATGCCAACCCTACATGCCTGTTTTAAAGTAATGCCTATTATGTTATGTATATATACATGAGAGCTGACATATTCAGGTTAGTAAATTCATAGATGTAAAAATGAAAATAATGTTTATCAACATAAACTTGATTAAACTGAATGAAAAACACCCCGTCTTCTTGCCTTTATGGGAGAGGACTAGGAAAACCTATAATTTGAAAGTGAATTTGATAAACTGTTAAATCTAACCAGGACTGGTAAGTTACATCGTCAAAAATCAGTTTAAGATGTATGGTAAAGACTTTACAGCAAAAGTAAAAAGATAATGATACTCATCCACCCATTAAATAAACTGTCTAATGCAAGTCATAAAAATGAGATGTTCACAAAAGTTTATGGAGATGTACAAAGTACAATATGTCTCTCCCTTTTGCACCCAAGGCTTTTTCTTTTCCAGTCTTAGCCCTCAATAAAAACATCCAAATCAATGCAGATTTAGAAAAGGGATTACACAGACCCATTCACTATTGTGACATTGTGTCAGTGAGTTTACGTCTTAGGTATAAAGATTTCTAGTTATTTCTAATTATTTCTTGCCAAATATGCAGTTCTTTGTAATATACACATCTCTGAAGATCAAAATGGTAAAAAAATGTACACTCTGCTGCTGGTCTGAGAAAGCTGTTACAGGGAAAATAATCTATTTCTAAAATCAGAAGACGATAAGCTTTTCATGCTTTATGACCATGCTTTATGAAAGGATCACCATTGCAGTGATTTATGTGTATGTACAAATACAGACAGACCTGTACATTAAACTCTGTCATGCAGTGATGCAAGACTTGGTCATGAGACTGACAGACAACATCATGTTTTAGGTGTCAGCTGAATATGCTGGTCAGATATGTAATGGAAAGAATGACCAATTTGAATTTGTATCCAACTTGTATCATAGAATAAAAAAGGTCGTTGGTTTAACATTTAAAAATGTTACATATCACTTTCCTCTCTGAAGTCTTCATGCTGGGTACAAAACATACAATTAAGAGAAATTAAGGGAACTGGACCTTAGCCAAGAAAATTGTGAAATAACTCAGTGTCTGCACAGACTGATGCTGGGAAATGTTTTTTGAAGGATAGATGGCTGACGACTACGTAAGTGTTGAAACCTTGTCTATAATTTACGTACAAAAAGTCAGATTTTGCTCTCAATAATGCTTACTTAAATAGTACTGAGGGCAGAAACCTGTCTTTTGCTTTCAAAGCAAGAGTGTTAAAGAGGAGAAAAAGAGAAGGCTAAGCAAGGCCTGTGCAGCACTAAATTTCTACTTAAGATCTTAAAATACTTCAAGTCACATTGAGGGATTGCTTCATGAAGTTTAGTATCTGTCAGACTGAGGGTGTAATTCTGATTTTCTCAATCTATGTGGGCCTTAAGTGAATTTTAATTGGCATTACTCACTGGGAAAGTGAGATGAGATTCTAAGGCTGTGAGTATGAAGGACTGAGTCAACCAAGTGAGTGAAACAGTGACTAACTAATTAAGTGAATGAGTGAGCACGGCATTGTTTGCTTTTGTGATCATTTCTATGCATGAGTGAATGGCAGGGCTATTACATGTGTGTGAATGAGTGGGGTCAGGGTTGCTGAACAATCCATAGATTTGTGTGGTCTTCCCATCCCTTGATTAGACTAATGAGCCGAGTGTTTGGAATATTAATGCACGTAGGCCAGAGCTAAACTTGTTATGTAGTTGGGAGACAAATTAAAAAAATATGATCTATAGCCTGTCAAAGTCTGTCTTGGGTTTCATACATGTAACTCTGGACTGGGTAATCAGCTGCTCCCTGGCAGGTTGCTTCCAGCTCATTGGCGTCAGGGAGCTGAATGCTACACTATTGCTTCTTCCAGGATTATTGTTGTAAGTGACATTATCAAATCTGTTTGTAGTTTATTGCAAATCTAATTGTGTCATATAAACTGAAGCATTAGCTGACAATGAAATGATTTTCTGTCTTATTACACTTTCATAAAAGAACAGATTTGGCTATCCTTATGTCAACTATTTTGCTTCCAAAGTAGTTAACAAGGCTAGCAATAATTCTGGCACCCTAAAAGCTTATTCCTTCAAATAGCACAAACAGAAGCAGAATAAAACCTCATTCTATTATGTCATATATAAATCATGTTCCGTTGTCATTTTTCATTCAATAGCTGCCTGCAATTAAGAGAACACAAATGTATGGATTGTTCAACACTATGCTAAAATTCAATCAAATCATAGGTATGATGCAGGGATATAAAGAAATGGTCTAGAATTTTGAAAAACTTACAGTTTTTTCCCCCTATGGCTTTTTTTTTCCTTCCCGAAGGCTTGCTTATCTTTCCTTTTCTCTCAAAAAAAAAAATAAAAAGGATAAAAAAAATTGCAAAAAAATTTTAAAAGAAAAAAATTAATAAATGTAACTTCCAGTAGTAGAAACGGTCAAAGAAAATTTATCAAACATTAGTCGTTACCAGCATTTCAACAACTCTAATGTCTTGACCTGAGTTGGAGAATGCTTTTAATTATTGTAAATTATTCTGAATTTGAAAGTCAAGTTTATGGGAAACATATGTATATTACATAATTAATCCTACAGTTTTTTCAGGCTCTTTCTTGTATGTTGGCTGATTGTTCCAGTACAAGATATTTCCTGATCCTAAGCCAATTTCTGCCCTCTCATCTGCACTACACTCTCTCAAAATGTTTCAGTAAATTGAGCAGCTGGCAGTATTTTTTCATAAATCTTATGATCTGACAACATTTTGCCATTCTTTAAAAAGCACGAATCCTTTGCTTTTTCATCCTCCAGGTTGGGATGGCAGTCCTCCAGAGAAGGATATGATTTGGCAGACAAAGTGATTAAGCAAAATGCTGATGTTCTGCATATGCTGCCATCTTTTCCAAGTGTATTTGGTCTTGATTTGAATGCCTTAGACTATGTGGCTAGCTTTACAGAGAGTAACAGTTTTCGGATTCTCTTGGGTTTTCCCAGCCAAAAGAGTTATCTGACTTTACAAGCGAAATTGTCGATGATGTGTGTTCAAGCCCAATGCCAAAGGTAAAAATTTGTGACTTATGCTCTGATGGAAGTCGCATATGTCCTAGTTATCCAGGCAGTGGTAGAACTAGGGTGGGATTTCATTCAGGTCTCATGACAAAAATGATCAAACTCAGGAACAAACAAAGGTTAAAATTACTGAAAAAGTTTTAAATGGCAAAACTGTTTTATAGAAAACAGTGAATTATCAATCTATGTTTTAAACTGATCAATAAAGGGTAAAAATCTTCTTCAATCAAAACATGTATTCCTATCTAAGCCTACTATTAGCAGCCACTTTATTAAGAACTGAAAATTGGCTGATGTTCTTCTGAGACACTGAGTCTCCTTCTACCAATTCCAAACAGCGCTACTGAACAGAGAAGGCTGAACAACATTTCTATGGAATGTACTGTGTTTCAAAGGAGAAGGTTTTTAGGTTATTTGAGTCTAGTTCTTCAGTTTAGGATTAATTGCTGGGAGATTGAGGTGTGAGGAATAGATGGTCCAGGGAACAGATGTGATTTACTCTTCCTTTAGTTTACTTTGTGGTTTTTTGCAACTACATTTGCATGTGCTAATTCTCACATTTTCAAGATGAGGATGGGATTAATGAATGCTTATAAAGTGTTTTTCATGCCAAGAGAAAAGGAGGCTTTAGATCTCAGGATATGATTGTTAGAGTGGAAACTTACTTGTGAAACATTTAAATTATTTTCAAAGTACATTCTGTATTGGACAATTTGAATGCAACATTGAAATACAGTATTGGAAGATAAGTAGGGGTTAAATCATGCCATATTTATTTTGGGTGACCAAATACATGGAGAGAGAAACCCTGCCCACAGCTGGATCAACTTTTCAGATAAGAAAGGGCAATGTTACACCATAGAGCAAGCAAATGCTTGTCTGCATATAATTCTTGCAGGTCTTCAAAAGGTCACAGTTGGGCTGTGGCTTGACATCTACCAGGGATCATGGAGGTTAACTGAAGAGAATTTTCTTTGTGAAGTTATGTCATGGTTTAACCTCAGCCAGCAGCTAAATACTGCACAGGGGCTCGCTCACTCTCCCCTGCCTCTCTGGTGGGATGGGGAGGAGAAGTGGAAAGAAAGATAAACTCCATGGGTTAATAACAATTAAATAATTGAAATAAAGTTGATAATACTGGTGGTGGTGGTGATAACGATGATGATGATAATAATAATAATAATAATAATAGTAATAGTAGTAGTAGTAGTAGTAGTAGTAGTAGTAGTGGTGGTGAAAAGGAGAGAGAGACAGTGGGGAGTAAAACCCAAGAGAAACAAATGATGCACAGCATATTTGCTCATCCCCTGTTGATTAATGCCCAGCCCATCTCCCAGCAGTGATCAGCGTCTCCCAATGTTTGAAGGTCCCACCACCCATTGCTGTTTCGTCCTTCACAGTCCATTGTATCAGTAGATTTTCCTGGAGGCTGGTGCATTACAGGGGATGTGATACAGCCACTCCATGTCACATTCTTCAGCCCAGGTGTCTTTGAAGTTCTTTCAGAAATGAGTCCCATTGTCTTACTCACTTTTTTTCTGGGTTATCATGTCACCATAAGCCTTGCTTTTGAAGGCCCAGGATAGTGTTCTGGGCAGTGGCATGGGACACAGGATCTCTGTCCGGCCATCCAGTGGCTGCCTCCACCACTGTAAGCACGTGGCCCTGGCCCTGGCGGGTTTGTGGGAGTGTGTTACAGCCAATCTGCCAGGCCCTCCCAGGTTTATACTGCAGACGCCATCCTCCACACAAGCTTGTCCTTCTTGATTGCAGCTCATGTCTCACATTCATGGATAACCTTTGTGAGAGTGTCCACGGATAAGTTCCACCCCTTGGTCTTGAGCCCATCTGTGTGTTACATCCCTTCCTTGATGGCCCAAGGTGTCCTGGGCCCACTGAGCTAGAAATAATTCGCACTTATGTTGCCAATCCAGATCCACCTGAGACACTTTCATCTTAGCAGCCTAATCCATCTTCTGGTTATTCTGATTTTCTTCAGCGACCCAACTCTGGGATACTGGAGCATCCACATGACGTATTTTCAAACCCAGGTTCTCCACCCAGGCAGCAGTGTCTTGCCACAGCAGTGTCAACGCCACAATGGCAGTGCTGCCAGTTATTCTGCTTCCATCACTGCAACCACCCCCACAGGGCATTTTTCAATATCCATGAGTCCGTGTAGAGATAAAATGCTGGCCATTTCTCTCATTCAGCAATGCCTAAAGCCAGCTGGATAGCTTTCACACCTGCAAACCTCCTCCTTCAGCAGTTTCTGTGACTTGTCACAGGGAACTCTCTACAACCGCTTTCCATCGCCGATGCTTCCCTACAGTGTGACAGGACCCATCAGTAAGCAGGGCATTTTGCTTCTCTCTTTCTGGTAATTTATTATGCAGTGGGGCCTCTTCAGCACATGTTACTTCCTCCTCTGGTGACAAGCTATCAGATTGCACTCTGTTTCTTAAACTAGACTAATAGACAAAAATAAATCAAAATCTGAATGATTAATTCTGTGTTTTATATTTGGCCTTATAGTATTGCCTGCACAAAAGGAGAACCTCATGAATGCTTTTGTGCATGAGGTCACTAAAGATAATGGACTACCATCTGGAAGTGCTGCACTTTTCCACCTTCTTAGCCCATACTTCATGTAACCTATTCAGAATTCTCCTCGTGCTCCCTCAGAGCGTGGAAGTTGAATGCGTAGGCTTTGCACATCACATACTCTCTCGCAGCCCTTCTTTCACAAAGTGCCTCTCACAGGTCGAGGAGTTCACATCACTGTGAAGATAGAGAGGATCAATAATAAAGAACTGCTGTCATTTGACAGCTGCTCATTGACACATATTATGAGTATCCAAATTTATTTCACCAGCTTTTGCTGCCATTCTCTGTGTATAGACTCAAGGGACAAGAAAACTGCTACAGAAGCTGCATCATTAAAACCTGTTTGTACAATGCTGCAGGAATGTCCAGCGTGAAAAGCTTCGGATCCACGCTTTTTTGCATGCTCTCAGAGCTGCCGCTCGATTATTTATAGTATGTACAGTGTTTTCCTGAGAAACTGTATGAAGGCAGGTAAAGAGAAACTTTATTAATCCTGGGATTCAAACTGTATCCAAAGGACACTGGCTGTTCAGAGGGCTTTTCTAAACTGCGCTGCTGAGAAACACTTATCCCTGTGTGCCTTACCCAGCAGACAGAAAATACCACATCAAAAGCACCAAATCAGCTTCATTAGACTGCATAAACAGAAGGCTTTGTGTTTTTATTCACTTTCCTTCTTATTTAAAAAAACATCAAGCTTAGGTAATTGCATGCGAAAATAAATAAATGAAGCCCTACATTCATACACACATACAGTTACCTAGTTAAAATGTAAGAAGTCAGGAAATGCAGAAGTTAATATTCTTATGTCAGCAATGCTGCACCTGAATGGAGACAGTTTTCTCCTCTTGTTTTCCTTGCTACATTTATTCAAGATTGTGGCTGCTCTCAAACTGCAGAAACTTCACGAGTTTTGACAAAAAAGATAGTAACATCTGTATCAAACCAAGTAAACTGCCCTCGCTTGTTTGGAAAAATGTGATTAGGCCTCTGCTTAATAATAACATAAAATTCCAATAAAATTAACTGAATACATTAATTGCTATACTTCAACTGTTGAATATGTGCTGTAAAATAAACCAGATGTATATTGTGACCAAATTAATACTGTTGTAGAAGCTTGGTATTTGTGTTTTGTGGTTGCTAACATCCTGCATTAGTGAATTAGAGAACAATTCTGTGTTGTCAGATTTGGGTTTTTTAATTATCTTCTACTCATTAGCCCAAAGTGAACAACATCTAGCAAGTTACTAACAAAGAGAGGAATTCCAGCACCTCTCTGCTGAAGGAGCTTCAAAATATATATCCTTCTAAGGACTGCTGAAATATCTTCATTAATTAGCATGTTCTTTATTAAAAAATGTATGGTACTTGGCAATTTATTATCTGAACAACTTTTCAAACACCATAGTGCATGAATAAATGTTTGAGACCTGAGTTAACTGGTTAACGATCTTTCTGAAGCGTGTTTATAATATGATTGATCATCAATATTTTACAGTGCCAAATATACGAAGAATTTGACTTTAACTGGTTTAGTCCAGTGTATATTGTATGTTTATAAGAAGATATTGGGGGGAAGGGTAGTCCCTGGGGGGAGTGTGGTCCCTGGTTTTGTTTAATTTTTTTACGGGAGGAAACATCTGAACCTTTACTATTTACTATTATTTTGAATTTGATAATGGATGTTTCATTTGACTGAAAGGACCAATGGAAATTGCATGTAAAAAAATTCCCCAATTACATTGGGATAAACACTACTCTGCTGATCCCAAAACCTACTTACAGTCCTGTCTTCTAGTTGAAGTCAGGTCTGCCAAGAATCATATCATTTTGATCTGTTTAGAAGAAAAAGTCATATGTTAGAGCTGGATTTGCAACCTAGCCTGTAAATAAGCCTGCCTTGAAAATGTGAATGTTTCAAATTAACAGCTAGTCCCAAGCTTCTTGTGTGAGTCTGCCGTGAGTGCTGAGTAAAGAAAAATGCAGGTTGCAGAAGCAAGTGGAGACCTTGAGTAGCTGTTATTTGGCCATTCAGTATTCATTATCCATAACCAATGGCAGTAAAAATGTTTATGAACCACTGATCATTTCCCGCGGGATTCATAATGTAAGAATTTGTACAAGAGCACTTTATTTTCCGTTTATGCATCATTCTGTAGTTTCTAAAGTTTTAATCACCTGTATGTTTCAAAACATGATCCCTGTGTAAAGGAGTCAGTTCCTTTTTATAATGCTTTTATGAAATACACCAATTTACCAATAACAATAAATTTAATTCTGTTTCATTTCAGAAATCTGATCCTCTTTTTAATTTTATCTTCCCTGAGGAAGAATAGCTGGAATTAACATTTATTGAAAGAAAAGAAAACTAAAGCCTATGCTCTTGCTATCCACAGAATAGGAGAAGGAGGGATCAGAAGAGGATTTAGTCCCAGTTATTGAGTAGCCAAAATTTAGATCGCATCATCAGTAGAGGCTGCTTTGGTAGGTTGGAAAATGCTCAGACTTAGTCCCAGTACCATACAAAATCAATAACATATATACAATACCAAATATGAGTGTAAAAGTGGATAGTTGGGTGTAAATGGAAAATTATAGAGGTCCCCGTTGTGACTTTTTTATGAATCACCTGCCACATTAGACATATGTAATATATGCAACATAGAGATAGTGTAGGCCTGCAGAAAGAAGTCTGCAGTTTTACAGGATATTTTTCCATTTTTCTGTTATATTAGAAATCTGTTTGTCATGACAGGAAACCAGGGAGGACAGAAAACATCTGCCCTGCAAAATTTAACTCAAGACAAATTGTGTTTGGTTGGCCTTATTTTTTTTCTTTTCTATATGTAAAAAAGTCTAAAAAAATTATTTTTTTCCATAGTGCTGCAATCTTTTGATAGAGGCTGCAGAAAGACTCGCAAACGCTTAAGATTGTAATCTTATTTTCAGGAGAGCAGCTGTTGAACTGAATATATTTTTTGGTGAAGCAGTGGTTCCCCCAAAATCAGCCATCACTCTCTCATCAGTTCACTGCGCTGTCCCCACGAGCATGCGTTCAACCCAGCTGAACGGGGCTGTGATCACGTTGCTGTTGGCTTACTGAGAACCTGTGCCTGTTCTGACACCATTTTCTATGCAGGCTCTGCCCCAGCCACAGTGAAACAGAGGGTCCGTAAGACATCTCCAGGTCAGAATAGTTCGAGAGGGACTCCCTGCTCTGGCACAAAAGCTGCCACTGCAAAGTTCTTCATCCAAGGCCATCAAGACACTTGAAACATCGAGAGAGTTCATACCGGGTTGGTGTTTCAAATTGCAATGGCCATTGTGGTTTTCATGCAGCACTGGCCTAAGCGTTAAGTTTATGCTGTCCTGAAATCGCAGTCTGATTTTAAATTCATTTAGCATCGCATGTGGCAGGGAGATGTGATCCTACCTCATAAGCTGCTAGTGTCCTAATTTACGAAATAATGTCTGCCAGAGATCTAAAATTGATTAGACCAAAATGTTAACGCTGGGAATAACAAAAAATAATGCATGTTTTCTATCCTTAAGATCAATAACATTTTCTGTAAGCATGCATATCTTTGTAATAAAAGGGGCAGCTTATTTCTAATTAAAGAACCTATTTTTAAAAAAAGAGAAAGCAATACCTTTGTTAGTCAAAGATACCAAGACAAACTCTCAAAAGGACTGTGCACCTCCTTCTTACTGGAAAACAGTAATAGATGCAGCAGTTTAGTTCAGCATCTTTCGAAATTTAATTTAATTATTGGTATCTGCCTTGCTTCAATAAAACCGTGGTGGTGTGTAAATGGACCAATCCTAATAATTTCCTGGATTTTTTCCAAATGCCTCAGTTTTTGAAGGAGATCAACCAGCTGAAATGTCAAAATTTGCAAAATGACAAACATACTGTGCCCAATATAAAATATTTGTCTTCCTTGATATTTCATAGGAATTTTTATGTTGTATGAATATGACACTTCTCTTCATCCAAGGGTTTTGTGGGCTTATTGGCTAAGTGGTTTGTGCTGATACCTACACCTGTTTTATAAGTGTTAACTAATTTAAGCTTTTTGGATAGTAAGCAATAAAGACTTCCAAGTTATGAATAAAAGTGTTTTTAGTAGCGTTTACCATTTGACAAATTTTTTTGTATACTAATCCTTCAAGTGCTTTTGCACTGTTAGACCCATTTCCTGGCAGGCTTATCATACCTGTGCAAATCACACACAGACTGCTTTGTACCAGAGGAAGAGTCAAGAGGAACAGCATTTATCATTAAAAATAAAATTTACAAAACCAGTCTGGTCTGAAACTTCAAAAGCTAAGATTTTGTCAGATTGTATGATGCTCTAGTGAAGTATTTCGTTCTACAGTTAAATGAGGATGATAGATACAGTTTTAGAATTCCTGATGCTTTTCACTGATTTCTTATTTTATCGAATTATTGTGCTTTCTAATCATTGGTTTCCAGTTATTTCTCCCTGAATTTGTTTTCTGACGTGTTTTACTTCAGCTTACCTGAGCATAGATGAATCCACGCATTATCTTTTCTCTCTTGCCTGAGTATCCTCACAACCAGCTCTTGAGCACTGTGGGTGAGGCTTAGCAAGAGACCTTCAGGACCACAATGATGCGATTTCACTGTGGTCTGAAACAAGGAACCAACACCTTTTACTTGCTACCACATGTTGCATACACATTCAAAATATGCAATCAAATGTATAATAGACCAGAAAGGGTTGCAGATGTTTGTAGTGCAGCTGGTCAACTTTGATATTTTATGAAGTGTATCAACTGTAAAGATTATTTGTAGTATGAAGCACACATTTGCTGTGCAGCAGGTTTAAAACAGTTGTAGACTGTCAGATTTTGTTGGAAAATGAAAGAGGTATTTACCATTTGATTTGCTTTCTAAGTTACCAAATCAGGATTGTTTGCCTTCACCTTGTTTATTGGAAGAGCCAGCCAGTACCTTACTCGCATGCCCAGACTTTGGACTCCAGACACTGAGGCCTGCCCAGATCTCTGCTGGTCCGAAACTGATCAGGAGAAGACAGGAGAGTTCCATACTCGTAGGGGATCAGGAAACAATATCAAAACCCGGGTCTTAATGTTAGAGGGAAGTTATTTTTAGCAGAAGCCATGCTTTTGTGTACCTGTATATATCAGTGAACCTATAAACAGAAAAGGATATTTATTATAGGCCCTGTTTTTATAGCTCGTAGATAAAATAGCAGTCCAGTTTCTAATTTAATATGAATGCAAATAAATTCTAAATAAAGTCTGTCTTTAACTGGTGGAATGAAACTCTACCTAGCAGTAAATGAATTCATTTAATAAATCATAAGACTCTGTTCTGAGGTAAATGTGAAGTAACCCCTACTTTAGTGAGTCCATGGACAGCTGAGATGTCAGTTCAGCTGCAAGGTGTGCAAGGAAAGCCACCTGAGGCAAGCTTTGTCTTGTACAAATACACATTTAAGAATTAATTATGTAGCTGGGGATTTCCAGTGTTTCAGTTTGTTTCAGCATTTTTAAGGGACTGTGGTGTTCCTCAAATACATTGAAGTGTTAAATGTTATGCAGAACTTTCCCTGAAATGGAGCTGCCCTGGTGCAACCAAAAGGAGCTAAGGACAAAAGAGAGAAGTAAGCAGCAGGAGGAAGGGAGGGATTTCTCTGCCCTCCTGTCAGGAAGTCAGTGTGGAAAAGAAGAAGGAAATACAAACATCTGAGTGTAAATCAGTGAAAACCAGAGAAAAGGGGGTGTGCACAGAAAGGGGAGTGGAAGGCACTGAGAAACATCTGTAGTAGGCTGTAAATAGGTAAAAGGAGAAAGAGTTATGGAGTCAACTAGGGTTTAAATATAAATTACAAGATGTAGTGCTTGTGGTAGCCACTGTTAGACCTGATGAGCTAGAAAATACCTTGAAGACTTCTGTCCTAAATATAGCATCTTAGTAGCACTTCAGTCTTTGGGGGATTACTTTGTGGGGTACAGCACTGCCTGATTATTTTCTCTTTGCTTTTGGTCTCATTTTCTCTAGTTGATAATATGTCTGTGCTGATGGGCTTTAGGAAAACCACCAGGTTATCTACCAAGCATAAAGAAAATAAGTTCCAGCACTCTTTCACTATCACCTCCTGTTCAAATCCACTCACAGAAATGTAGAGCCTACCCATCCTTTTCGTCTCTCACTGGTGCTCTGTTTCATTGCTGACACAACAAAGGAGGTGGATGCAAGTCAAGAGGCTTTGGGTTTGTTCTTCACTTTCCCAGATATATTTGGCTTCTGGAGCAATTCACAGTTTTTACACCTCTTTCTTTATTTTTTTTATCAGAGAATACAGATAAAATGCAGACTTTTGGAGAACACCTCATAAACCTTGGCTGGCAGAACATCAGAAATAAAATTAGCTTAAAAATTAGCCTAACTATTAGCTAAAAGATTATTTTAATTTTCCAACATGATTTTTTAATACCGAATATTCCCTACAAAAATTGTAGTAGTAGTAGTAGTAGTAGTAGTAATAATAGCAATGATGATGATGAAAATTCACAGCTCACTGCACTTAAATTTTTTTCCTATTGTTATTTTTGTCTCTTTTTAATGAAAGTAAAATTTAGATATATGCCAGAATGCAAACGTTCAGACTGGCTTAGTATAAATTTTGGTTACTGGTTTATGCAGGAAAATTAAGCAGAACATTATAATCTATTCCTTCTATACTAAGTAGAATTTTTAACGTATATGGTGAATTTCTGCAAGTTATGCAGTGGTAATAATGACAAGGGATTAAATTAATAATAGTGTTATTTTCTGGTTTGAGTTCTGTTAGTGCAGACAAAAATACAGTGTTAAAAAATTGATTGGGAAGCCGGTTTCTACTTAGAAAAATAATGGTTTCCAAAAAATGCAGTTAAAATGGTTGTATTTATAACTAAAATATTGGTTTTAGAATACCGTATTTATAATATAGCTATTTAGACAATATAAAGGATTTTAAGTATTTGTTTTCAAAATATTAAAAAATGTTCTGTTACTACATGAGGTATCTCATCTCTCCCTGAGTTTCGCATGCCTGTACTGCTGACAAAACTGCGCCTTTAACTACTTGTTAGCACTCGCAGAGCTGCAGAGCTGATGGAGAGTCAGCTGGGCTTCCCTGAGACTCACGAATCCCTAATGAAATTACCATTTAAATTCCAATTCCTTCCCTACCGGCGGCAGGAGGTGGAGCAGAGGGAGCGCCGGGAGGGCTGTCAGGCCCCAGCAGGCAGGGCCGTGCGGTGACAGGGACGCTGCGGGGAGAGGCGAGGCGAGGCTCGGGCACTCGTGCCACGTCCCGCTCGGGGCGCAGACAGCTGAGCGCTATTGAGACGTGTCGCCCGAATGCCACTTGGCACACGCACAGCTGCGCTCAGTGCAGGGCTTGTAAAAAGGCCATCCAGCATCCTGGGGTCAAGGGAATCCCGGCCAGATTCTTTTCTGACTGAGAAAAAAAACCCGAGTCATTGTCTTGACGAACATGAAGAAAATCTGCTCGCTGTGGGTTCCGGGAGGCTGTGAGCCGAGCGAATCCATGTTTATCCCGAAGTGTTGCACGGGTGAAGGCAGTCATGCAAAATCCAACCCCCCGCATACTCAAAACTATAGATTTTTCTACAGTTCTTCGCTTGCAATTAATATCTACTTATACATTCAAATGCTAATTATAAATGTCCACTGAGACTACTCACTTAACATCTTGATTTATATTCAGGCTTAACCGTCACTTCTAATTAATATTCTGTTTAAGCCTGTATAAATAGTACATGCCATGATTTAAAGTAAAACAGTTAAAACAGTAATGAAATAAGCAGGTAAAATTTCCGTATGATGCATACCTTTTACACCCACAGAACAAACTCTTGTAAGCCAATGTATTTCCTGGTTTTTATTTTCTTTCCCTGCTTCCTGCAGAGAAGGAATAAATAATTTTAAATACCGGAAGACTATATACTCTAGGATCCTATTTTTTTTTTTAACTTGACATTTCATTGTTTCATTGTTTGGGGGTTTTTATTGTCCTTTTGATATTTTGCTGTATTTAAGAGAATATATTCTCCCTCCTTGAGTCACCATTTCTTGTAATTATCCTTTCTAATATCTCTGCATTCATCTGCAGAGGAAATTGAGCCTTATTTTTTACACACCGAATGACCCGGCGAACCTACTCTGCAGTATGGCTTATCACAGGCAGATCATTCCTGCTTTACCATATTCAAAGGAAAGCTAAAATTAAAATTTTTTTGTAAAAAGAAAAATTGAAAGCATTTAGACTATGAATTTGTCTCAGATACCTCTTTGAATATAATTGGTTTGGGGTTTTGAGAAAACATCGTGTAACACTCCTCATAAAAATAAAAAATAGGCCATAAAAGGACACTAAAGTAAAGGGACAGGCATAACTTGAAATTAAAAATCCCCAAAATATGGAGAGAGCACTTTCTCTTAACACAGATGTACCTCAGCATTCCGCCCAGCAGCAGCAGATCGCAGTCTATACGCCTCGCTGGCTGGGAAAAATGGAAAGATTAAATTTTATGTTACGGACATATCCAAGATAGCTGAGGTTATGTGAGTAATCTTCGTATCTTCTCTGTGTTTGTTTGATACACATGGTATAGTAACATCTTTCTTGTAAAGGCTAAAGAGTTGCTGTTTTATTTGATGTGAAGCCTGCAGATGATTTTACATAAATGCTTAGATATTCATTCTGAATACAGATCTGAACGAGACGGGGTTGTACATAATTTCAATTAATTTATTTCACAGCTAGTAGTATTGCTTTACATCCATCACAATAGTGGCAGAAATTAGAGCTTTGCTTCTCTCTGAGTGTGAATAACATTACAGTGAAATTTTTAAGCAAATAACCCCCAAAGAATAAAAGATGTTATATGAAGTAATTAGATGGGATGCCAACAGGCTGGCCTCCAGGTTATTGTTAGAGTCATGAAATAATTACTTTCATTTTCATTGACTAGTTTGTTCCAGAAATTGCTTTTCTGATGAATTGCAACCAATATGTAGATGTATGAGAAGTAAGACTCATTTTAAGAACACCTTTTTTTTTTCATTGTGGAAAGGAAAGTGTCATACTCCACAATGAGCTGAACTGTCAGTGAGTTGAGCTGATGCCAGACAGACAGAAAAGACACACGGTTTTCTGTGTCAAAGTTTCTGGGACTGGGCTCTGCTTGGTTCCCTTCTGAAAGGCATTGAATTCTGCAGGACTATTCCAGATCAGCTTCTCTTTATCAAAATATTTCTGCCTAAACTTAATTCTAAGTATTGCACCTACTAGCTTTGACAGACCCAATGAAAACGGCCTCGATACTCACAGGTTTTACCTGCAGCATAGCTTCTGTTAGCATATCTTAGTCGCCACTGGCTTGCAAGAGATGAGTGTTATCATCTAGTGATTTTAATTAGTTTGTCTATTTTGCAGTGGAGTTGGCTGGCTGAGGCAAAAAAAATCTGAATGTCATTTTAAAAAGAAAAGGAAACTAAGCTTTTATTTACTGTTCATTTGTTTTCTATTCATTCACTTTCCTGGCCACTGAAAAAAGAGAAAGAAGAATCACTGTTCCTTAAAAAAAAAAAAATCTTCTCAAGAAATACGGTAACCAAAACTGGTTTCAGTTCCAGGTGTTAAGGCACTTTACTCAAACACTGGTAACTGGTGGCATTCCCACGAGAGAGGAAAGTCAAAGCAAATCCTACAGTTGGGCCGCAGGAACGCTGAAGAGAGGCAGGGAGAGAAAATTAACCCCTTGTGGGTGCTTTCTAATGAGAGCTGCGATTAACAGTGAATCTCATCTGCCTTTTCTTTCAAAGCTCATTTCTTGATCTCTTGGTTAAAATCAAGGGCAGATTCATTGGGGAGAAGGGAGGGAACTTCAGTATCCTCCATTAGGTGCTGCCTGGGCTTTGCCAACTCACAACAGTTTGTTTCCATCCTTAACACAGATTAAATCAGGGGGCCAAAGAGGTCAGAAAACTGCAGTAGATACAATTAACCCGTTTCCTTCCTAGCTCCTGATTTCAAAGCCATGTTTGTGCTTTTTTGGAGACAGATTGGTGATAGTTTTATTTCTGGGACTGGCCACTGGGATCCCTCTATGGGGAATTTAGGGCACTGCTGCGCTGAAAGCAAATGCCTCCATGTGCAATGAGATCATAGTGGTGCTGTGAGACTTCCAGGGTGTAAATCACGGGCAGTTGAAAAGGCAGCTACAGAGTGGCTGAAATCTGAGCATCCATAAGCACATAATTCATGGTTCCTGACAACTCATGTCAAAGCCACCTTGCAGCTCATCACCTCTGGCAGTGCTGGCTCTCTCCGCTCCACGGCCAAATCACCAGGGTGGCCAAAACCCTCTTGTCACAGGTCACAGCCCAACATTTAAACCCAGAGCATCGCTGATCTCAGGTTTGATACCTACTTCAGCAGTGGCTGAAAATCAGATGCAGCACCATTTAGATAATTCTTCTAAATCTGTCTGTAACATAAAGCTGGGTCATGCACTGCTCCAGTGCAAGCTGTGAGTTGGAGCCCAGAGTAATCAATCTGACAGAATACAGAATGACCAGGGACAGCATGGAAACCGGGAGTGGGAATGACTTCGGACACCTCCCTGCTGAAGGTCTTCTGAGTGGCATCAAAAAGAGGATTTCTTTTTCTCCCTTCACTTTTAGTCAAATATTTCTAAAAATTATGTAATAATCTCCCAACGCATGTCAATAATACCTAACGTTTCTCTTTAAGACTTGCCCTATTTTGCTGAAAATTATTATACTTTTTTTCAGGAAATATGTGATGAAATTCTGTAACTGACAGCACTGAGAAGAGCTGTACTGCTCTTTTTCAAACAGGCATGAATCCTTGAAGTACTGCTTTTTAAAAGCCATAAAATTGAATTTATCTGCTTCTCCCTTTTAATTGCTGGCACAGATGCTTTAAAAATATTACTAAAATGAAATCGAGATGACCTTCTTTTTCCGAGTAGGTGTGTCTCAGTATCAGCAGCTCTTTCTTTTCAGGTTATTTGTTTATAATGACAACTTCTCAGCGACGTTCTCTTGAACTTGTAAAGGCACTCAGCTTTGAATCTTCCTGTCTGATTCTTGATTTAAAACACTTGCAGACAAATAGACTAGAGCGAGTTGAAATCCAGACCAGTAAAATGGAGACATTTAGCAGCTTTAGGGCCAGGCAGTCGGTGTGAGGAAGGGTGAAGCCTGTGTGCTCGGAGTAATCCCGAGATAAGCCGAGAGCCATGTTTCCTTTGTGCATTGCTGCCATCTGCTGCATTTCATCAGCAGGCTCGTGGAGTGAGGCTTGTCCTTAATCATACGCGGAAGAGCTCAGAAAGCAGAACGAGCCGCACAAAATCCGTCTCCCCGCAGCAGTTTCAAAGTAGCCCGTATTCTTTTCAATTCGGTAACTAAACTCCCCCTCGATACTCGCCCAACTCAAACGATGTTTTCACAGCACAGACAGGAGTTTACAACTCAGTCATTTGCTTATATTTCCCATCATGCAAATTTGTTGCAAGCCAAGAACCAGTTCTGCTCTCTGAACTGCCAAAGAAATGTGGAGAGGGGACAGGGACGTGGTTTACCGGTGCTGGTGACACAAAGTGTATACTCTCCGTTAGTCATCTTCTTTGCCTGCGTTAAGTCGAATAGATCATCCTAATTAGAGTGGAACAGTGATTGGAGAGAGTTATATAAACACCAGAGCAGCCTCAGCACCGGCTGGTCCGATGGTAGTGGGTACACAGAAATTATTACTGTTAGTTAAACTAACCTTTCTATATTCCACCCCACTGCTAACCTTGACTGGTCTTTTTAAAGCCTTCTGGAGACCTTCTCTTCCTAACAGGTTGACAGCTGCTGGTCACGTCTATCAGTCTGTGGTTATACTGAGATTGGAGCTTCCCAGGTAAACTCTCTGCTGCCACTGTCAGGTCTCACTACCTACTGTGATAGTTACGGATCGCAAAAATTTACTGTGTGGTACATTTTCCTCTGCGACAAAAATGAATAATAGTTCCACGTATGGTGTAAGGAGCACTGAATTTCCAAGTTTCTATGGCTCTTTGGCAGACATCATAACTCCATGATTCCAGGTACTTGGGCCGTAATAGTAAGTAAAGGAGACTACCTAAAAGTAGAGATGATAAATCTGGCTTTGTGACCAAAGCAGAATCAAGGGTACAATACTGATGTGGTATTTATGTGGGTAATTACCTTGCACAGAAGATAATGGTTTTTTGTACAATGAGAAAAAGCTGAGGATTGGAAAAAAATCTTATTATTGATTAGAGATTCTTTCCTGCTTCTGTAGAAACTGGTCTCTAAATTATTTGCCTGGGCTAGGAGTTATCATACCAGATAAATGTTCTCTGCAGATCTCTGAGAAAAACTTTTCTTGTTTCTCAATATCTTTATTTTCTCAGACATATTTTGATTTTTTCCAGTGATTTTTAGTTGGAGAATTCCTCAAACTGTAGGAATTTAAGAATGTAAGAATTCCTTACATTCTTCTCCAGAAGTCAGGAAGATTCAGGGACCACCATGTAAAATTAATGAAAACTTCCAATCATCAGTAGAATGAGCTGAGTGTATTTATTTAATTAACCTGGTTGTCCTCACAGCAGTTGAGCATCAGGTAACATTTGCTAGGTGGGGGGGAAAATGAAATACTAGCACATAAAGGAAAATTATTCATGGTTAGTAGTCTAAAACATATCCAATATCTCAAAGTTTTGGGGGCTTTTTTTTCCCCCTTGGAACAGTGGTGCAAGACAGCAGAAATCACAGTCCTGAAACTCAAAGGGAACTTCAATTTCTCATTCAATTTAATGTAACTGATCTGGAAAAAAAATAATATTTACAATACGAGGAAAGAAAGTGGAAGGAAAACCTTCAGAATAAGAATCTCTGGCTCAAACTTGGATAACAGTCTACATTACTATAAAAGTAAACTGAATCCAAATGAGGCCTCCTTGGGTCATTCCTGAGTGTTGTAGCAACATAAACATTACTAGTGCTCGAATATATGCAGTAATGTGTGTGTATGTGCTTGCCCAATGCTATTCAATGCCTTATTAAAGTACACTCTCGAGGATCACTTAACTTTATCTTTCTCAGGGACCTTCAACTAATGTTAAATTTCCTCATTAGCCTCGACTGACTCCTTAGAATAAAAACTTTTTAAATGAAGCTGTTATTTTAAGGGTAACATACTGATTATTATTTTTCCCCTGATGCAAAAACACATTAGTATCTTTCTAAGATTTGAATCCTTCCTTGCTAGCGCGCTGCAGTCTGTCAAAATAAACTGCTTTCACACTCCATAGTGCTTTCTGAAAGTGTAGAAAGTAGCTGTTATTTAGGTTTCTAGAATACCAGTTGTCTTATTTTTGATGTCAACAATAAACCTGACCTGCAGGTGAGATAAGAGGAAAGGAGAAGTAAGGAAGTAAGAGCTATTTTTGTTTTATTTACCTTTCAGCCACTCAGGAACTCATTGGGACCCACTTTTGCAGAGACATTTAGGCATACAAAATTTAGGAAGTACTCCACATCTGCTTGCTGAGGACTGAAATACCCTAATTTTCTTGTCTCTCTAAGCCTGGGCCTTTCCTAACACTGTGGTTCTGGGGAGGGATGCTGTGAAAAGAGCAAGAGGAGGACTGGCTTCCACTGGTAGCACAAATATGCAACATGCCAAAGCCTTCGCAGGAAAACATCCGTAACAGAGTCTAGACCACCAGCACAGGTGAAAGGTTATTAGGCCTCGATTCAGGATTAAGCTCATGCACAATATATTCAGAACTGAAAGGAATAGCTGCATGCTTCCAGTACTGCCAATATTTAAGTATTTTGCTGGGTCAGGACTTCAGTTGGCCCTGCGGCTAAACGAGACTTGATTGAGCAGTGCTTTGCCAGAAGCCACCGAACGGTTTGTGTACGGTCATAAACCACCTGTACTGTGAAAGGTGGCAACTTTAACAGGAACATGTGGCGTAAATAAAACAGTAAACAAATAAATAAATAAACAATAAATGCAAAAAGGCATCCATTATTTTTTTTTTTACTTGAAAGCCAGCTGAGTGCCAAGTACTGATAGTGAAAATTATTTGAAACACTAAGTTAAAACCATGATATACTAAGCACTTCTCAAGAACAACCCTAAACCTTTATTAGCTGGAACAGAGATATTTTGGAACATGATTGTATCGGCATCCCTGCCAATCATTTATATTTTCATATTTAAATTCCTATTCTCACCACAACAGAGTCTTATTCCCTGATCAGACCCATCCAAAGCAATTCAGCCGAGATGTTCCAAATGACAAATGTAATTGATGTACCAGTTTATACAGGGCATAACATTACTACTGCATTAAGATTTCAGCATCTGTCAGTTCCTGAAAAAAATGACATGACATCATAAATTAGGAAATTGCAATATCAATTTAGCTTTGGAAGAACAAGTTGGATTAGAAAGATGAAGTACAGAGACTATCAAGAGACTTCTTGGTAGGCAGTTTAAACTGCAATAAAAATTTCTGAAGTGGACTTGGCCAGGTCTGTCAGAAGGAAATAAAGAGCAAAATCATTTTCTTATTTGAAATTGATAGAAATCAATTTTCAGGTGTCATTTCCTGAAGCTGTCTGGACAAAAGCAAATAAAATTAGGTTGAATCCTTGAGAAGATCATTTTCAAGTAACTAATAACCATGAACATCACAAGCCTTTTGCTTGTGATCTCTTGCCTGTAGAGGTGGGAAAACTTGTTGCTCCATTTAATACTGTTAATAAATTGCAACGTTTTAGTTAGTTTACTCACCTTACTAAATTATGCTGTACCTTTAAAACAGAAAGAGAGAAATCAGAAAATAATTTTCCCCCATGTCTGGAAAAGCTTGAGCAGTAGTATTCAAATTTCTAATTGCATAAATGCCGATCAATAGGCTTTTCCCTTAGGTGAAACAACAAAGACTCCCTGCCCAACTCATCATGTCCCTGTCTGATGGCTTCTTCAATCTCTGAAAAATCCTGCCATTTACCTCTGCATTTGTAGACACAAATCAGAAGCAGAACAGCAGAGCCATTGTTCTGCTGCTACACAAGGCTTCTGATAATTCTGTAGTGTTGTGGTCTTACTGAAACTCCTGGGAAGAAGGCGGAAGCAGTATGTGCTGGCAAGAAATTAAGTTATTCAGTAAATCACTTTGTCTTCAGTGGACACTTGCAAGTCTGCAGTGAATTAGAGAGCTTATGTTACAGAGAACAAAAAGAAGTTATTTCAAAGAAAATGAATGCCATACTGTAATATTTCGCTGATTTTGGCCAGGAAGCTCAGCCATCAGTGGGAAATTTTCGTCACCAAACACTGGTTTCACTACTTCTTCTTGGCTACACTTATGATGCTTTTTAAAACTTTATGAATCCAGGGACATTGAGGAAAAAAATGCAAAAACCAACCAAAACCACCCCCCTCTCCACCCCCCAAACCAAATCATGTCTCTCTTAGGAATTATAAGGTAAAGGAGAAAAGAGATGGTTTTGGGACCTTATCTCCACCCAGTGCAACCCTATTGCCAGATTAGTTCACTTGGAAAAATCCAGAATAAATCCCTTGGCAGGGTCCTTTGCCTTTTTTATTTTCTTTCGATAGATTAGAGCTGTATGGAAATCATGGATGTTTTAGTTCTGAGTGCTTTGAATGAGTATCCTGATTAACAAAATTCCTTTCTGAGATACCAGCTATACCATTGTTTGCTAAAATCAGCAAAATTCATCAAGCATTTCTTTTCAAGAATCTACTTTTCATGAGGAAAATGCTTTGACTAAGGTAAGTTACTTTTCTCTTCCTACCCAGTGGAAGGAGACACCTCTCATTCTTTATGTTGGCAGGTGTAAAGATGAGGGGAAGATGCTCATTGAATCGTGTGTCCTCTTGCACTCCTCGAAAACTCTTGGGAATGTTGCCTATGGTACGTGTTGGAATGTCACGTGAAATAATTTTAGTGAATGCCGTCACTAACCTCAGATTTCTAAGCGCCGTGTAGCACACTGTATTTGAAGCACATGGCAGAATCTTTGTCACCTTTTTTTCGGTCTGTAAAAATTAATTAAAAGTAACCTTACATAAGTACTCATAAAGGTTCCTGTAGCAACATTAACCCTCTGACTTAACATGCCAAATATTTTGACTGTGTGTTAAGTCTCTAAAGACGCAGCTAAACACAGAGAGAGTGGGTCACAAGAGAGAAGAAGTCAGCATTAAACAGGGCTAGTCAGAAGAGCAGTGTTTCACAGCAAGCAAATCAACACAAGCCACATAAAGAAATCCTCTCGAGCTCTTATTAGAAAAACCTGTCTTATTACATTCAGAGTGGGTCTCCACTGTAGATGGGCCGTTCTGGAACCTGTAGCAAGGCTCCAGCCTCTATTTTCAAATGTACATTCAAAAAGGTGGTATAGAAAATGACACATGTCCCAAAATTTAGCCCTGAAGCCCAGTTCGTGCTGCTGGGTATGTAATTAGTATGATAAAATAATACCAGATTTGGGGCCTGGGGAATGTGGCTGGAAGGAAGATGAAGGAAGATGAAGCCCCCAGAACCACCCTGTGGGCTGATTTAAGGTTCCCATTTTCTGCCAGGGTTTACAAGTATTTTGGGGTTTTTCCATGACCAGGGATTATTAGATGCAATGATTTCATCCCTCATAAATCTCTGCAATAGGTAAAAGATGTATCTGTGAAGGTAAGTAGGGCCCTGTTGCAGAACAATACCCATGAGAAAAGGGTATGAAAACTCAAGGAAAACACACAATCCCTTTTAAGGGGGAAAAGAGATAACTTCCAATGCATATTCACTTGCTGGAGCCTGCTGTAACAATGGCACAAAAGCATTGAGAGACAGCTGAGAGTGGCCCAATTTTGCAACTTTTTGAAGAAAATAAATTCCACAAGCAAACCCCACAGATTTTGAAGTAGTAGCAAGTGAAGTGGATTCCAACTGTGGTAAAGTCCAAAAAGTTGTTGTCAGATTAGGAACTTGTTTGAAAAAGCCTGGATACAATATTACTGATGTAAAACATGTGCAAACAGACTGCGTTGCATAAACAAATCCCTAACCAAACATATTTGCAGCATTACCAAAGTATTTGACAAAAACGAGAGGTAGCAAATAATCTCAGGAATGGCTCCAAACTGTGTGTGCATCCCTTGCATTGCATTTTAACTGATTTTCTACAATGGCATGCTCTTTTTTTTTTTTCCCCCTGCCTCTCTTTATGCTCAGTAGGTTTATGTAGCCAAAAAGAACTCTGCAGAACTAAAAAAAACCAACAACAACAAAAAAAAACCCTCCCCAGCAACCAACCAACCAAAAAAAACCCCAAAACAAAAACCCACCATTTTTGATTTTCTGATAAATTAGGAAAGGTAATAATGTCTGCAGTTTAAGGAGGAAGACCAAAGACAAGAGTTTTGGTTGTTATTGCTGGCTGGAAACTACTTTCCCGTGAAAGTGACACTGCTTTGGTGCCCCTACTTGTTTGATTTTAAGCTTTCTGAGACCCAGGTTGAACCTGCTGGGTCTCAAGCACAGCAGAATGTTATGCCTTCAAAAAGAACAAATTGGATGAAGCTTTGACTCCTCACTTCCTGGTCTATCTGGTTGCAGAATACAAAAATTCTGGCACTTAATGGGTATTGGAATGAAAGCACAGCACTGTTCTGAAGAAAGTCATCCATTAATTATGGTGCCATCAGGATACCAGTATTCTACTGCAAGAAAACCCCAACCTAAAATTTTTTTTCTGGTTCCAGCATAGTGCTATAAATGCAGAGGCCAAACAGCCCAGATTTTGAAATTCAGACATTATTCCAAATTTTTGAAAATAACTCCATTTTCTATTCTCCTTTTGGAGCAAGGAATGACTGTATTTTCACTTTTTATAGCCCAAGGAAGCCTGATATATCACAGACATCAAGCTGAATTGAGTCTCTGGAGTATTTTAAGCCAGCCTCTCTGAAATCACTAGGAGTGATGTTTACTCTCTTTAGGATTATGAAACCTACTCCTGAGATGAGACAGTGAGCTACTGTGCACACAGCAATTTGAAGACAATCTAAAATCAGGCTCCTGAAGATTTTCCAGGGCAACTCCTTCTTTCCTCGCTGCTGCCGTGCACTCTTGGGCTGAAAAGGTAACATTTGAACTTCTATTTGCCACTGTATCATTTTCCAAGATTAGATGTGTCGCTACAAGGGAGAGGGTGGGGCTGCAGGTGGGAAATCAGGAACCAAAGGTGTGACTTCGGGAGCTCAGACACAGGTCAGGAGAAGAGGCTGTAGAGCTGCTCAAAAGGTCTCCTTTGCGAGGTGACCAGAAAGGGGACATGAAAAGAACCGCAGCACAATGAATCGGCAGTGAGTGAGATGCTGGTTTTGGAAGGTGAAAGAACTCCTGTCCCAGTGACGTGGTTTAACCCCAGACTCCAACTGAGTACCACACAGCTGCTTGTTCACTCCTCACCCTTCCACCCCTCTGCTGGGTTAGGGAGAATGGGAAAAAGAAAACGCATAGGTTGAGGTAAGAACCACTTAGTAATTGAAATAAAGTTAATAATAATGAGAAGAAGAGAGAGAGGAAAGAAGCCCAAGAGAAAGAAGTGATATGCAACATGATTGCTCACGCCCCACTAACTGATGCCCAGCCCATCCCCCAGCAGCGATCAGTGGCTCCCTGTCAACTCCCCCCAGTTTATATACTGGACATGACATTCTCTGCTGTAGAATATCCATTTGGCCAGTTTGGGTCAGCTGTCCCGTTCATGCTCCCTCCCAGAGTCTTGTGCACCTGCTCCCTGACCGAACGTGGGAAGCTGAAAAGTCCTTGACTTAGAGTAAGTGCTGGACAGCAACAACTAACGTGTCAGTGTGCTGCCAGTGTTATTCTCACACGAAATCCAAAACACAGCACTGTACCAGCTGCTAGGAACAAAATCAACTCTATCCCACTCAGAACCTTTACACCCAGTGCTGCGGTGCATTGCCCTTGCAGTTATGCTCTTTTGGACTTTAAACTGTGTGGCTGAGCTGGTCTGCACTAACCAGGACCCTCCACATATTACACGGGGTTTTTGGTTTGCAAAACTGAGACCGCTTTCTCCCAGGGTGTGAGGGTTTGCTGCAGAAGTAGTTGCTGAGGGGCAGGTGAATGTGGGAGTGCCTGGGGCAGGAGGAAGTGTCTTCTTCAGGTGATTTTGTTTGCAAGGAGAGCATTTCACTGAAACGCTGCCTTTTGGATTTGCTTTTTCACTGATGCCCTTTGGCTCTAACACTGTCAGAAAAGGGGGAAAAAAACCCAACCAAACAAAAAAACCAAATCCAAACAAACAAAAAAAACCTCACCACGACTTTTTTTTTAGGTGTTTATTTTATCCCTTATATAAAAGTTCTATTTTGTAACAGTAGTTTCTTAGTAGCTGTTGAGATCCGGATCCCACCCATGCCCATTTGCTCCTGGCCTCTCCGTCTCCTCATTTGCAGCCCTGATGTGTTGCGGAGCGGAGAGCCGAGGCTTCGGCAGCCCCTGTCGGACAGAGAAAGGTGCGCGCTGTTTGTTACGAGCTGTAGCAGACGCAGCTGAAAGAATATAATAGTTCAGACACATCCGTGAGGCTGCTTGTTTGTCTCTGCCCACACAGTAAACTCGCACGGTAAACTCTGCACGCTTCACTCGCTAAAGATTATCTGTGAGCAGGCTTTTCTCTCGTATCGGAGAACCCCGGCGATGCCAGCCCCGCCGCCGAGAGGAAGCGCTGCAGCACAGCCCCCTCCCCCAGCAGCTTCCAGCCCATGGCTCATCTGCATAGCGCCTACCCAGCATGCAGCCGTGCCCCGGGATGCTTCCAGGAGAATGCCCGCACCAAATATAACCCATATGGGACTTCAGGAGAGATGCAGCATGTTGCATTTGAAAGAGAAACCCACGAGCTTTTGGTTTTGCGAGATCGGGATATTAGCGGTGGCATCGTAACAACGGCAGTATTCCCTTCTCAGAGGTATAAATAGTTATCCTGCCGCACTGGGTTTCGGCCGGTCCGATGGCAGTGGTATTTATAATTGATCACAGTCAGTTACAGATTTCTTTGTTCTTTCTCCACACCCACTGCTGCACTTGACTGGTCTTTTGTTGCTGAAGGTCTTAATTTTTAAAATATTCCCTTTAATTTGCAAGCTGACAGTCTCTTTTGTTAGCCTCTGATTTTCTGGAATGAATGAGGATCAAGTCAAGCGTATATATTTTAATGTCAATCCCTCATGGAACAGCCAGTACCTGCTACTTCCTTGATTTTTGCCATTGTTAACAACGCAGGCACCGTGCTTCAAAGGCATTTGTGCAACAGCAGTTGAAAGTGTTACTCACCGTTGGGGGCAGAGGAGGAAAGAGGAGTCACTTACCTGAGATTCTGCTTTAATTATATGGTTTTCATTTCTAATACACAGCATGCTTTTCACAGATTAATGAAATAGTCAAAAGGATAAATAGCAGAAACATGTGACGACTGTCTAAACCTTTTACCTACAAAACACAAGAATTTCTGCTTTAGGTGCTTCAGGCAAGTGTGCCATTTGATTACCAGAGAATACAGCAACTGAACAAGGTGGAGGTCCTTGTTCAGTGCAGGAAGGTGCTTAATTTTTGGTTGTTGTGAGCCTGAAATATTTCTTGAATGATCACTCCCACAGGTGGTGGCTTGAAGCTCATTTTCTCGAGCCATCTTAGGCGCCTCTTTCTAGACTGGGGGAAACGTGCAATGGATTTTTTTAAGTCAACTGTGAGATGTTAATTGCTGAGAGGAATATATCCTCAGCTACCACAGATTCATTTTCCTTTAGGTTCTTTAATAAGCATTTATCATCCATTTGAAATCTGTATTTATTGTTTAATTATTAAATCCTTATGGCTAAAATGCTATTGTTCCTGTTGACCTTTCTCTTCCATTCCCCTTTGGGTTTTTTCCCCTGCCTTCCTTTCAGCTACGGCTACTTCATAAATGCCTTACAGCCCTACAAATGCATAGCCTGTGAACAAAAGGCTCCTTTTGTGGACTGAGCTGCAGAGGCAAAGTTGTACCGTGTACTCCCATCACTGCCTCCACAACCTGCCTCCAACCGTGTCCACGGGCGGAACACGCAAAGGCAGTGACAGCTCTCTTGTGCTCGCACACTGCGACTGCACCACAAGGTCTGCAGGCACAGCTCTGGAAATCGAGAGCCATCTACCTCTCCATAAACCCAAATGACATGAATACGCAGCTAGAAACCTGCATGCTGTCGTGGCTTTAAATCCTATATATATTTTTTATTTTATTTCTCACCCTCAGGATTTTCTTTATCCGTTCCAAGTTTCCCTGTTACAGGTATGCTACTACAGCCCTTCTCCAAGGGTGTGGAAGCTTTTTCCTAATGAGGGCTAAAGATAACCTTCCAATAACACTCCTTTGCCATATATTAATATTTAACTTAACACAGTTAATCACCTTGGTAATAATTGTGCTCCCTTTCCCTTTCCTTTCCTAATTGTTCTCCCTTTCCTTTCAGTGGGTGTGGTGGTTGCAAACACTCAGCTCTGTCTGAATCACAGAGCCCTCCCACCCCCGCCACAGGGACACAGCCCTTCTAAATCCCAAGGGATGCACACATCAGGGATAATGCTGAGAGCCGGGTTAAATTCTGAGAGTTAATATGAGAGGCATACCTCCGCCGAGCCATTCATCACACATTCCTGCTGGGATCCCAGCAGAGAGCCTGCCTGTTCCCTCAGTGTCGAGACATCCACCTTTGCCTAACAGGTGTCCTGGAAGGTGCTTTGCCAAGCAGGCACAAGTTGTGAAGCTGGTTCCAAACTCAACAGCACCTTTTCAGGGAGAAAGGGCTGCAAATGCCTGGGGAAAGCCCCTCCTAGCTCTCACGCCAGGCCCCTTTAGCTGGCACTGGCAGCAGCCGTGGCCCAGTGGCCAGGCCCACGTGTGGGCAGCTGGGAGCTGAGGGGCCTCTCTGTGAGGTGCAGGAAGTATCCATCTCTTTCCTGGCACTGGCTTTTTTCACCATCGTGTCTCCTCCCTGCTGGTGCCACCAGCCCACCTGTCCTGCTGGCAGCCCCCATTGCCCTCGGGCAGCCAGGCCTCGATGCCATTTTCCCTTCCCTGCCTCATCCCAGCTTTCAGCCACGCTTTTGGCCGTGACTGGAGCCTGTCCCAAGCTGGGGTGCTGCCTGCCTCCCCACAGTCTTGCAGGAAAGACACCTGCATTACTCATCACTGCATCCAGATGCATTTCAATTCTTCTGTTGTTTTACAGTATAGGATCCTAGTCTGCTCTGCTTTCATGAGGAATTTTCTCTTGGTTTTCCCACTTTGGAAGCACAATCTTGATTCTGTTTTCTAACCACTTCTTCCAATCACTTGCTGCATCCTCTAGGCAAGCACAGTCATTTTTAAAGAAACCTTTTGAATAAGCAAGACGCAGCAGACTTTCTGACTTGAAGTATTTGGGAATCCACTAAGAACATGTCACCCATCTCTGCTGATTACGTCTCCTGGTTGACTTTGCAGTCACTAGATCAGTAGATAAATTCCTACTAAACACAACTCTCATCTCAAGATACATTTTAAAACACTATACCTTATGTGAGGAAGTAAAAATTACATCAAGTGTCTTTTATATATGCGTGATAACTTTTTTCCTAGAAAATTCCTGGTCTTCATACCACTTTGAACCTGAAAAATTTGAATCCGGCTGCTAGGTTTCAAATGGAATTTTATAGGCTGGTTTTGTTAATCATCCAGGGTATCAATTAACAGAATATTAGTTACTAGAACATTGTAAAGCAAATTCTAGTGAATTTTTTATTACTGTGATATAAACTGCAACAGCTCAGTCTCACACGAATGTGATGGAAAGGTCAGTGACAGTGATAGCAATCATCTGCTCTTGGTTTGATCACCCAAGTGGAATTTTCATTAGGAATTTTTAATCACTTCTCCCAGGGTCATAGTTCTTTTTATGATCAGAGCAGCTTATTTATGGAGCCACTGTTTTTCTACATCTCAGGCCCACGGAGTTCAGCAGACCAAGAAAGAAAGGTTAAGGTAACTTAATTAAGACCAATGAAATTTCCTCAGGGAAGACAAAATCCAGTCATCAGCAATTAGTCCCAGTGGTGCGTGTTAGAGAGCTCCTTCCCTCTGGAGACAAGGAAATATCTTCCCTCCTGCAGCACCAGGGAGTCTCACTGCACTGCAGCAGAGCCACTCTGCCCGCTGGGAGAGTAACTCCCTGGGGGAAGCCTTTGTGTAGGGTGGTGGGGGTCCTCAGACCTACAGCTGATGCTTTCCGTGCCTCCCTGTCCCCCTACACAGGTGTGGCACCTGCTGCACCTGGCACAGCACCTTTACCTTCTGCTGGGCAGTCTGTCACAGAAACAGTGTTGTGTTTCTGCCAAAAGGTTGTCTACGCCCATGCAGGAGGGAAGAGGGTTGTCCCCAAAATAAGCTGCAAAAGGAAAACTGCTTCCCAGCTCCCACATAAGTCTTTAGACACCAAACACGATCATTTTGGCCACATCTACACCATAAACCTGCAAGAGTCAAGTGTGATAAACAAAAATACATAAAAATAATCTTCCTCACCACAACACAACCATGTTTCTTGTGAAATTTGCTCAATTTCTTTTAGCTGAGTTTTACAAAAGTACCATAAGGCTAACAGATTACAACATTCTCTCATAAAAGCAAAACAAACATTTTGAAGAGAACACAGCTCAAAGTACAGTTAGAGAAAGTACCTTCCCTCTAGGCAAAGTTATCCTTTCACTAGAAGTTTGTTTTGTTGTTTAAACTGAATTCTGGAAGTATTAACTTAGATGCTTGGTGCAAGAAATAATAATTGCAAATATGCAACGTTGTTACCTCTGCTGAAAAAGCTGAGCTGTTTCTTTAGCAAGCGTTCCCTAGGGAGGGATGTTAGAAGACTGAATATACAAATACCTATAGTCCGCAGAGATTAAATAAAGTAATTTTAATTAATTCCCAAGGGGAAGAGAGTCTTCCCAATCTCTAAATTTTATGGAGGCTCTGCAACAACAAAAACAACAAAAAGACATGGTGTGTAATTTCAGACACTTCACAGTTTTTTTCCACCCCAGAAAACACAAAACGTTTTCACAGTGATACAGGTTATCTCTCTCAAGGCAGATACCCGGGCATGGGGAAAACCACGCCTCACTTGGCCTCAGAAGGAAGCGCTGCCGACAGCGTCACATGAAATAATTTTCTCTGTTGTCTTGAAAACACAGATCTATAATTTAAGAAGTGGTTCCCCACCAATTTGAAACAACATCAGGTTACACATCTAAAGGAGATATGCTTTCGGAATGTGCTGCAATAAGTGTGTCTCATTCCCTGCCGCTGTCCTAGCCCTGGGAATACTCCAAGGACCGTGGCTGCTGTAAATCAGAATGCATTAATTCTTCGCCTTAAGGAGCTCGCAGGGAAATGCCTCTTGCCTGCTGTTGGCATTGTCATCTGTCAGAGGGGGAGCTGGTTTTGTTGAGACATGTGGGCGCGCTCTCGATGTCAATAAGAGCTAACAGTGGTTGATGTTAATAAAGCAATACTCTTTTACACTTACTGAAGGCATGGACCTAATTATCAACAAGCATAAAAATAAAATGAAATGGAAACTTATCATGCATGTGAGCTAGAACAGAACAGCTACAGTACAGTAGAACCTCCCCTTGAAAAAAATCCCCAGGTTTCAGAGAAGCCAAACAGTATGGATAAAATGAACCATTTTGCAAACAATTCTTTTTTGATGGAAATTTCTATAGCCACAATGAACGGCACCATGGTCTTCAAATAATTTTCAATACTTCCTACTGTTCTAGAATTCTCACCCTAAGCAGGAGGACTAGGCAACAAGTCGGATCTTATTTGTGTTTCTGTAATTGGTTACAGAAGAGAAAGCTGGTCAGATAAAAATCTGAGTTCATGATCTTCTAATGAAAAAATAAAAAAGAAACTCAAGCTAAATCAAACAGACCAGAATTTACTCAATTTGTAGTAGTGGCATATAATAAAACTTTGATAGAGAAGAGAGAATAAATTGGTATCAAAGTGCAGGAGTTTAACATCTCAGTGATCATCTGTGACTATATTTAATTGTCACCCGTCCTCTGAAAATGCAAGGTAAGGATCAGATATGAAGGTTTGAGATTTTGGGTAATTAATAATGCTGCTGTTCCTGCTTTTTTTAAAAAAAAAAGGTCAAAACATTGCTACCAGCAATTCACCCAAACATTTAAGCACTTATCCTTTGTTAATTCCCACTCTTTCTCTACTTCTCCTCTTTACAGATGGGTATCTTCAGCATTACAAAAAATGAACATCCAGGAGAAAATGCAAGGAACATTTATCACATGATTTCATGCAAAATACAGCAAATGCAGTCCTTGGAGGACTTCCCTCTGCTTTAAAACATTCTGTATTTCAGGTTTTACTGCTGCTGAGATAGTTCATCCAGCTGATTTCTGTGTGTGACACAGAACCATTCTGAAAGCCGTCTTTGCGACAGAGTAATGAGTTCCCTTCCTCTTACAGCCAGTTTTACCTGTCTCAGGTTTCAGTCACATGTCACTCCAGATCCAAGGGTGCCACCAGTTTTTTTGGCAGCCTACTTCACCTCTCTCATTGGGGCTCCTCCCCATGGGTCGCGCTGTAGCAACGATAGTGGCAGTTCACAAGGCCACAGAAGGAAAAGAGCACCTGTTGCTGTGCCACTGGGAAGGGTTAAGGAGGAGACATGATGGGAACATACCCACGGGTGAGAGACAGACAGTCTCCTCCTCCATATGTGTTGGAAACTCAAGAACCAAATACTCGTGTCTTTTCTGCACTTGTGTCTTCTCTGAGTATTAAAATCCCACGCAGCTTGGGCACGTTACATTTCACTGCACACTCACCAGAGCAGGACTATGGGGATAAAACTCTATGTTCTGCTGCTAATTATTTAACCAGGATAGATTCTCCCCAGCATGTATGCTGGTGCCCAAGGAAACATGCAAGAGCTTGAAGAGAGACTGAGCTGCAAAACATTCCTCAAAGTCAATTATGGAAACACTTCCAATGACAAATTACACCGACAGCCGTGGAGACAAGTACCCACAGGCCTTGAGAGAAAACCCAAGCATTCCTCCAAGTCCAGGAAAACCTAACTTCCTTCAGTAATGACAAGCCTTTGGGGAAGGAAAAAGGTAGCAATCAGAGAGATTAACTACCAGTTCCTTCTGCTTATTGCATGAGGAGAGAATGCCGCTGTGCCTGGGTCAGGGTTCCACTAGGCAGAAGAGACTGTGAATTCCCATAACAAAAGCAGCCCTCTTGAGAAAGGAGAGAGAAGCCCAAAGGAAAATAAATCAGATGAATCAGTGCTTATTGATGTCTGCATTCATTACATGCAGAAGAAGCTGAAAAATAGGCTGAAGGGAAATTATCAGACATGAAGTTCCTTTCTGCAGCCTTTCCTGCTTCTGGCGTGTGGGGATGCTCCCAGGTCCTAACTCCTGCTAAACGCGAGCTGCCACGGCTCCCCTTGGGCTGCCTCCAGTGCCCAACAAGTTTCTCGGTGAGCTGATACAAATTTTCAGCATTGGCCCGAAGCACGAATACATTGAATCGCTGAAGCTTGTACACAGGCCATTCTTTGAAACACCTTGATTGGAAACTGCAGAGCTCCTCTCCATCGGGGTGCCTAGGAGCTCCTTCCTTCCTTCCTTCCAGTCAGACATCTCTTTTCCCTTAGCTGTTAGAAATGGAATTATTTTTGCCATTCCACCCATTAAGGCCATTAAAACAAGCCGAAGGAGGGAGATGCAAACAACCGGTAATTATATGTACACACTGGAAGCTCAATTTTCTTCGGAAAACGCGGTAAAGAGATGTGGGGTTGAAAATGCCAGCTTTTGGGGGACTCAACGGAGAAACTCTCCAGAACGGCACAGTTCCTAGGGAAGGGCGGCGGGAGGTGGTGCTAGGAGCAGGGGCGGGACTAGTGATTTCCATACTGCTTTCCCAGGATGCGGCGGGGCCTCCCAGCTGGAAGGAAAGGGTTTTTCCTGCGCTTAAAGGCGTGTCTTTGCAACCGGGGCTTTCACCGCGCTGTCGGGATTAGAGACCCGAACGCCTGGGGAGTGGAAACCGAGGGACGCCGTCCCGCGAGTAGCCGTAACCTGTACAGTGTACTTCCAAGGGAGGTATAAATACCCCTGGGGCGGGGAGGAGGCTTCGGCTGGTCCGAAGGTAGTGGGGTATCTCAATTGATTGTTCACAGTCAGTTACAGATTGATCTCCTCGTTCTCTCTTTCCCCCCTTCCCACTACTGCACTTGACTAGTCTTTTGCACCCCGAGCAGACCCTCCTGCAGCTTTCCTTCGTCACCGCCACCAGCCTCTCACTTTTAGTGCAAGGAAAAGCACACACAACCCCCCCAAAAAACTTCCATAAGTGTTTATAACAGTGCCTGCCATCGCAATATCCACACTTCCCGCCAAATCCTTGGTGGTTCAGCTTGCCGGGCGCTGCCTGCAGCCTTCAAAGCACTGAACATGACCCGGCTAACTTAGATTAACTTGGTGACACGCCAAGAGCACAGCAGGGTGCTCTGAGCAGAGGTGGCCCGTAGAGATAGGACTGACTACATGAAGCACCTTACAGCTCCCAGATGTGTCGGGATGGACAAGGGCCATGCACAGGGGCCAGCGTCAGTCCTGCCTCTCTGGAGAGCAGGGTGACAGAGAGGGTGGGGAGGGCTCAGCCATGAAGGCCCCCTGCATTTCTTGCAGTCACTGTCCTGCTCTTGGCAGAGCACAGGACCCCAAACGCCCCCCGGCCTCTGCATCCCCTTGCCCAGAGCTGCGAGTGGGGAAATGAGAGAGGCAAACCGAGCGTGAAGTGCTGGTGCCAAATCGGGCTCGACTGCATGTAATGGGTTTAACATGCAGGGGTTTAGAGCACCAGGGGAAGCCCAAGAGCATCAGGTTTGTTAGGAGAAGCTGTGAGGTTTTTGTGGGAGGAGAAAGTTTATGGATGATCCGAAACGTGGGCTCAGGTATGACAGGCACTTCAGGAGGGCCGCAGACTGAAGAATTCAGGGCATTTCTAAGCGAAGGGGGTTTGGAGAAAGGTGAGGTAGCACAAAGAACTACAGATGTAATGTAACTTTTTTTTTGTTTGGGTCCGGTTTTTTAAATTTTGAAATAATGGGAAGAGAACTGTCTGTTCTTCCTCAGGAAAAAATACCTAAAGGATTTCTGAGGAAGAATGAAATATGTGAAGTAGTTAAGTTGTTCTTGAAAATTTACTCCTACTTTTTTATGAATACCAATGCATTTATAAATACATACCACTTAGCACAATTAAAAGTGTTGCTAAGTATTTTTGAGAAGCAGTATAGGAACATCATTTTTGAAACTACACCTGGTCAGACAGGTGCAGCAGAACCAAGGTGGCAGAAGGGACAGCCTAGTTGTCTCTGATGGGTAATGAGCTAAAGCATTGTCTGAAACGATGCACATCTGAGCATTTTTAGGAAGGGAGAGGAGTCTCCTTGGCCTTGGGCAGAAGGTCTAACCACTGCTGTAGAACCATGGAGGATCACGCCTCCTGCTCAAAGATAAATTCTTTGATGGAGCATGTCAGGCACCTGCTTTCCAGAGGCAGTTTTACGCTGATGATCACAACAGACTGCAAGCACAGTTCTGGGACCTCAAGAAATCTGCCTAAGTGTGAAAGAGAGGAGGCTTTCAGGACCTTTTCTGCTGGCTGGAGCTTCACTGGGCTTTAGTCACCACCCTGTTTGTTTTGGATCTTGTCTCATTCTCCCCCTCCAGGCAGATTTTTCCCCTGTAGGTGCATCCCAGATACCAAACTTCAGGCTTTACATTCCAGTGCAGGTGCCAGGCACCTAATTTTTTGATACTGAATCTTTTACTGGATTTAACAACTCATGGTTTGGGATGAGGAAAACTTTGTTGCCTCCATAATGCTGGATGAATCTTGCTTAATTTAAAAGATTAACACTTGATTCAATTTAGAAGAAGAAAGAAAAGTTGACCTGGGAAAAAGAAAAGGTCATAGACAGCAGAGAACCACATAATAACCACTTCTTTCTTGTGGCAAACAAATGAGTACAGCAGGATACTTATGAACGCCTTTGATAGATTCTCTGAAGAAGTCAAAGTGTCTGAAGAAACTAAATTTTGCTGTTAGACTCTGTGGAGTCAGGAAATGTTCATTCATTCTTTTATCACTATTCAAGTGCATGGTCTAAATTGGTTATTGATTTCAGCCAGTCACAAAATGAAGGCAAGGAAGGTTTCAAACCAAAACAGTTTTGTGGCAATGTTATTTTTTTTCCCCTCCAAACAGTAGCCCAAGATCTACAATTCCCACTAGAACATCTTTGTACAGTTCTACTTATTTCATATCTGAGCTGGTGCATGTCTCAGGCTAAATGTTTTCTCATGTTTTTTTGCTCTCATACAGTTATTGATCTGTATTTACTAGTGGCCAATGCAGGTGATTGGCTGTATTGCCTGGTACTGCCTGTGATTCATTTACATATGTGTAGTGATCTTCACACATTGTCCTAATTTCCTCTTTCCTTTCCAAGCAGTATGTTTTCCATCAGTAACTTAGGTCTGGCCTTTCAAAGGGCAGTGCTTCACGGACAAGAGGATGACTTGCTGCTTATATATCCACAGTTCCTCTTCAGGCTGAAGTGTTTAAGTACTGGATGCCTTGTGACAATGAAGTTTGACCATTCCCACAGTTCTCAGCAAAACGAGCTGCATTGCTAGGAAAATAACTCCAAACAAGCACTGATTTTGTCCTACCACTGAAGCTGTTAACCACAGCACTGTGATCAAAGAAGGACTTTTTGATCCTTACCAGCTCTTTTGGACATTTTCCTGCATGAGGAAGCACTACCCTTATACCCACTGCTGTGTGGCTATGGAAAACAGCATGCTTCAAGGAGATCATTAACATTTATGGTGCATCTTGGAAGTGAAAGAATGAAAAAACAAAGCCCACTGTGACCCTTTTTTTTATTAAAAATGTGATTTTTCTATTTAAAGATTGGCTGGCTTGTCCAAATTGAACATGAAGGGTGATCTCTGAGAAAAATAAAGAGGCAGGCAGATTATAGTAAGGCCACTTGCATTTCCATGGACTCATTAGTACACCACTAAACAGGTCTCTTGATTTGCATCTGAAGTCAGGTGCTCTATTCCTGCTCCTTCAGGCTCAGGGAAAGGAGCTCAAATGAAGCTCAACCCATCTGTCACTAGGCCCTCTGTGAAGATCTTCTGGCTGGGAAAAGCTACAGCTTAATTAAACCAGTGGAGTTTTACTTGCTCTCTTTCAGTCATTACATCACCTTGAGACTAGAAAAGACCAAAACCGACTCAAAATCACAAAAGAAGAGCCAACCCCCACATGAAAATCCATCACTAAAGTCCACTGTCCAAAGGCATCAGCAAAAGTTACACATGAAATATTTCACATGGCAAGTGAATGCAAAAGTGCCTTCCTACTCAAAGCAGTAGCACCAATTTCTAGTGGCACATCACATTTCCTGGATGCAATCTGTGGTTCAGAAGTCAGTGTTAGCGCAGCAGCAACACTTAGCAGAGCTGTGGAGCTTTCTTCGTGTTGCATACTTTTGTTTGGGACGGGCCCATAGGTTAAATGCAAGTTATTAGGCTGAATATGGAAAGCAAACAGCTGAGAACTTGTGGTCTGACATGTAAACCAACAAGATCAGCTGAGTAAATGGCCCTGTCTAGCCTTGATTTCTCTAACTTTAGGGAAATTTATCATTTACCTTTTTCTCCTCCCCTGAAATCATCTTCTGCTGTATTTTCCTTTTACTCTGCTCTTATCGTTCTGAGCAGCATTTTACCAGGTTGTATTGCAGAACAATTCTCTCCTATTGAAAGGCAAAACATCCTAGAGTTCAGGAAGGCCACTATAACTTAGACAAAGGCAAATGGGAGGGTATTAATGCAGGCCAGGCTGGCAAGTGTCAGCTTTCACTATGAAGAAACAACTGGCTGTTCAAAACCCCAGCCTGTGGAAATCCTTCAGAGGATTGGGTTACTGATTGTGATAAGGGTTTTATTTGCATGGTTGGATTAAATACAGCTTATCTCCTTTATGTTTCTGTTAACCAAGTCACACAAGCTTGAGAAGTGAACAGCATTTCTGAAACTGAAACTCCCATCTTTCTAATGTAAGGATTTGGAGTAGTTCATAGATCAGATCCCTTTCTCTCTAGATGCAAAAATGAAACTGGAGAGTGGCCATGTCCTTCCAGACCCAAGCAGTCTCATCTAGCCTCTGCAAAGACATGATAATTTAGTTTTCATGGTACATATAGAGCTTGTTCAGACAGATTACAGCACAATGGCTTCACATAAAACCAGCTGCTCCTGACACAGGAAATCCAGCAGTAACATTAACATGACATCAGTCTGTGGCCTGAGAGCAGGCAGGGCTGTGTCTAAAGGAACTGGCTTCAGTGCAGAGCAACCTCCAAGGATGTTGAAGGAAAACAGTTGACTTGTGAGTGGGATTCTGGGCAGATAACAAGACAGGTCGTGCATGGTGGAAGAACATTTCTTCTACCCGTGGTTGCATGGCTTCACACAGCCTACCGTGGGTCCAGGCAGGAAAAAAGGGGAGCCCTTCATGGCCAGCAACTGAGAGCCCTCCCCTGGCAAACGCACTGCAGTGATGTGCAGTGATTCCTGTGACACTTCAAGCTGTGCTGAAGTCTCAGAAACGCCTGGCAACTGATCCAAGATGCTACAGCATTTAATTTGGCTAGCCTTGCTCGTAGATCCCTGATCTGCACTGACAAAGGGAGTTTTGCAACTCAAGCACAGCAAACCAAAGCCAAATTGCATAACAAATTCAAGGGTCTACACCAGTTTGACCAAGCAGATTACACAGTTTGCACAGGGCTTGACTCACTCACTACCCACATCGAGGGCTGAGCACACAGACTGCAACGCCCAGCCCTCTGACCAGTGTCCATTACCAATGCAGGCTGCCAGCAAAAGGCCTTTTGGAGCATGAACAGTTTGCAGTGGCTTCTCTTGCCTACCGAAAAAGAAAGGACAGCAGTCTGATCGCTACAGGAAATGCTGCTTTCTGAGAAGCCTTTCACCTGTATCAGTTATTCATGTTCTAACTTCCAGAAGCCCGTTTCCTCAACGCGTAGCCTCACGTACAAGAGGGCAGATAAAACTTTGTGGCACCAGGTCTGCAGTGCCTTGCTTGCTTGCCACCAGCCAAATCCTGGGCCATACCCAATAACCTTGACTGCAAATCCTCTACTCTTAACAAATCTCTTCCAGTACCAAAAAACCTAGCAGTTAATGCAGCATCAAGATCCCAGGCCAGTATTTACTGTCCCAGACACAGTGCAGACAAACTCATTCCTCAAGGAGCACCAGCTGTGCTACAGTTGCTGCCTTCCTTAGTTCTTGACCCTTCAGGGAAAGGAGCTCACCCTGAAGAAGTCTCAAGTCTCACTACTTTAGGAAGTACTACAGTTTACGGAAATAAGTTTGTTTTCGAGAGGGTGAATGTGTGGGAGATGGACCAGGCCAGGCTCCATGGACTGTTGATATTACACAAATCAGTCCTGGGCTGAAGCAGAAACTGCAGGATCTCTTCCACCTGGAACCATAATCAGAAATGATGCCCTGTGCTCATGCAGCTGTGGCTAAGAGCAAGTAAGGGGAGCTCCCTTATTCTCCTGCACCGTGCATTTCTTTTCCTTCTGTAAAAAGGGAACACCAAGGCTAATCCGCAGCACTTAGGTAACTCTTTAATGAAAGGATTTAGGATGTTTAGGAAAGCATCCTAATGCATCAGGGAGGGAAAAGCAGGCATGCATAATGCATTTAACAAATTCCAAAAGATGGTGTGACCTGTTCTTCTTAGAATGCATCAGTCACATAAATATCACTTTCTGTACAGAGATAACAGACCTCACGATGAATCCATCCCAGCGAGTTTCACAGAAAGTTGATGCGATGTTGACAGTGCACACAGCAAAGGATAGGATACTGCAACTAAGGAAAGCAGTTTGCTTTCCACTACGATTCTGCCCAAAGCTTAGAGGCAACAGCATCCTCATCTTGCTGGGAAGTGATAAATGCATTTGTTATGACATGCAGATGCTAAGGTGTGTGGCACAGCCAAGGACTCACAGGAAATGTGGCCAGGTGACACTAGTGTAAGGATGGAACAAATCCTCATTCCCTCTTCTGCTCATAACCTAAACCCATAACCTGCTTGGGGTAACACTGCCTGCTCTTGCAGCTCACAGTTGTCAATAAACTGTAAGCAGTACTATAGCTACTGTATTCCTGTTACTTATTCAGCTCTGACTTAAGCACTACTGCTCCAGAACAGGATTCAGGTGCTTCAGCACAGTACTGAAGTACCTGTTTATGTACCAGGCTGCCTCCACCTGTGGAGGCAAGGAAGAGAGAGGTGGCAGGAGCACTGAGCAAGCACATCTAGGACACTCCCCTGGGCTTTGTGTCTCTTATTGCCACAGGGGCTCTCTGGAGGTTGCAGGGGTTTCAACCCAGAGAGGTGTTGGTTCCTGCTGGGAGGAAGAAGTTTAAAGAAACAGTACAGCATTGACAATGACAATGTTCATGATTTAGCACCTGTCAGAAGACAGGCGAGAAAAGCTCATGCTCAACTTTAACCCTTACTGTCCCAAGGAGAATGGTGCTTCAGCCCTGACTGTAGCCCTCACCACCAATAAGGGACTCTTCACCCTCCCGTCTACATGTTCCGTATTTATCCGTATCCTCCTGTGAGTTAGGCAGCATATGTTTCGGAGTAAAACCCTTTAAGTCTGCAACTAACTAACAAGGAGGAGCAATTTAGCTCCCCAAAGCATTGTGTGAGGTATTTGCTTAGGCATAGAACCTGAACTATGTTTCAAGAACTGATTAAAAAAGCCTGTGACGACTTCTTTGAAGAATTGAGTTGGTAACACTCAGTTGGCAGAGAGGACAGAACTTGTTACTTGGCCAGTACGTATATTTTCTAAAGCTGAAAAAGATCACCTCTAGTGCTCAGTTAAGCCTGATCTCGCTCCTGTTGCCTGCACAACGTATTTAGAACAGATTATAGCTTCTGAAAGCTCTACAGAAGAGCTGCAAACAGAAATGGCAGTAGATGGGAACATAATGCACTTTACCTGGTAAGAGTCATGTAAGTGAAATGCTGCCTAAGCTTAACAGGCATCTGTACACTTAAGGACAGTAGAAAAAAAAAGCCCTCTAATGTGAAAAGAGGAGATGGACAATGCCAGGGCCTGTGGTAAATGATGACACTGCTTTAACACTTAGTTGCTTAGCATTTCCCAGCCTCTGCTGATAAACAACAGGAGCTGAATAGCATTCAGGCACACCCCAGCACTCCCAGGAGATTTGATACTGTCCCTCTCATTCATAATCTGCTGGTGAGCTTTGTTCACTAGCTTTGGCTAAACCATTAATTAAGGGAAAGCCTTCCTGCAGTCCCATACACCTCTGCAAGAATAATCTGATAGTTATGCTTTGCTGTGTGCGTTGTTAACAGTGGGAGACAGTCCCCTGTTAAGGCAGAAGGGAAACACATCCCTTCAACAGGGATGCCAAGTGCAGTAGGAAAGTGTAAGGACTACATACCCCCTTGCAGTCCCTTTTGGGTCCTCAGACTCTAACTGAACAGCCACCTCCTGGACACGGCTTTATCCTTGCTACACAAAAGATTGCATCTCCCCGGAAGAAAAAACAAAGACTGGGTAGTGGTTTTAGATCTGCACACCCTCCAAAAAGCTAAAAACTAATGCAACAAGCAATTACTGAGGGAAGAGCGGTGGTGTTCTGCAAGACAGAAAACAGTGCTGCTAGAAGCACTATCAAAACTGCCTCAGGGTGGCTCAAGTTGCACACACCGCAGCATCACAGCTCTGAGAAGAGGCAGACGGTGCTTCTAGAGTATGTAAGTCTGCAACACCAACATGGCCCATAAATCCACGGACATATCTCATCTGGGCCATTCAAAATAAAAGCCCACTTTTAAATGAATATACTCCCAAGGGGAGCACAGGGAAGATGTGAATATCCTTTGTACCTGCAGTAGCTGCTAGAGGAATAAAGGCCATTAGAAGGTCTCAGTCTGCTTGTCCAAAGAAGAATCACTATCAAACTTTCCCCTCTGCAAAAGGAAAGGAGACAGTAACACATAGATCTGATACCAGAACCCCAGCATTTCCACCCACTAGATGCTCTTTTTCTGCCATACCCCAATTACTCCAAAACATATTTAGGAAGACTAAGATGTAAATGGGTCAATACGAACTAGTAAAGAGAGGTACATTAGAAAAACTTGCTATTTTAGCATCACCCTCTCTATTGAGAGGCACAAAGCTAAAACAGGTCGAGAGCATATTTAGTTGGCAAGTACCTGCGTCTTATCTCAGTAGGACCAAATAATTCATCCATACTTTAGAAAACCTCCATTCTTATCCTCAGCTATGAATACAGTGATAGAGTCACATGAATAGGTACACAGAAACATAACAGAAAAGACTAGCTGAAAAGGCTGCTCCCCCCAGTAACCATAACAACAAATAAGAGAAATCTGTTTGTCTGAGGAATCTGCTTCTCTCTTTTTGGTAGTATCTTTTAACTTAAAAATAGCTGCATTGGAGTCAAAAAATAAAGCTCAAGATAGTCACAAAAAATAAAGGATGTATTTTTCTCCAAAGATCAAAACCGTAACTAACATAAGACATTCATATTAGAGTATTAAGTTCAGTGTCCAGAAAAAAACTCGTCTGCCATATAAAAAAAAAAAAAAAGATACTGCAACTGCTTTACTGCTCAAGAATCTCTTTGCTCAAAACTGCTTAATTCTTCTCTCACAAAGTTTTGTCAGTAACTTGATTTTAACTACATTGTACAAACAATTTTTCTTCTCCACCCTCATCTTATCTAAAGCTCTTCTTTTGTTCTGGAGAGTTTTGTTGCATGCTCCTCAATGAATTTGCTCAAATGCTCTAAATCTCTGTCCCCGCCTTCAAATTTAATAGGGTTGTTCTTCTTGTCCTTCGGAGCAAAGTAGATGGTGGGGAATCCCTCCACTTTGTAGTGGTCATTCGTCACGTCGTTGGCAGTAGCATCCATCTTGGCTATAATTAGATTTTTCTCATTCTTGTATTTTTTGCCTAGCTCATTATACACTGGTTCTAGTTTCTTGCAGTGTCCACACCATGGGGCGTAGAACTCTATGAGGACATCATTCTTTGGATCCATCACTATGGTATCAAAAGTTTTACCCACTACCACTTTCACAGGCCCTTTGTTATTTTTTGGCACTGGCTGGGACTTCACAATTGGCTTCAGTTTTCCTAGAGGGAAGCAAAACACAGCACTGTTAGAATGTGATAAGAGCAGCCCTTACAATCTCCCCTAAGAAAGGGGAGAAGTACATCCTCCTGCCAGGGAAAAGTCACTGCACCGGCAAATGAACTTGCCTCGGCATGAAACACAGGTAACTGGTGACATTTTGGCCCAATAACCTTGTGAAATATGGGCAACAGTTTGTTCTGCAATTCCTTAGAACCCTTCTCCTCGTTTTATGGCTGTCCATCCCCAGAGTACTAACCCGTGATTTATTATAGTAAACCCAAATGTGAATGATCAGCTCACACTTTAAAACCACAGGAACATTTTAGGCTTGTAAAACACACTCAGTGTACTGGAGCCATTGCCCCAGGAAAGAACTCCTGGAAGGGTAAGCAAAATAGCTTAGAGAACCCTATTTTAGAAACTGTACCTTTTTTGAACGCCAGCACAAACTGCCTGAGTACATCGGAGTCAAACTCTTCTGGTTCCATGGCATACTTCTTGCCACCTTCATCCAGAATGGCAGCGTTGACATCCTCCCCACTCTCGAGCAGGCCCAAGTCTTTTATTTCAGAAGAATAATCCTCCTCATCAGAAACAGCAAACACGTATTCAGGGAAGTCTTTAGCCACTTCCAGGACTTTGCCTCTCCAGTACTGGGTAGCTGAGAAACCAGAACAGGACAGGATTGGTAATTTCTAGTTCTTTAGTGCCTGCTTCCTCTCCAAGTGGAGAAAGGGTAATAGCAGCAAACTTACCAACACGGTAGTCAAAACTGAAGTCCACAGAATAGTAGACAACCACTAGAGGACGCTTGGAGTATCTCTTGGCATCGTTGGAAGGCTTGCGATGACCAACTAGAGGCAAAGCGTGTTTTAGCACGTGCTCTTTAATCTCAGATCCGTCTGTAGAGTCCTGCTTAAAGGAATTGTGAAAAAAGTTCAAACAAACAGATTTAAGCAGCATTTCTGTTACACGCTACTAAAAAAACTAATATTGGTACACACATGAATGCGAAAGAGGGAAGGGCACGTTATAAAAACAAGGCTGTCACTACATTGTTCAAACCTTTGAGCACTGAACATTGTAAGGACAAATTATAATGTGAAAACTTAACATCTGGACTAATTTCATAAAGTTCTCTTGAAAAAAGCAATACAGTTTCAGTGGACACACAGGTTGACTCAAATACCTAGTGAGAGTACTTCCAACAGGAAGGTGTCAGCTGATCATAAATACAGAGAAAGAGAACCTTCAATCCCACATGCAAACCTTTTAGCTCTGGACCAGCTACTCACTTTAAGATTCAGAACGCGCATCTTGGGCTCATGCTTCGACTGAAATTTTTCTGGCTGCATGACAACCAGTTTTCCTGGCGATGCTTTCAATAGTTTTGCAATCTCGTTGCTGAAGGTGTGATGGAACTTATAATCTTCTCTCAAACTGTTAGCTGAAAAATTTAGGTTAGGGTGAAGGAAAAGTCATTAGAAATGAACTGACAGCCTGCAACCGAGATCTTGAGACTATAACTGCAAGGAAACTCTCTTCCTGTTCTCCAAATGACACAGAACACCCCAGTCTTGGACAACAGCTCTCATCCAGGGGTGAGAAGCATGTGAATACACATACAATTGCAGTAGCACTGTTTGAATGCTGTTCAACAACCCATCCACTTGATGAGTTGTTCTACACACTCAAACACCTTGAACAGCTTCCAAAACATATACAGCGAAACAGTTATTCTTTTATCAATCTCCTACCTCTTGGCTTCCCCCCAAATAGGTCAGCTAGCCAAACTAGTTGCTTTGGGGCAGCCTGGGAAACAGTTCTGTATCTTGCCATGCTGAGGCAAACAAATCAGCTCCTAATCCAACTACGACAGCACCCCCAGAATCAGACATAGACAGGTTGCCAGGAATGGTCTAGCTAAACTGACCCAGAAGTGGGTGATGGTTCTTTCTCCAGGCCTCTCACCCCAAATGAGTTTGGTGAAGACTGACTCTGGACTGCCAGCTATGAAACAAGAGTAACAGATAGTATGCATATCTAGGCTTTAAGCCAAGAAATTGTGCTTTGTTCCTCAGGAAGGAATTTTCCCTCCTCTTTAGTCCACATGTTTTTAGGGACGCAATTACCAAGCAGAGGTATATTCAGCGACTGGCTGACACTTGAGTTACAGCCTCAAAATCTGGTGTGAGCTTATTTTTTGAGTACAAGTAGTAGATCACCCTTCCTTCTACTTCTTCTTATTCCTCTCCAACCTCCCCTACTGAACTAGGGGCCGAAATAAACGATCTCTCCATGCCCAAAGTCCTGGGCAGAATCCCAACAAAACATATATTTGATTAATATTTTGAAACATTCTTTACCTGCTTCCTGATAGAGCTGATAGGTTTTGTCACTCTCTCCACTAAAGACACCAATGATGATGACATCATCCCCATCCCTCAGAAATTCTTGTACCTGCTTGGTAGCCTGAATCTGTTTGGATGGAGGACCAGCCTGTTCAATCATGTAGTCGACGATACCTGTGAGACAAACCCGCCCCCAAAAAGTCGCTTAGAACATTTATTGAACTGAAAGGCTCAGGCATTCCATCTCAACATTGCTTAATACCACATTTCCCATGGACACCTTTCCTCCTGTGCAGCCCTCCCACAAGAACTTAAAGACCAAAACAGCAAGACCTCAGTCCAAGTTTTTAAAGCTGCAGTTCTGAATATTCCCATTCACGTGGGTTTCAGAAGAGGTGACCAAGCACACAATCCATGGCTATTAGTTGATCTTGCAGGCAACCCTCCTTTCTGAAATTCCAGACCCTTCACTGTCTCCTGAAGGTGCTATGAGCCAAAGTGCTACTTGAATAGTCCTAAGTCCTTCCTCTTATTAAAACTCCATAATGAGTATTTTTCTAGCCCTCATGGTGCATTCCAGCACAATTAAAACCTGCCCATTTACTCATACTGCCACTGCTTCACCATGTGTGTTTAACTTACTTTACATTGAAAGGAGCTGATAGTACCACCACAAGATGTTATAAAGATTAGAGAGAAATTGAAACTGCTGGCCCCTGTAGGTATGAGAGCACAATTTTTCAGGTTTCCCAACTGCCACAACGTTAACGAGTCTGCAAAATATTTGCGGTCAAGCCCCCAGAAAACATGACAAAGCGTAAGCGGCGGTACCGTATTTTTCCCGTGGACCGCTGTAGTCATAAGGCTTGCCCTTGCGGAAGATTTTGAGAGTTGGGTAGCCAGTAACATCAAACTTCTTTGCAAGCTCAGTTTCAGCCGTGGCGTCGACTTTAGCCAGGGGGATGGGAGGCGTGCGCTTGCTGAGCTCCTGGGCAGCCTTCTCGTACTCTGGAGCAAGCCTCTTGCAGTGCCCACACCTGGGGAGGGAGAGCAGAGGGCACTTTTTACAGGCCATTACGCCTGCCAGGTACCTTCTACCTCTGCAGTGGAAGAGCTAAGTCTTCCAGAATGCAGAAAGTAGAAATGGGATCACTAAATCTACAGAGGACACTTCAGCCTGGGAAAACGTGCCTCTCCAACCTGAAGCTGGTCTCTGTGCCTGTCCTCACACTACTCTAGTGAGCTTCATTTTTAGAGGCTGTTTTTAAACTAAGGACCAGTTCTCTTTGGTTTTCAGTATCTCAGTGTATTCCTAAATTAATAAATATTGTGAACCTTCAGTGAAGATTTGGACATCACCGCTTGCTGAGACATAGATCCAGTCTAGTCTGCAAGTGACTTGCAATGTGATCCTCGGTGCAGATTTTAACTGAGGTACACCAGAGCTACACACACCTGCAGGAGGCAAAGGTGTGTAAAGAGGCATAACAACAGAATACAGGTTCACCAAGCGTGCTCAGGCCATCTGTGCTAGACAAATACAGGTGACTGCCTTCTTGCTTACCATGGAGCATAGAACTCCACCAGGATTATGTCAGCACCATTCACAACTTCGTCAAAATTATCCTGGGTCAATACCAGAGTAGCTTCGGGTGGAGGGGTCCAGTTGGGGTCAGAAACCTCCTTGACTTTGGCCACAATAGCTGAAATACAGTTCAATAACCCAATTAGCAAGTACGCATTTTATCATACCAGTAGCATGTCAGATGCAAGAGATGGTATCAAGAATTTGAAATCAGAGTGGCAAGCACGGTCTTGGACCAATGCTTACACATCGAGCTTACATGAGAACACTTTCTTAATCAAGCTCCTTTATGCTTTATTTCCTTGTTGACACTGCCAAGAAGGTCTTCTCTTCACCCCATAGAACGTCTCATGCAGAGCACAGATCTGTACTTTGCAGCACTGAATTCCATCTCAAAACAGACAGAAAAGGTAGTTTTTCCCCCTCTGACTGGATTTGGGCATATCAATTAAGCAAAATACAAGTGGGTTTCTATACAGTCAATATATAGATCAAATGTGTATTGGCTGATCCTTCAGCAAACATGAGACTGCCTCCTCTTCTAGTCAAGTCATATTTCTAGAAACCTTCTGTCAATAACAGCACTACCCACTACTGCAAAATTGTCCTCTAGCATGCAGCCTGTTGAGAAAACAGGGAAAATTTCAGCGTTCCTAATATTACTCGGCTTAAGATAAACTAACTGGAGATCAAAGTCCTTCAAAATAGCCACACATAAAGAAACAAGACCATATGCTACTTTGCTTTCCTACAGGGAACTGCAAAGGACTGGTGCTTACCATCCTCCGTCCGAGACCCATCATAGTCAACAGCTTGGCCTTTTTTCAGGATTTTGATGGTTGGGTAGCCACTGACATCAAAACGACTTGACAGTGAAGTGGCTGCAGTAGCATCTATTTTGGCTACAGGAATAGGAGGGTCATTTTCCTTCAGAGTTTTGGCTATCTTTTCGTACTCGGGAGCAAACTGCTTGCAGTGCCCACACCTGTCAGAGGAAGACACAAGTAGGTAGGTAAATGCATGACAGCCACGCAGAGGTATTCTGCATCTCAGCATTTCCAGGATGCCTTCTGACAGATGTTCACATCATCAACACGGCAATGTTTGTCTTGCTACACGTTCAGATCACGGAGAGCTAGAGAGCAACTGGAGCTAATGTACTCTTTGTTCATATCAAAACATATTCAACATGGAATGTATTGCCATATGCTTTATAAAACCATTGTAAAAAAATTCAACCACTGCTTTTACAACAAAATTGTAAACCTTGTATTATGCTCCTCCTTCCTTCCTTCCCCCACAAATATGGTCTCAATTCACCTTCAGCTTCTCCCTAATCGAGGTTCATCTTCCCTCCCTAGCACCCTAAATTGAACTAAAGAGAAAATGCAGTAGTTAAGCTGGCCTAATGAAATCTCCCACCCACCATGGTAACACAGCATCTGTTCCCTCTCTGGCCACACCAGAACTCTCTGGGAAGAACAGAGGCTCCTGCTGCAAAAACAGGCATGACAGAGGATACCAGCATAAGAAATGCTAAATATAGCCTGACAAGCTAAAGATGAAACCAGGAAAATGTGTGAAAACAGAAAGAAGTGTGTGGCAGATAGCCTGTGCTCCTTATCCTCTCAGCTGGTAGGAGGGGGAGTAGAAAAATAGGAGAGGTGTTTAGTCTATGATGATACACATCCTTCTGCTCAGATAAATTACACTTCTTGTTTAGTTTTCATGCAGGCAAACTACAGCTGCAGAATTAGTGCCTACAGCCAAGCAGAGATGGGATTCTCTGCGACAAGAATGGCACAAGTTAAAATGCAACTCCACCTCAAGCAAGATCATATTCCCCCTCTATTCAAAGCCTGGAGAAGGACCAATGAGTAAGTCATTTTTTTGTATCACTGAGCCACAAAGGAAAAGAGGTTCTGACTGTAACACTAACTCAGCAACTCTACTGAAAATATCTTTTACTCTTGTTTTCCCCCAGTAAGCACCCCTAATGTTTTTGTTGTAAGAATGCAAGAGAAGACACATTCTGGCCTAAATCCTTTGTCTTGGTTCTATGCAGGTAAGTCCATTGTAGCTCCCTGGAGCAGACTAGTGGTGCTGTGTACCCTGGGATGCCAGCAGAACTGCCATCATTAGGTGGATGTATGAGGCACTGCTTAAATCGATAATACAAACAAGATATGTCCCTAATCACACCACACCCTTCTGGCAAGGACAGAAATGCGAATTTGGAAAGGAAAACCTTCTAGCAATTCCCCTGCTAGGGAAGCCTTCATTACTCCATCTAAATGAGCAAGTGCACAAGTTCTCAGTGGTCCAGCACTGGCACAGGATAATAGCAGGCTGCAAGACTACACTGCACGACTTTTCTGGGCCTCACTGGGACCATTTCTGTTTCTTGACAAGCATAAAACAGGGATGGAATCAGGCTTGTTCTTCCCTGGGCATGGAATCCTTCAGTATGACCCACATCCGTGGAATAGGAGCAGGCTATTGCTTATTGCATGGTACAGGGGCAGGAAGAAAGGTTCCTCCACACCACCAGAATCACCTCTTTCCCTGGACTACAGCAGAGTCCAGGGCATCTCCTGCAGGCAAGCTACTGCTATGTCATCTTTAAAATGGCAACCCAAGTTCACTTTTTAGGAGCACTGATGGCAGGGAAGCCCTCTGACACTGCACCCAAGGAGGTGCCACCGTGAACCCACCATGGTGCATAGAACTCCAGCAGCACAGTGTCCTTGTCTGCAGTAAAGGTGTCAAAGTTTGCATCATTCAAGACTAATACACCATTTTCTTCTTTAACTACAGAATCGTCGTCATCTTCATCATCTTCTTCATCGTCATCATCGTCACCATCATCGTCAACGTCTTTTGTAACAGATTCTGGAAAAGTAAGAATACGATACAGATTAGATTGTGTCAAGTTTGACACTAAAGTGACAGTACCAGATTAAAGATGGATCAGGTATCTCCCGTGGTTAAGGAAAGTACCCACACAAGTTAGTTTCTGCTTCACATGCAGTGACAGCTATCTCAGTTTGCAAAGAGCTTGGACTCAGATATTTGACCATTTCAATTTTGTCCACAATCCACCAGCTAACAATATTAATGTTTCAGTAAGTATCAACAGGTATTTCACATTTCAGGGTGAACTAACAGAATGGACACAAGGAGAATTAAAACACACAGATCTATGCAACAGTTGCCACCAAGGTTTGTCAGACACCTTGTTGAAGTGTGGGCGGTGAGACACATTTTGCTGGGCAAGAAGGGCACACAGATGATACTTGACTTCAAACAGAACCCCTTCATCATGCAGCAGAACAGCTGTCCTTTAAGTGTAGCCAACCTGAGGTTGGAAAAATTGGCATCTTATACCAAAAAAGCAGGTGTTATCTGTCCCCAGTGCTTCCCTTGTACCCCTACACACAAGACCTGTAACGCCACAATTGCTAGGTGCTGCCTGTCTGAAGGTCTAATAAACACACACTTGCTATAAACACAAATGTTAAAATCTCGCTACTATCATGGTGGTTTGGAGGCAGCACTTCAAAACTGTGCTTCTTTCCTGACAGCTCCATCCACCTCTGCCACTCTTGCTTCCAGTTACAGCGATGTTTCAGGTCTGCTATTCACTGGGGAGCCTTTCCACTCACAGGAGCATCAATCACTCTGCTCTGGATCAGCACCAGGCTGCAGTGAGCATAAAATCCAGCAAGCGGCTGCAGGAGTCCCATGAAAACCCACTCCTATGCACCGGGCAAATGCCAGGTACTCTTCAAAACAAAAACAAAAACAAACAAACAAACAAACAAAAAAAAATCCAAAAAAGGAGGGAAAGATTCTTTTTTCAAAGAACTTTTGGGGAGGCTTTTGATTTAAGACCACTGGTCCAGAACAGGCCTTTCAAGGAGAAAGCAGATTTGTTAAATTACCGGAGCAAAATTAGCACGCGAAAGCTGAAGCCAGGACATTTCTACTGGTTCGTTCTTTGTTGGCTTGGAATTTGAGATGGTTTCTTTAATATCTGACCTTTCACATGTTCCTTTAAACTTTTTTTTGAAAAAAAACTACTATCTTTCAAGGAAACCAGACCATCCTGAAGGACTTTAAAAGAATTTCAGTTACAGAAAAAGTAATGAAAGTATCTCATCCCAAATGAAAACTGCAAAACAATGAAGCTAAGTCCCTTTCGACTAGTGGGAGTCCTAGGAGTAGGCTAGAAAAAAAAAAATTTAAAAAGGAAGAAAAGATTAAATTTTCTTGTTCATAATTATTTTCTATTTAACTGGCTTTTGACTAAGCTGAGAGGAGTTACTGCAGCAGTATCCTGAAAATACTCTGATTTCATCAGGAACTTGAAAGTTAAGACTGATAAATATGCACTATCCAGATATGAAAAAGTGAACAAAACAAAACCCACTTTTCTCAGACCAACAGCAGACAATAAGAACAATCTCACCGTGGATAAAATCATGCCATTAAATTGCAATGCCTATTTTTATTTTAGAAGAAAGTATAGAAAAACAAGCCTATATGCTTTCAGGAAACAGTCTGGGCTCTTGGAGAAAATACGTTGATTTTAATTAGAGGTCAATTTCATGTACCACAAAAATATTAAAGCTTCTGATGAGGGGAGAGATCACAGGAGATCATTTATCACACAGCAGTAGTCAGCTGGATTAGGTTTCTTTAACAAGTACTAGTGTTTCACCTGATCTTTGAAGCAGCTAAAAGCACTCTTTGCAAGCAGACAATGCCTCCTGTGTTGCAGCACTGGCTCACCCTTGAGTGAATCTATGCTGTCACATACCTGCAGGACCACCCTGGTGAAACAGCTGAATTTCAGGGGGCTTCAGCAGGCAAAACTTCGGCCTTACATGGGTGCCCAGCAGTTCTGAGGGCTGTGTTTCACCGCAGGGTGTTCCTGGTTGGCCTGTGCCTGAATTCCTGGCCATTGAATTCCTGGCAAACTGCTTCAGATATGTTTTTTCCTGACACAAAGGAATATGAGCAAAACTAGCTGGCCAGTTCTGCTCGTGCACCTCAAACTACCCACGAGGTTGTGACCCTTGTCCCTGCCCACTCTGCTCACTACTCACCCCCAGGAGAGACAAAGACCACCGCAGCTACTACAGTGGCACCTCTTTTTTAGAAAACCAAGAACAAGGTATCACCTGCAAAAACATCCTGCAATTGTGGCAAATGTAACCATGAGATCCACCACCCCTCACCGAAATAATGTTGTATCTTTCCCTGCGAGTGGCTGTGCAGCCTGCCAACATCCCTGACAGTGACACATTGTCATGGGCATTACACACACCCACTTCCTCCTCCCTGGAGATGGAGGCAGGACAATAGCACTGTAACAGCAGGACTCCACCTTTCCCCAAGTGCCTTAAGGAGGGCGTGCATTAAGAAAAAAGTTAACCACACCTAGACACCGGTCCTTAAGAGTGCAGACTTACCTTCTGCAGCTTGCAGCTTCACCAACACCTAGGGCTATCACAGCTACCTCTGGCACCCCCTCACTGTTGGCACTGAAAGATCCGTTTCAGGGATGCAACCAAGTACGGGAGAAGCAAGCAGAACTTTTTTTTTTTTTTCATTAAGAGCCAGAAACTTTCCTCTGCATTAAAGATTTACAGTTTAAAGAGAACAGAATGAGTCTAACTGTGACACCTGAAGTGGCAGAAGTAGCTAATAAATACTTGCATAAGCCAGCTCATGAAAATAAAACAGTTGCCCCCAAACTGAAGTGTCTTTGTTTCTTAGAACGACTTGCAAAGCCAGTGGACAAACCAACAGCTGTGGCTAAAAGTTGCCCTCTGGTAAAATATGGATAACACTCTTTTACTAAAAAAAAAAAAAAAAAAAAAAAAAAAAAACAAAAAAATTAAAAAAACATAAAAAAAAAAAAAAAAATTCCAAAAATTTCAACACATTACTACAGAAGTCAAAAAACATGATCAAGAAGGTACTTATTTTAAGACTTGAAGTACACAATGCTGGCCGGCAGGTCTTCTTCAGGATGACAGCTACTCTGAAATTAATTCTTACAGTAACTTCACTGAATCCTCAGCGTTTATCAGAAATATGGCCTAGTAACATTTTCTTAAACAAAGCAGATCCTGTACAAAATAGCTGCATCCAGACATCAGTGACTTGGGGACTCTGCCTGAAAGTTTCCTTTTGAGGAGCACACTGTTCCCTAACTGGATAAGCTCAGTTTTCAGAAACCCAGAACTCAGGACTCATCATCTGTTGCTAGGGCATTCAAAAGACCTTCAATAATATCAGCCCCCCTCAATCTTTTCTGTAGTAGATCCTATATGTGATTCCTCCTTTCCCATCATCAGGATGCTAAGGGTGTAGCGGTCACGATCCAGGCTAACCTCACATGGAGCATATTCGCCTCTCTGCCCTGGTCAAACCTCACTTCCCAAATCATTCAGTGCAACAAGCTGGGTTTGATCAGAACTTTTCATCTCTCTAACAGTCAATGTGCGTAAGATTACTTCCTTGTTGCAAAGTAAATTTATTCCGCTTCACACAGGTCTGCATTCCAAGGGCAAAAATGGAAATCCCCAACTACGTGCACTTTTAAGGCAAAGGCTTTGTAAAGCCCAGTTCATGATCTATGTACAAATTCAAGATATACAATAGAACCTGGAAAACGATTCAAGTTGGGCAAAGGATTAGTGTTCAGCTTCCACACAGCAGGAGATACTTCCATCACTGTGTACCTTTCATCCCGAGAACTCCTATAATGAGAAGAACAGCAAGCATGGGAAATAGTGATGAGAGCCTGGCCCACAAGACGCTGCGCCAGCCACAGGTAACACTATAACATCACAGGTGTTACTGCATCCTTTGAAGATGGCAGAGGAAATCAGTACGAGGCTTTGCCACATGTTACAAAGAAACCATAATCGTGTTCCAGCTAAAAGCAGAGAAAGAGGCATAGTAATTGTATTCCAGTTTACAACAGAAAAAAAGAAAAGAGCCCCACAGGAAGATTCTGTATCTCCATCTCCTTACTGCAGATGCCATATCCTTTAGAACAAATCTCTTCATCCTTATCCTACAGATCATACAGTTAGTTACACAAACAGGGTAACTGATTTAAATGCACTTCTGCAAGTTTTAGTGCCTGTTCAGCGAGCAAGAATTTGCAGGACATGAGTTCAGAAGGTCATCCATAATCCACTCTCTCTAAAAGCCCTCTAATACTTAAAATATGGCAGTGTTCATGTAGGAAATATGAAAGATGCATAATTTACCAAAAACCACATGAAAGAAACTTAAAACCAAAAAAAGAAACACCTTCAAATGTCTGCCTCCTACGTACAGGCACTATACTCAATAAGCTTGAGCAGCTTTGTTTCAGCTAATTTTGGAAAGGAGGAGACACATGTCAGTGAAATTCAAAGACAGTGGGAAGAAGCACCAAGAAGATGGTAACACTGGGCCTTCCTTCTGTGGAAAAAATAAAAAATCAGTTCGAAACACGAAGAATGCACAGATTCCCTGAACAAAGGAGTAAGGAAAAGAGTGCTCAGTCACAGAATCATAGAAGGCTAAGGGTTGGACGGGACCTTAAAGATCTCACAGTCCCAACTCCCCAGCCATGGGCAGGGGCACCTCCCACTAGACCACTGCTTAAGGTCTTGAACACTGCCAGGATTGGGGCATGCACAATCTCTCTGGGTAACCTGTTCCAGTGTCTCACCAGCCTCACAGTAAAGAATTTCTTCCTCATATCGAACCTAAATTTCTCCTCTTTCAATCTGTACCCATTACTCCTGGTCTTATCACCACCGTCCCTGACGAAGAGTCCCCCTCCGGATAATGAAATCGCAATCTGTCCGATATGAGTCGGAATAGCGAAATCGCAATTTTCCTGGCGATTTAAAAGCCGGGGATTGCCAACACGGCTAATTGTTAGCTAGCTGTTAACTTCGCGCTCGGGAGAGGCGAGGCAGAGCCGCCCCACGGCGCAGGACAGACGAGCAGCGCCGGGACAAGCGGCTCGCATAGACCTCAGCGCCTTCACGGGGTGGGCTCATCGCCCTGCACAGAGGCCTGTGAGGAGCATCCCAGCCCCGCCAGCCCGGGATCCCCGCAGCGCCCAGCGCCGGGGCTGC
>VZTA01009471.1:379308-406693 GCA_013398855.1 Mohoua ochrocephala
CTATGAGGACTCGCCGCGTGCGGCGGGGCGGGGCTCTCCCGCGCGGGGGCGGGGGGAGGTGAGGGCGCCGTGAGGGCAGCGCTGGGGCTTCTGAAATCCTTACATTGCGAGAGTAGGGTTTGGGTAAATTGCCTCGGACGGGAAGGGTGGGATGGAGCAGTGGCGCCTGGGGGCTCCCACAGGGGCTAGAGAGGGTGTGGTGCAGCGAGCCCGTCGGTAGCGCCGTGCTTGCACGGGAAGGTGTCACGGCACAATTTCTGTCCGTGGTTCTCCAGATGCTTTACCTGGTGAACGTCTAAGAAGCAACCAGACGGTGCTAAAACCTGGGCTTTTGGTGCTAGAATTGCCAGTCTGGCCCACACTTGGGCAAATTGCAGCTGCTCATAGGCTCATGGAACAATTATTTTAGTTTTTACAAAACTTTTGACTCTCGAATAGGTGGGTTGTAAGCATAAAGCACTGCTAAGTTCAGTGTGCGGCAGTTACACTGTAAAAGAGTAGCTGTAGCTTATGATAAACAAATATCTTCAAGGTTTTGAGATGCAAGCTTAAAATACAAACTCCGCGGTTTTAGAGGGTTAAGACATTGCCTTGCTCTGAAAGGCTACTCTTGCATCAGTTGCCATTTGGCATTTGTAAGTGGTCTGTAGGTTGAAAAAAAAAACACATTAAAGGCCTGCTGTGTTCTACATTCTTAAGTTATAGCCTGGAAGTCAGTGCCTTTCCTCAACTCAGCTGCCAAACAAGTTATCTTGAAAACACAGCAGCTGATATAGGAGCAGTTTTTAAACTTACTCGGCATACCACTAGAATGGAGTGAGACCTGATCGGAACCAAGTTAAAGCTATCTGGATCCTGCCAAAATTGTGATCCTGACCCTGCTTGGTTTTGGTATCAATATAAATATTAGTTTGATTAACATTTATATTCAGTAATTTGATGATAGCACATAATCAGATTGGACACTCCATGTTCTCAGTGGGAAAAATTAAGAGTATGAAGGCTTTTATTTAGAGTCTTGTTTACTGTTCAACACAACCCTTGATTTGAATATCATCTTGGTGTGTGAAATATTTACTGTCTTTGTCCTCCAAGTTTATAAGAGAGAGAGTGGCTATTGTAATCCATTTTTTTTTCTCATTCATGTTGGAGATTTTCCAACTGGCAGTGGCCTGGCAAGGTAGAGGAGTACTGTCAGGCCTAATACTTCATGACAGACATTGTCCAGGCCACTGCCAAACTGGTTAAAAGAGCTTGCAGAAAAAGTGAGCATGTAAAATGGGGAAGTGGTGTCAGTATTGCTTTTGTCTGTTGGAGTGTGAAATACTGGATTAAATGCTTTTTCTTTCGTGATGTGTTTTATGGTTATTGTGGTTTCTGTCTAAACAGGTTAACCAATTGGAAAAGGAGATCAGAAAATTTGCTAGGCAGTCGAGGGTGCCAAGTACCAACATCCTGCCAGACAGCGGAAAGAAAGTGCAAATAGTACAAATATAGGGAAGGTGGGTTTATTATTACTTATTTGAACTGCAAAGGAAAGCCTGGAAGGCAGAACCCCTGTGATCCCTGTTCAGCCAAGGACAGTCTGACCGAGAGATTTGCTGAATTGTCACTTCATTGTGTGGGTAGTTACAACATTGGGAGCCCGGATGGATCTTAGGCACGTCCCACTAGACAAACAGGGCCTTGGCAAAAGACCATGGTCTGGTCTGTCTTCAAACCAGCAGGGCTGTGCCTGTCTTCCTAGATTAGGGTTGCCCAGGATGGCACAGCGAATACAGAGCTGCAAACGGCACGCCAAGCAGACGCGGGATTCATCACAGACCTGCTGGAGTGCAAGCTCCATGCAATCGTGAAATACACTGGGCACTTGGAAGAGTGTTCCACCTGTACGGCTCTTCCAAAGGATTCCTTCCTGCTCTCTAAAGGCCTACTTACCTGTAGGACTGACCATATGAAGCTGAAAATTCTCTGGGCTGAGTACTACTGGTAAGAGCGCTGCTGCCTTTTGCCAGGTGCTCATTCCTTATGTAAGTTAATAACAGGAACACCCTCCTCTTTGCCAGGAGGGTCTCTAGGCAGAAGGTAGGTGGAACATAGCCTAGTATAGGGTCATCTATGGGTTAGATGCATGGAAAAGTGAATGGCACAAGTATCTCGCAGCTTGTCCGATTGTTAGAAATTGGCCAGACAAATCCCTCATCCCAAGACACACTGGAGGGCCCGGAAAGCGTGAGGCCTCACAGAGCACCTGTGGTGTAGTTTCTGGGTAAAAGGCATTTCTGCCTGATAACAACTGCTGTGCTGCAGAAAAATACGGGTATTAGTGCACTCTGGTTTATTGCAGCGACTGAACCAACAGCTGTGGTGGCCAGGGGGCCAGAAGACCCCGGTGCGGGGTTGGCCCGCTGATGGACCAGCTCCCAGGTTTAAAGATCCCCCCTTAACTCTGTTTAATGGCTTCTCTCATCAAATCTTGTAGACCCCTATGAGGATGTAATCCAGCCCCCTGTTCCCCTCTCTCCTTCTCCTCATTGGTCGTTGATTGTATAACCCCACCCATCGGGACCCCTTTACAAGGGAGTCTCGAGTGGAAAATCGTTCTCTCCGTTTTTGGATACTTTCGAATAAACAACATCGGAAATCCATACGGGGGCCGCCTCTCTCCTCTGGCTGCGCCTGGGCAAATTAACCGCGTGTGGGATTGGCTGCGTGTTTCCACCGCACGGGTGTGAGAGGGTAAGCCAGCGAGTGTGCACAGAGGCACCGCAGGGGTTTCCTTTGCTAGGGGACACCTCTTGAACAAGCGGCTGCTCCTCCGCCCAGCCACCCACGCGGCGCATCTAGGGTTATTTGAAAGTGGATTGCATTTTGTGCATACTGCGTTTTCATGTCCTGGTAAGGTGTCAGCATCGCTATTGGCAGACCTGCATCCTCAGGAACAAGCAAACGATTGTAGTTCTTAAATGTTCCTGAGAAAAAGCATGTTCAGTGTGTGTCTTTCCTCTTGGTTGAAGTTGCCAATGGCTACTTTAAAGTCGTCACAGGTTTCACCTGTGTTCTCCAACATCACTGAGTGGTGGACTGTGGAAATCTCTCTTTGTATCAAACTGTACTTTTCTCCTTCAAAAGGTGGCCTAGACACTGTGCATCATTCTGCACGTTCCGTGGCGTACAGTTGTTGGCCTTAGAAGATGCATATTCAGCAGTAAACATCAAAAAAGAAAAAGCCAATGTTCTTTCACAAAAATCATGAAAACTTTAAGGCATGTCAGACTAAGCTACATAGGACTAACTTCTGCTATTAAAACATACTACAATCTCAAAAGTAAATTTGGGCCTGCTTGGCCCTTCACGGTGTGTGAGTCGACACAGGCAGGCAGCTGGGACAACGACAAACTCACAGTGAGAACTCAAAGAGGAAATTGAGGTAAGGTTTAAAAGGGCACAGTGTCACACAGGTGTTTTGAATGATTTTTCTGGTAGTTTTCTTGTGAACCTCAGTTATCTTGTTTGCATAATAGCTGAATTTCACATGATGTGAGTTGCCTTGCACATAATCTTCATGTAAATCACTTCAGTGAACCTCAAAACAATGCTTAAAATATCCATCCTGATTTGCATTTCACCTAAATCTAAAACCAATTTAGAGCAAGAGAGACACTTGTAGAACTCATCATTTTTTGCTCAGTGGTTGATTCCTGTATTAAGATGCTTATTTTAAAATACCCTTCAATAATTTTCAGTCATCATTGTAGGAAGACTATAGAAAATTTGATATGAAAATGTTCCACTTCAATGCTACTAAATTCTTGCAAGTTAATGAAATATGGCAAGTCACAGTGATATAAATACTATTGATTCCTGTACTACTCTCCTGTTTTGCTGCAATGATTTTGGATGTCTATCTGGATGACTTCTTTTTTTGCCTTCTCTTTTTTTTTCAGGGATCTGCTTCTTAGTTCTTGGTTCTCTGTTGCCCCTTGTTCTGTCGCTACCAGCCTTGGTAAAAATTCTCTCTCCATCTTTCTTACAAGGCCCCTTCATATGTTAAAAGGCTGCAATAAGTGTCCCTGGAGACTTCTCCAGGCTGAAAAATTCCAACTCTCTCAGCCTGTCTTCAGAGGAGAGATGTTGTAGTCCTCTCATCGTTCCTGTTGCCCTCCTCTGGAGTTGCTGCCACAGGTCCATGTCTTTCTTGTGCTTCAGGAAAGGAGCAGGATTCCAGAGCTGGACACAATATTTCAGGAGAAGCCTCACCGGAGCAAAGTAAGGGGATCCCTCTGGATAGCGTCCCGTCCTTCTGGCATATCAAGTGTATTTGGACACTTGCTGCCGGGGGGATTTGGGCAGCATTTGTGGTAGTAAGTTAACCAGTGCCCAGGCAAAGGAATGTGATTACTTACTCTCAGTAAACTGAGATGCTGGCCGGCACAATGCTGGCCTGTGCCAAGCAGAGCACTTCCAAGGACTTTGGAACATTCTTGTGGAGCTGGCACATTCTTGGAAGCTGTCTGTGTGCAGCCAGCCTGCTTGGAGAATGAGAGAATTTATTAGCATAGGTGCAAGCATCTCCACACTGGTTGGCCTGAGTGCCCAGGAATATCCCAGACGTGCCTCATTTACTGGTATAGGTGTGGCAGTTCAGTGATTTGTAAGTTGGTGCCAAGGACAGAGAACATGTAGGAAAGTGTGTGCTCACTGAGGTAAGTGGCCTAAATGCTGACCCTTACAATATTTTTCTTGGAGTTCTACATAGTAAGAACCAATGGGTAATGAGATTACTTCAGGGGTCTGTGAAGTTACATCTGAAATTTGGATGGCCACCAATCCAATACAGCTCTGTAAGTGAAGTTCATATCTAAACTGTAGTTTATATCTATTTTTTTTCCTTCAGATGAAATATATACCTATAGAACACTTTCATGGAGTTTAGTGGTAAATGAACATGGAATAAACTTCAGAACTTCCAGCAAAGTCACATTCTGGTGCTTTCTAGGTGCAAACCCAGTCTTACCAGTGTCAGCCCTACAGGGTGCTGATAGCTTTCATGTAACAGGGTGCGTGTAACAGAACCTTGATAGTGACTGCTAGAGTACCTTACTTTTTCAAAAATCATTTTTGACTTTTTGTACAGATGACAGAATGTCCTACCTCCTGTAAAGGACAATTAAACATGGTGAAGTTCAGTGCATTGCTGGCTCTAATTGCTGGCTTTTAGAAGCAAGTATTGAATGATGCATCTTAAGCAAGCGGCAGAGAGGAAGAGGAACTGTGTTTTTCTCAGCGAAGGTGCTGGTGAGGGACGTGTAGAGGAGCAGTTGTGCTAATGCTGCTGTGCAGTCACTGGAAACACTGGTTTCATTTTGGGGTTGTTGTGGGGGGTTAGTGGAAACAGATGGAAATATGGATTTCCCAGCATTGTCTATTTACACTTCAGTGCCTGAGTGGATTTATCTCTGGTCTTAATTTATCTTTACTCTGATCCTTTGGCCTGTGAAGAGATCCACTGATCCTACAGGAAAAAAAGAAGGAGATATAACATGGAATGAGCATCCCCTTGAAATGAAGGTCCCATCTCCAGCAGAGCGGGTGTGGAGTCATATGCACAGTCGGTCACAAGGTGTCAGTGTCAAAGAGCAAGTTGGAGTGAAGGGCCTGGGAAGTTGATCTCCCAGTTCCCCATTCCGGGAACGCTGCAGGAAACAGTTGCTGCGTTGGCCCCTGGCACTGGAAACTGTTGCATTATTGCTGGGGTTTGAGGCCATAGCGCAGGTCAGGAATCTTTCCAGCTCTTTGCAGGGTGGTTTTGGTTTGGTTTGTGCATAGGACCCAGCAGAGAGCTGAGAACTTTCTGAGGAAAGGTGAGAGCCGGAAGTAGATAGGATTAGGAGCAGGAACAGATTCTGGCCTGAGGGGGAGGCTGTTGCCCTTTGGACAGCTATCCTGTATGGTACAGTACTCCACTTGGCAAAGGCAAGTATCTCACATGCAGCTTTCAGCTGACATGTGAAAGCACTGGCCTTCCAGGCTGTCACCTGTAAAGAGTCCATTTTTTTATCCTGGAGGATGATACAAGGGGTTTAAGACTGACCTGGCTTGCTATGGTCTGTTCCAGATTACATCTGTGAAAAACTTCCTGACAAAAACTGCTGTGTATAACTGGCACAAGCTGGCACGGCTTTTCCATCTCAGACTGTGCTGCATGGGAGTCAAGGGTGAGGGAGCTTGTGGGGCCATGGGAAACCCACTTTTATAACTCTTTCATTAAAATTTCATTATTTTGGCCCATCCTACCTAGGATTTCCAGGAACTTCAGGAAGCAGCTGTTTTCCAGAAAGAAAAACATGTCAGGATAACTCATGGTTGCTACTGAAACATTTTCCAGAACTGTAGTTAGGACATGGTGTCCTTGAGATTCAGTTGGATGCTCAGTACTTCCTTCATGAAAAACCTTTCAAAAGGGTTACAAAGGAAGATTAGAAGTCCTAATTCTCTCTCTTCCACCACTGACTAAGGCTGAGTAACAAAACATGCACTATTATAGATCAAAAATTCCTTCTATTTATAGCAAATCAGGACTAGACTCCTTGAACTGTGAGATATATTTATTTTCTAATTAGCATTGCATTATTTTCCAAGCTATTCTTGCTCTCTTATGCTGTAAAGGCTCAAACTAGTGTATTTTTCTCCTAACCACAGACTTGCATTTGCAATTTGTTGTAGAGATATTAAAAAGCCATGTCATTCCTGTGTTGCTTCTAGCTTTTTTTAAGGATTAAAACCACCAAGAGATGCTGCTTCTTGGTCTTCTGCTTTCAAACAAAATCAAGGCATAAGTCATCCTGGAATATTAAATTCTTAAATAATTACATTGGCTAGCTGACATCCATTTTTCTCATATATGTACAGTTTGCCCAACTAGGAGTCGCATTATTGCCATGAGAATTCCCTCCCTGCTATCCAGAGCTGCTGTTCCAGCCCATATGGGCATACCCCAGCTCACTGCTTTGGGTGCCAGCAGTGACAAAGCTGTTGAGAAACTGCCAGTGTGAAAGCCTTGGGAAGGCTTCTGCAATTTGTCCTGATTCAGATTCACCAAGGTGCAACTAAAAGCTACTGGAACACAGGCAAGTCTGAATTTTCCCCTACAAGCCTGCAGAACTGTACACTACATTTATGTGACTGTTGCTCCAGTGGTTTCCATTTCTCCCTTTTCAGAGCCTCTTGCCAGAACAGTGCAGGAAGAGCGACCCTCTGTAATTCTACAGACTTCACCCACACTTGGCCTCTATGTGAACCCAGGTGGCAAAGCCATTTTTATGCTTATTTCCATAAGAAAGTGTATTGCTCTCTCACCTCATTCTGTGGGGGGCAGCTGCTAACGGTTTGTGGTCAATATTCTCAGGCAGATTGTGGGTGAGAAGGAAAGCGTCTAAAAGCAGTCACGTGTAGGCTTGGAAGTGTTAGGCATTTACACTTTGAAAAGCAAGAAAGAGTCCTGCAGTACATCCTCTCCCTTCTTTTGGGCTTCTTACTGTCTGACTGTGGTTAAAAACAGTTCTTCCTTCAAAATCCTGCCTGTCTCCTGTTGGGGAGCCCCAGCCTCACCTCACCTGGCACCTCTGGAAGGAGCCCATTGTTTTGGTGGATGAGCCAGGAATGGAAGCAGAGTCAATCATCTGTGATAGTACTGTCATTACACTACCTGCTGTTACATTGGCCTCATGATTGTAAGGTGGCTTTTAGCTGGTGGTTCATCAAAACTGAGTATTTCTCATGTGCCTGCTTAAAGCCTGAGATGGTCCAGCTTGGGAACAAATTTTGTGTTATTCCTTGGCTGTTTGAGCAGGGCCTGTGTGGAAGGGGTCTGTAGATGCCTGAAGGGACTGTGGAAATCCCATATTTTGAGCCTGCTGGCGATGCCATGAGGAAATAAAAACCACAAATAGGATCATACAGATAAAGATGCAAATACAGTGCCTGTGTCTAATTTAGCTTCATGTTAGGCCATCAAATTGCCTTGCATTTCTTAAAATTTTGTGCCTGTACTTCCTACAATGCTGTTCTTCACTAATACTTTTACTCCTTCAATTTTAAGTATCCTCTTTTTTCAAATGAATATTTGAGTAGGACTTTACCACACATGGAAACCGATGAAAATGGAGAGACGAGGTTGTTCTGTAGGGAAGGCTAATACTTTTCATTTCCAGCCCCTTCTTCTCGTGCTTATAGAAGGTCCTTCCTGTTTAAGCGACATCCCTGGAGAGTGAGGCATTTTTAACCTAACCTGCTACTTTGTGCTGAAACTGACTTCCTTGCACGGAAAATCAAGAAGAAAAGACAGGTAGAGAAAAGGAGACAACGACAAAGAATTGAAGAATTGCAGGGGGAAATTCCCATTCACAGCTTGTTAAATCAGCTTTGCAGTGCTTCCGGATGTCTTTGTAAGGGTGCGAGAGGAGAGCAAAGCAGTGGGCACTGAGGAACAGAACTGCTTGGGAAAGAAGACGATTTTTTCCAGACACAAAGGAGAAGTGGGATGTCAGGCTGCAGTTTTCTAACGGGCTCCGCCAGCTGGGTCCTGGCCCTGCCGAGGCGCGCCCTGGGGCGGGCGGGCACCAGGACCCCGCCGGGACCCCCTCGCCGGCCGCCGCTGTCCGCGGTGCTGAAGCTCCGCGGGAAGGAGGAGGACGGGGAGCATCCGGCAAATCGGAAAGTTTTTAGTCTTTTGCGCGCAGGCGAATGAGGAATTCTGTGCGTTGGCTTCTGCTGAGGTGGTGGCCGCGGTAGGTCTGTGCAGGTTGGTGGTAAAGCTTTGGTAGTGGGACAGCCTCGTTGGCAGTGCTTGTAGCTGGGATATCGGTTCAGTAAAGAGAAGCCTGGACGAGGAACCAGGGCATAAGTCCAGCTGTGACAGTGTAAAGAGTTTGGACTGAAGCATATCCAAGGCTGTACTTGTGTCCTGGAAGCGAGTCCAAGTAATGGCAGTGCTGGGGGTCTTGCTTATTACAACCTTTCATTTCCTGCAGCAGTGAAATGGTCACATTCACTGTTCCACCCATCCTTCCACAAGCGCACACAGCACCCAAAGAAATAAAAAGAAAAATAAGTATACTTTTCTTGTTTGAGAATAGCGCTTTTTTGCAGTGGAAGTCAAGCTTTTTGTGCCCTGTTTCAAACCTGTCACATGGAGGCATTGCAGCAGAAAGTTTACTTGGAATCAGCAAGGAACTTAATGAGGCTGTTAGCTGGGTTTTGTAGGATAAACAGGAATGAGCTGAGTGTGTGCTTTGCAAGGTGGAAAAGATGTGAGAGCAGCAATGTTTTGTGTTAAAAACCTCAGCTCTTCAGGTCACTTTTAATGTATATCCTTAACCGTGTGTAGTCACTGGAAAGCAGGAGCATACACAGTTTATGGCCATGTTTAAGACAATGATCCTTCCTGCTGGCTAAGCCGCAGAGGGGACGGCTGGGAGTAACCTGCTGCTGGGCTGAGCATTAATGTGCTCACCAGCCCAACGCAGGTATGAGGTACTGCCCACTGTCTCTGGGAGTGGGTCAATCCTTGATATTACCAGGTGTCCATCTTCTGACCCTCTGCATTTCTGTGAGGAATTTAGACCTTGTGTTGTTGTTGTTACTCTGGAATATTTACATGACTGTTTCTGACTCCACAGGTTCTTTCTTTGAGTTTTGTTTGGGCTTTTTTATTTGCTTATCTTGCGCATTTTAATTTGCTCCGTTGACAGGAAATTTTTCTGACTAAAGTCAAGCCAAGGGGCCAGCCAAGCCTCAGGTCACATTCAGCTGAACCTCAACAGAAATGGCTATGATCTCCAATTTCCCTCTTCGAGGGTTTAATCTCTTTTGATCATTGATGACATTGTTTTGTTGATAATTAGGTTGATAATCAAGCTGAGTCTCCACTTACATCTCTGTCTAGTGGGCTGCAGCAGGGTTTGGAGTCTTAATGGCAGCTCTCAAATCAAAATCTGGCATCACAGAATATGCAAACACCAGCCTATTTAATACCCTGACTACCTGGACCTCTAGTGTCACCACAGCCTGCCTTCTTCTTGATCATTTTTAGCCTCTTCAGCATTTTATTAGCATCTGGTTTTGGGCGGTGATGGAGATATAATACAGACCTGGATATAGGACACAGAGTTCAATGAACCTTTGGTCTAACCCAGTAGGGCTGTATTTTTGTTTTTAATATTCCAAGTCAGGTTGTCAGCTGATTTAGAGCACCTGAGACAGTTCTGAAAAGATAAGAATTCAAGATCCTAGTTTTGTTCAGTGAGAGGTTTCACAAAAGCACACAGGTGACTGAAGCCTAAATTCATTGCTGCTCCTGTAAAGTTTAATTGTGTTAGGAACTGAAGCAACAACAGCATGTCTGTTTGTTACAGGTGCCTATTTTTTCACAATTTCCTCTAGCATATTTGTTGGAGATTGGCAGACTGCATGGGTGTTTGGTGTAATTTGATGCAGTCTTTGATAAAAACAGACTTCCTGAAAACATGCAAAGTCTTCTACACATTGAAAAGTAAAGGGACAATATTAAAATAACTGCTGGTCTAGGTGTTGACAGAGTGAATGTCACCATGGATATCCCGGTCTGTTTACAGCAATAATAACAAAAACAAATATTTTCAATTCACACCCTGCTTTTCAACTCAAAGGATCCCCAGGTGGTTTACGAATGACATGCAGGGATTGCTTTACACGGCACTGAACTGCAGTCACAGGAACTGTCCAATAATCTTTATTGGTGCTGCCTGGCAGTCCTGAGCGAATCTGTAGGGATTGTTTGGGAAAGCAGACTGTAAATGGCAGAACTGAAATATAGTCGAGACCGAAGTGTTGGAAGTGCTGTAGCTAATAGTTGTTACTATTTCACATGTCAGTCTTGAAAGGCTGAGAAACCTGGAAGACCAGGTCCTCTTTCCTGTGAAAAACAAACAAATAAAAAAGACAACAAAACTCTCCCCCCAGCAAAACAAAACAAATCAAAACAAAACAATGAAGAAAACTTTTAAAAAACAAAATGTATGAAGTTTAACAAAGACAAGTGCCAGATTCTGCTTCTAGCATGGGACGACCCTGGATGTATGGTCAAATTGGGGAATGAGAGGCTGGAGAGAAGCCCTGTGGAAAGGGACCTGGAGGTCCTGGTCGATGGCAAGTTGGACATGAGTCAGCAGTGCCCTGGCAGCCAGGAGGGCCAACTGTGTCCTGGGGTGCATCAGGCACAGCATCGGCAGCTGGGCAAGGGAGGGGATTGTCCCCTCTGCTCTGCACTGGGGCAGCCTCACCTCGAGTGCTGGGGGCAGTTTGGGGTATCACAATATAAGAAAAAATGAAGTTATTAGACAGCATTTACCATTACAGAAAATAGGGGATGAGGGGTATCACTAAGCATAGGCTGTGTGAGGTCCTCAAAGTCCTTTGCAAATGATTCTTAAGGCAGTTTGGAAGTGGTTCTTCACTACATCAAATAGTAAGAGCTACTATGCCGACTTTCTTTGAGCACAACACAATTCAGGGAGATCCCAGAGCAGGAATCCTTAGTGCACTAATTCCTGATCCTTGTTTTTACAAAACTGAGCTCACTTCCCACTCAAACAGACATTTTCCACTCACATTTCACAGCTGTAGAGTAAGACACGTGACTTGAAATCTCAGCAGCCTTCAAAATAGTACAGTTATTCCAAAGAGCACAATAATTCCAAATAGTACAATTAATTAAGAGCATCCACTATGGAACATCCACTCAAAGGGCTTCAACAGCACCAGGATTCTGGACCCTGCTCTTTTACTCCACTGAGTGTTCAGGATAAAGGGCAAGTGACTCCACAGGTTTTATCTCTGTATACCACAGGCAGGTTTGAAAGAATCCTCACTATTTGAACTCCAATGCCTTTTAAGTAGTAATCACCAAAGGAAGAATTCCTTTTCCCTTTACCTGCTGTTCCTGCTTCCTGCAGGGCCATTGCTTGCCATGGAACCACCTGTGGCTCTCCAGCCATTCTGGGCATGAAGCAGCTGACCAAAATGTTTGCAAGTCATCTTACAAGGTAACATGGGATCTTGGTAAAGATCTGTGAGGCTGCAGATTTTGACTATTCTAAACCTGCTTTCTTTGGGCTTGACATCTACAGGGCATTCCAGGTGCAGTAGGCCAGGCTGCAACAGAGCTACAACAGAACAAAACTGGAGCAGAATCTGGCTATCCTGGATGTTCCCAAATGTTAAGGTTCCAAAGAACCAGTTAGCAATCAGAAACGTGGGGGCTTTATGTCAGGGGGTACATCTTGCTGCAAAAAAGGGAGGTCAGGCTCCATACTCAGTCAGAGCAAAGTTCAATACTGAAGTAACCTGAAACCATTCCGCCTTGTGGAATGTTCCTGAAATGAATTGTGTTTCTCCTTTTGTCCCCTAAATGTCACTGAAGTGATGACTTTCCTTTGTTGCTTGTTTTTAGAGCTAAAAGAGATGGGAGAAGCATTCCCATTCTTAGTTGGAAGTACCAGTGACCAAATGTTGACTTTTGTTTCTTCATGTCCTTGTTTCTTCTCAGCGTTCAGATTGGCGTACAGGGCATACTTGTTTGGTGTGTTGTACTTTTGGATCCTTTCAGAAACAGGGACTATGAGGATGTTTTTTTCATTAGCTTTCTAGAAGATTCAGTTGCCATGCACCAATTTGCAAACCAGCCTGGAATGGCTGCTACTGTGATGTCAGCAGAAAGCCACGCCATGCTGCTGCCAACGGAACGTTGCTGTGGTGCATGGAAAGCCCGACTGTCCAGAGCACCTCTTTGACATGCTTCTTGCAAGAGGGTACTCTTGATCCAAGGGTTCTCAGCTGACAGGCTGCCCCTTGGCACTGGGGGTGCCATTTTTTCCCTTTTCAGTGCACAGTCTGCGAAATTGCTGCGCAGCATCGCTAAAATGTTCAGGCAGATCTCTGCTGCAGTTCGCCGTTTTTTCCCATTGGCTTATTCTTTCTATACTTGTCCAGACAAAATCTGGTTGGTGACTCACCTAGCCAGTAAGTAGAGGGTTTTTTCCTAGGTACATCAGATCTGGCATTTGTATCAATGTGTTTTTTATACTATCCCATAGTAACTGAGTTGATTTTGAAACAAAATGCCTTTAAGACACCAGGACTTTGGTAAAGCTCATGTCAACAGCTTCAGCCAAAAAGGAGATGTCTGTAGCTCTTCCGTGGGGTGTGGGCAGCTTTTGCTGCAAGGGTTCTTTTTCCTGCATGGGCTGGCCTGTGGCAGTGGGGTCTGTAATTTCCTCAGTTTGCTGGTTCAACAAAGACAACTTCCAAAATGCAGATTGGCAGAACTTCTGAGAAGTCTGTCTAAAGACTCCGCAGTTATCTCCAGAACTGAGGGAAAGCAACTTATTTTCTAAATCCTGTGATTAAAAGATTTGATGGTCTGACTTTACAATGGCTGTAGAAAAAGGTATATTGTGCTGTTTTCTTGCTTGCTATGCAAAAGAATCGTTGCTACTGGAGGGACATCTCGGAAGAAAAACACTCTTTATTTGGGTCGACTCATTCTGTAGGATTCCCCACAACAGGCAGTTTTCTGACGACATCTGTTTTATTTTCCCCTGCCCATTACAGGCGAAGCCGCACATGGATACAGAAAAGCCCGTGCTTCGGTGAGTGGCAAAGTAACCTCTGACATTCCAAGCATTTCAGGATTGTGGAGCAAGCCATGAACTTTGCCTGCTGCAATAGGTGCCAGCCTTGTAGCCTGAAAGAAAGTCCTTTTCAGTGTCTTTGCATCAGCAAAAAAGGGGTCCCTGGCTGTTTTGTAATTTTCTCTTGAAGAGCTTTTAAGCAGATGAAAGTCCGGTTTTGCAGACAGAAAGTTGCTTGCTGTTTGTTTTTAGCCATGGTGGTTCACAACAACATGCAGTGCTGTCTAATTAGCCCACTCTAATTTAGTTTTAGCAACTTAGAATCCCATTTCTATCCAAGTTTATGATTTCTCCTTGGTATAGCTGGATAGATTGATGCATACAAATAAGACTGTAAATCATTTGTAACTCCTTGTCACTCACACTGCTCTCTGTCCACAGAGTACACCACCAGAATCAGAAGCTGCTTGGGCTCCCTCTGTTTCTAAAGAACATGAGGAGGAAGAGGAAGAAAACCAAGCTCCACCTGTTTTTGGACCAGAACGTGAACTTCCAGAATCAGTAAGAGCCAGCTTTTGTCAGCATTGGTTTTGGTGTAATTCGGAGCTTCCTGTTTGTGATCAGGCAGCACTGGCCATTCATGGCTGAAAATTTGGAAGGCTGGAGTCCTACCATGACAAAGTGCTTCCCCTACCACCAGCCACTGTCACCTGGAAAATCAGCTCTGAACTTTCAAGTTTAGTCATCATTTTCCTGGCATTCTAAGAGGGGCCATGGCTTTATCTCAGTGTAGCATAAGTGGTAGTGTGGTGTCTTTAAACGCTACCGGTGTAAAAGTGAGCTACTTTGTACCAGTGCAGGCTCCCTGTCAGCAGCCCAGCCAGTGGTCCAAAGGCGCAGTTCCCAGCCTTGCAGGATACCTACGAGAAACTGTCCTGTGGAGGTTCCTTCCCCTCTCCATGGACTATCTAAGTAGCTGAATGGACAGCTTAGACTATGCCCATAATTTTTACATGACCAAAGCTTGTTGAGAAGAATCCTGCGTAGCCCTGCCATATGTCAAGAGAAGTTTGGCCTCTGTAAGGCTGGCACATGGTTCCTAATGGCCGCTTCCTAAAGCTTGAAATACTGATGAGAAGTATCTCTGCCAGCCACCTTTCTGACACAAACTGATTTCTTATCACAGATCTACGCATCCTCTGGAAGAGTAGCTGACACTTCACCGGTATCCTCTGAAACTGGCATTCCCACACCTGAGAACTCCAGCACCAGCAGTTCGTCTAGGAACACCCACCAGGAACAAAAGAGGATAGAGGAGGAGAATCTAGAGAAACTAAGTAGGTCTTCTGCAGTTTTTGTCTGATTAGAGCAGTGTTAATGTTCATAGAGAATGAACATTTGCCTTGGTACCTGTTCTTTCCCTCTGTCTGTCTCCTCTGAATGTTTCTCCCTTTTCCTGGTTTCCTGCCAAGGTAACTCTTCAAAGGACTGTAGAAAGCCAGTCATTGTGCAGGCCATCTGTGCTATGGAGCTGCCTGTTTTGTTGCTGCTGTTGTTGTTGCTACCAAAGTAACTACAGGTCACAGCCCCAAAAAGCGGGGCCTGCATTTCTGATCTGCTGGACGGTGGTATCTTGATTTTGAAGTGATCTTTCATTTTGTTCTTTTCAGGGAGCACTGTGAGTGTGGGAGACCCTGTGACAAAATACATTGGATTGGAAAAGATTGCCAAAGGGTAAATCCAACCACAGATCCTTCTCCAGAACCACAGGCTGGGTATTTTGCTGGTGTAAGATCAAGTGTGAAGTCAGGCAAGCTCCAAACATGTTCAGACACTGGGTTTAGGTTCTTCTGTCTCTCAGTACTGATCAGAATTTATAACTGTGCTTGGAGAGTATCATCAAAGAATTTCATACAGTCAGTGTCTCGCCTTCAGCAAGGAGCAGGACCTGGAAGATCTCCTGCCCCTCTCGTGCCTGGCACCTCTTTACCTATTTTCTTAGGACAAATAATTTTTTTCTCAAAGTAATAGGGCCCTAGATAGGTTCAAATAAGAGATCTGAGAACAGAGCAATAAGAGTTCTGAGGACTCAGCAAGGCAACATGGAAAAAGAGTGAAAGATATTACTTTCCAGTTTTTGTAGACATGTTCTATGCCCCACCCCTGCCCCCGCTTAGGTTTTGAACTAAAATAAATCCAGTGTGCATATCTGAGATTTGTACCAGCCCTTCATGTTGCACCTCAGTTTTCTTTTGGACACCCCGCATGGCAGAGCACTGGTGGGCTGCCGTGCTCTCGGCTGAAGAGTAGGTGATGCCAGGTGTTTCACAAACACTCCAGGCAGCAGAGACCTGTCTGGGCTGGCTTTCACTTGTAGGAACTAAATGGCTTCTCCTTTCCTTGCTGCTGTTTTGTTTCCAGAGGTTTCGGAACGGTCTATACAGCGACCGATACTGCCACAGGAGCAAAGGTAAGTGTCAATAATCCCAGATTTTGCAGCTCTTGAGTGCTTTCCCCTCTGGTGTGAGCTGTGGCTGGAGCTTTGGGTCTCCAGGAGATCTTTCCTATGAAGGCTGTTCCTCCAAAGCGCAGACTAGCGTCAGCCTGCTCAGTCCATTCTGGACAGCTCTTTGGGGCTACAGCTTAAGGTCTCTGAAAGCTCATTTCTGGCTGACAGTGAATACATCTGATTCTTCCTGGTAGCTTCTCATCCCCATGCAGTGCTGCACTTTGTAACTCTGCTTAGAGGTCTACAAGGGACCCAGGGCATATTCATAAAATGCCATGGAGTGGATTGTTTCTTTTTAAACCCAGGAAACAACTGCAAATCTAAACTGTTCAAGAATGTTCTTTAGAGTTGCAAAATCAAAATTCAACAAGGTAGGAAGTGGTAGGATTGTGTTTTTGGGGGATAACCTTAATGATCCTTCTAGGATGGCATTTTACCTGTGATGTATGTCTGTGTTTGCTTTGTTATGCCGTCAAGAAGAGCAACAGTTGCATTTGAAAAAAATATCAAACTCCGTAGAATTCCTAAAGGATTCCCAGACATTTTGTGATATTTTCACAGGAACAAAACTGCTTTGTGCTTGCAAACCCTGTGTGAATGGTGATAGTGGTGATAAACTAAGGCCATTGGAAAAAAAAATTTAGATGCAGAGAGTGTTGTCAGAGCTTTGGGGTTGATAGCTTAAGAGACCGTTTTTACCAAGCTGACAAGGCAAAATGTCTATGGCCACGTGTCCCAACTAGCACCTGAGCTGGCAGAGACATGGGCTGTTGTGATGTCAATGACCAAGCTCTGATGGGCAGTCACGAGGCAGTTTGGCATAGCTGGGCTGCATTACTCCAGAAACGCTCACTCCATTTTCATTCTGATCTCATTCCAGAAAGGCTCACTCCATGTTCATTCTGATCTTGTGCAACAGACTTCTCAGGTTAATGGTTTTCAATGTCGTTTTAGGTGGCCGTAAAGCAAGTGAGTCTTGGAAAACAGCCCCAAAAGGAACTAATTGTCAACGAACTCCTAGTTGTAAGGGACAATAAGCACCCCAACATTGTTAACTATTTAGACAGGTAAGTAGTTCTGGTATTATCACATGAATGTTCATTTGTGTACTGGAAGACAACGGTTAAAAGAACCCCTTTGGTCACTGCTGGAGAACTGAGATTTTTACTTTTATTTATCTATTTGTATACTATATATGGGAGGAGAGTGCATTTTGTTCACATTAATCTTTTCTGGCAGGCATCGTTGGAAGCCTGTTTTGAAAAACCTGGGTCAGCCCTATCTGACTAAAACAACAACCTCTAAGTTCACTACCTCCACATGTTTTTTTTATTTTGGGGTTGTTTCAGATTTTTCTTTTTTTAAGTTGAACATATTTACTGTGGTTTATGATAAGTGCTGATAACTCATCATAGGAATTACTTCCCTGCATTTTTCCCTTGACTACCATCTAAGACACCTCCATTTTCACAGGTGGGCCTTTCTCATTCAGACTGCACAGATTCCAAGCAGGAATATAACTTAGGAGGAATGCCTCTTCCTTTTATTCTGTGTTCATTTACAAGTGCTCTGGAAACAGGAATCAACTGTAGTGTTTTTCGTAAGGTAATTTAGCTATGCACATTCATCTCCATGCCATTGTTCCCCTCTTTCAGCTACCTTGTTGAGGATAAACTCTGGATAATTATGGAATACATGGATGGAGGACCTTTAAGCAGTGTCATTAAAGAAGTCCAAATGGCTGAAGGAGAGATGGCAGCCATCTGCCGAGAGGTAAGGGATGCCACTGGTGTTCTGATTGTTTGGGCAGGCTGGTACTTCTAGACAGGTGGTAAGAACAGGAGTGATTTCACATTCAGAGCTTTGTTTCTGTGTTGCTTTGGTGATATGGAGAAGCAAGAGCATCTTAGGTGGAGGGCCTGCCAGTAAAACTGTTGTGGTACTCTTTTTTTAAAAAAAATTATTTACTTTTCTCAACTTCATCTCTTTGAGCATTTGCCTGGAGCCTGTCTGCATGGTATTCCTTGCCTGTAAAAGCAAACATGCTGGTAGCAGAATTTTAAACTAACAGCAAACAATTATTTGTCACCCGGAGGGAGAGAGCCCATGCCCTGCAGCAGCAGTCATTCTCTCTCTTTGCTGGGGACAGTCTGTAACAACAATTGCCATTTCTCTTTCAAGAGGTAATATGTCTTCACCTAGAAAGACACTGCTCTCCTACTGATGAAGCAGCAGACTCTTCCTCTTGACACCACCATGTTCTGCCACTACTCATCTTTCAGCTAGAACTGAAGTTCTTTAGAGCCCTTTCCTTTCTTAGGTGATGAAATTGGGTCATTGATTTTTACCCTCCTGTTTGTTTTTTATCCATCAGTGCCTGCAAGCACTAAATGCCCTTCATTCCAACCTCGTGATTCATAGAGATATAAAAAGTGAAAACATTCTTCTTGGACTGGATGGATCTGTCAAACTGGGTAGGTATTCTTGGTCAGGCACAGCATTCCTGGGATGTGGGGTGTGGAGCTGCTTAAGACTGACCCCTGTTCCCCAAGAGCAGTGCCTGTGGAAGTGCACGGACCACTGCTGCAAGCTAAGAGTGCAGCTGCAATGTGCAGAGAGGTCTTGAGAGAAACAAGGTGTCCAGAGTGTCTTTGGTTTTTGTGTGACCTTTCCAGAGGGAGTGAGTTACAATCTAAAGCTTCAAGTGAATAAAAGCCACTGAGTGAAATGTAGAGGTGTCTATAAGTGACCTATTCCATATTTCCTCAGTTACCACCCTGAGGAAACAGAGCACAGCCACTTTTCCAGCTAGATTCAACACCACATTCTCAGACTCAGTGTGGGAAATGCTTTTGCTTAGTTTCAATTCAAGCTGGTTTTAACAACATTGTGTTTCCTCCTCAGCTGATTTTGGCCTTTGTGCTCAGATGACTCCTGAGCAGAGCAGGCAGAGTTCAGTGGTTGGGACGGCCCACTGGATGGCACCGGAATACATGAATAAGGACTCATATGGGACCAAAGTTGATATTTGGTCCCTCGGCATTGTGGTGATAGAAATGCTGCAAGGAGAACCTCCCTACTCTAAGGAAATTCCTCTCAAGGTAAGGTGTAAGTACCAGCAGATGCCACTGTCTCTCTCTAATCTGTCCCATGTTTTGTCTCCCATGAGACAAAATCCCATTCACCTCAGCTTGGACTAGTTCAACCAAGGCCCATCTACCAAAAGCTGTCCTTGGAGCACATCGGCATCTGGTGTAGCTTTGGCTACATCAGTGGGAGAACCTCAGAAGAGGAGTGGCATGTTCCAGTTAAAAAGTGTCCCATTTTTGGCCTTCAGTGATGCTTCAAATTTCTCATGCACTTTTTGAACTCTTTTTGAGATGTGTCTCAGAAGGACAAGAAATATTCAGTGGCAAGTTTCTCCAAATGGGGAATTTGTATGAAAAGCATTTCAACCATGTCTGCAGGCACGGAACCCTTTTCAGTCTTGCACCAGTGCCAATTACTTACCTGTGCGTTTCAGGAAGTACCTCTGGTTCTAGGAATGCCTTAATTATTCATTACCAAATCCTTTTCCAAAAGTATGTTTTAGCACAGGGATTAGCTTCATTAATACATTTATTTGAGTATCAAAATTAGCAGAGAGTTACCACAGGGATGAAATTATTCCTTTTTCTGATTAGAGCATTAAAAGTTTTTCTTTGACCATGGAAGTGAAACTGATTGGGAATTTGGAGTCTGGTGAAAGACAGAGTTGCAGGTGTCTCCTGTCTGCCCAATTAGGCATTTTCATCATAAAATATTTGTGCGTGCAACTAAATGTGTCTGTGTTGAACTGAGGTTCCAAATGTTTCTGTTCCTTTAAGCAAGGAATAAGTGGATGGATTTCCTTTTTGACATCCTGGTTACCATTTTTATCAGGAAGAGAGCAAAAAATATGACAACCTTTTTTTTTTTTTATGGAAGCTGTACTTTAGAGACCAGGGAGCCCTGCAGAGATGAATTGTATATAACAACGCTTGGAAATAATGTAGTTAGACCAAATTCACTCTTTAAAAGAGCCTGCAAAGCCTGTAAAGTCAATCCTCAGAGCAGCAAAATGTGCTTTTGGCTGATGCAGTTCCTACTAACTTGGTTAGCCCATGAAATCAGCTGTCAAGGCAAGATCATTTGCATGTTGGAATAGCTGTGGCTGCTGTTTGGTGGGGTCTTTTTGTTGGTGCAGAAAAATCATCTCTAACCCTCTGCCAGGGAAGAAACTGCCACTGAAGGCTGGAGCTTAAAAAATGGGGTCTATGTGAGCAGTTATGAAAGAAACAGGTGGAGTATCATGCTTCCTTTTTCTCCAGGCACTTGACCTCATAGCTAACAGAGGGATACCGAAGCTGGAGATCACGGAGCAACTGTCTGCTGTGTTCCAGGACTTCCTGAACTGCTGCTTGCAGACCGATGAGGACACTCGATGGTCTGCTGAGCAACTTCTGCAGGTACAACGCGAAGCAGCTGCAAGGGAAACAGCTGCCCAATGGATTGGTTTTCTCGTCAGCTAAACTCAAAGGCATCAGAGGACCTTCCCCTCACATTAATGCCCAGCCTGGGTGCTTTTCAAGTGAAAACTGAGTAGAATCATAGAATAGCTTGGGTTGGAAGAGACCTTTAAAGGTCATGTAGTCCAACTTCCCCACCATGAGAAGGGATGTAGACCTAATCTGGAAGTAGATTAGGTTGCTCAGAGCCCTGTCTGACATGACCTTGAACATTACCAGGGATGGGGCACCTAGGACCTCTCTGTATAACGTGTTCTGGTGTTTCCCCACTCTCCTCATAAACAGTTTCTTCTTTAGACTTAATCTGAAGGGATCCTCTTTTGATTTGGAAACATTTCCTCTTTTTAACAGACCCTGTTAAAAAATGCATCTCCACCTTTCTTAGAACCCCCTTGGAGTATTGAAAGACCTCAATAAGGTCTCCCTGGGGCCTTCTCCAGGCTGAACAACCCCGAGTCTTGCAGCTTTTCCTCATAGGAGAAGTGTTCTGTCCTCTGATGGTTTCTGTGGCCCTGTTTTGTATTTTGGTAGCGTGTTCAGTTTTTCCTGGTGTCAAAAGAACTGCAGTAGGATGATCCGAGGTATGGAGGCCTGAAATGGTGCTGGTGGTGAAGGAACCCAATGAAGCCATCCTGGCCAAGTGATCCAAGATCTGGCTGTGGGAAGGAAGGAGTTGTTGGGGGGGCTCCCTGTGAGCAGAGGGGCCTTAGCTTGTCCCTCCTACCCCACTCTCAGAGGTTTCTGACACCAAGCCACACTTTTAGAGGTTTCTACCACCAAAACAGAGACAGCTGAGTGGGACTTGTCACAGCCCTTTTTGCTGCCTGGCACAGTTGAGTAGATGAGAACTGCTACGGGGTTGCTGCCAGGTTTTGTGGCAGACTGGGAGCTGCAGAATATGCCACTTGGCTGTCCCTGCTGTGAAGGTGCCAGCCAGCACAAGAGGTGCAGGGGATACAAAGGTAGACACTTCTCCCTGCAAGCCAGAGCTGAGTCCATCAGTACTCCACTACTTGCCTCCCTGCTCTTGTCTTGGTGCTGAAAACCTCAGTGGTCTTCAGATCAACACATGGGCCCAGATCCTACTGGGATAAACACTTCTTAGCTGTCTTTGAGTTTCTTGAAGAACCGCTTATACTTCTCATCTTTTTTGACAACTAAAATAACCCATGTCTACAAGAAAGAGGACCCGTAGGTCAATATTCTGTGTTTCCTGAAAGAGGAAAATTCCTGGACTGCAAGCAGCACTTCCCAGAGTCTTGGCAAATATTGCAGCAAGCTGGAGAAACCTTGATAAATGGGTTACTAGAATTATGGGCCAAGTATTCCAGGTACTGGACATGGGATAGCAATGTACTGAACATGAAGACAGAGGTGCAGATAGTTCCCTCAGACTTATTTCTACATCTTTCTGGTATCTCGAGGAATAGTGCTGGAGCCCATGAGGAAATGAGTTTGGAAAGTCATGGTTCATTTTCTTTTCTTTTGGGCAGCATCCATTTTTGCTCTCAGCCAAGCCTCTCTCCAGCCTCATCCCTCTGATCATCGCAGCCAGACAGCTGAGGGAGGAAAGGACATGTGACAGTGATGGAGCTGCTTTGTCCAGTGCCAGCGATGGGTGGCACTCAGAATAAAAACTGTTTAAAACCTCAATTCAGTTGGAAGATACCCTTCCTTCTCATCCTGTGATTAAGCTGTACGTTCACTTTTGCATTGGCACTTGTTTCTTAAAGATGAAAAGTCCCATTTATGGGGGTTTTGGGGATGGTTTGGGATTGGAGAAGAGTCTCTTTCCTTCCTAAACTCCAGACTGCACTGCTTTTGGAATACAGTCCACAGGATGGTTTTTGCCCAGCCATGGTACTTCTAGATGAGGAAGAAAGCACATTTGCATTTCCAACCAGACACGAATGAAGAGTGGGACAGACAAAATATCATGTGGAGATACAGGCTTTCAGCTGTAGCTCTGGAGGGTTTCAGCTGTCAGCCATTGGATTTGTACAACTAATATCAATCTCTTTGCCTGGATGAGAGTCTTACACAAATGAAAAAGCAGCAAGACCAGTCAGTGTGCTCTGAAAGGGCCCATCTGATGCAAAGCTGTCAATGGAAATGTGAGGTGAGAGAGAGTGGGCCCAGCCACGGCCGGTGCTGAGCCCCAGCAGAGCCCTGGCAGAGCACAGAGCAGCCTCAGCAGGAGGAAGCCTGGAAGAAGGAGCTTGTAGCAGCTAGCAGCAGCAGACCAGCCCTCGATGCTTGCCTCTTCCTGGGACCAGACAAATCCCATATCAGAGCCAAACTGGCAGTGGGCTGCTCCCGAGGGGAATTGTAGCTGTGCTGTGAACTGTGCAGCCTGGTGGGATTGGCCACCTTGAGTCTGTGCAGGCGCAGAGAAGCGCCGAAGAGAGCGGAGTGGTGGTGTCACTGCTGAGGAGGCTGCTCTCCTGGGAGCCTCACAGCTAAATATTAATTAACCATCCCTGATTTCCTGGAAAGCACAACAGGCCTGATTTTTCAGATGGCTGCTGAGGTGAGCAGCTCTGGTTTCCTGAACAGGGAATCCCCAGGGGAAGCTGAGAGAGCTGCCAGGAGTGTGCAGCTGGCACGGCAGTGGCTGATGGGACTTGGGTGTTTCGGGAGCAATGGTGGCCGAGTGTCCATCCCCCCGGCCCCATAAGAAGCTCCTGGGGACCGCCAGCATCCAGGGAAGGAAAACAGGCTGTGGCACATCAGATCATGCAGAAGAGCATGCAGGAAGGGCACTGAAGCTCTGCCAGCTTGATCAGGGAGCAGCAGTACCCAATGGGGAGAAAGCCACGGCCTCTCTAAGCTCTGCGCCCACCACGACTGATGCAGCTGTCCAGAGAGAGCTCCAGTGGGATCCTGCTGCCACCCGGGTGTCAGCTGCAGGCTGTGCCCCACTCCCAGGGCAGTCCGAGATGGCAGCTGTGAGCACAGCTGTGGGAGGCGAGCCCAGGAACTCCTCCGCTTACTGCCAGAGCTGCGGGAGGAGGTGAGTAGTTATATACTACATTATCTATACACTTGTCTATTTATCTGACCATTCACTGCAGTATAAATTAGAGGGTTTTTCTTCCAAGCTCTGTGTTCACAGCCCATCCTTGTGGCCAAATCCAAATTCTTTCTCAACTGTTCAGTGTTTGGAAAGTTGGCATGGACTGATTCATGTTTGTGCTGGGTGGTGGAATTGCCTGGGCTGTTGAGAGTTTTCAAGCTTGTTGCTTTCCTTTAGTTCTTCCCCTTTCTGAACAGAAGGGAAAATTAATAGATTCTTTGATTTCCAGGTTGTTGGCAGCCAAAAGAGGAGCTGCCATCCACTGAGGAAGGAAAACAGGGAGATAGAGAGGTCAAAGGATGCCCCTTGTTTCTCTGCAGGGTGTTTGAGACATATGAAAGTTGCTCCTCTTTCTGCTAGAAACTTGCTGCTTTTGACTTAAAACAGATTTAAACTTCCAAAGCCCCCCAAGGGATGCTGAGAGCAGTTGGAGGATCACCCCTCACAGTTCAAACATCTTATTGAAACCTCAGTCTTCAGAAGGAAACTTTGGCATACCCACCAGTGGGCAACAATTCATAAAGGTCAAAATGACGCTGCTGGGTTTAACAGCATTTATGGAATTAAAGGAACTAAGAATGAAGGTTTGTTTTTTCTAACTTCCAGGGTGCTTGACACAGCAAGAGGAAGGGACATGTACATGAGAAGCCATTGCCTGTGGGAGGAGGAAGGGTCTATCCTTAAGATTAAAGCTTTATTTGGGTGTTTACTGGGGGTAGAAAGAGTTTGATAGGGAAACTCATGAGATTGCTTTTCTACTTAGTTGATTAGCAAGGGCTATTGATTAGTGAATGTAAGAGTTTAGGGGTTGTTATGTTTGGTCTTTTTGCATTTAATTAATCATGAAATTAAAAAATGTCACACCCAAACCAGACAGAAATTCAGAAAAGTAGAACTGACCAATTGAATTAGAAATAAAGGAATTTAAATGCCTGGGTTGTTTTCTCACTTCCAGGATGACTGCCACAATGAGAGGAAGGAACACTTCTGTAAGAAGCCATCACCTGCAGGACAAGGAAGAGTCTTTTGCCAAGACTTAAAGAAGAATTTTGGGGCTAACAGGGCTTAGAGATGGAACAGGGAAATTAATGAGCTTTACTGTGTTTTTGTCATAAATTTATAGTCATGCGCCACATTCCAGATGTCACCTGCCCCAAGTAACAATGAACAAAGCCCCCGGGAGTTAAAGGCTGGACACCTGGAATCCAGAATTTATAGCCCTCCAAGGACACGTTGAAGTAACCAGAAGATAAAGAAGACACTAACAAAGATGATTCAGCATGTGCTGGAGACACCCTGTCTGGGAAGAAGATAATAAAAAGGCTGAGAGATGTGGACTAATTAGCATAAGCAGTGAGAAATCAATAACCAATAGAAGATAGAATAATAATTGGTGCAAAAAAGTATGTAATTTAGAAACAATGAACATTAATTTATTTTCTAAAAATGTGTAAATAAGTGAAAAGTTTTGAAAGCCCTGTGCATCTAGGTGGAGCACCCTGGCCTGGAATAAACTAATGCCTACTCCCTAACACTACAAAAATAGTGTTAGAGAGTTTCATTTTTCCTGACATTTTTGGATACTGGCAAGTCTCTGGGAATCAGCTGGCAGCAAAACTCCAGAAACTGTCAGTGAGTAAGAGCAGGAGAGGCTGTGGGAACAGGACGACAGGCATTCAGCAGGAATGATGGCAAACTGAGCAACATGCACACGTACACACAAACCAGACTGGCAGACTCCTCCTCCTGGGTGTTGCTCCCACGGTGTGTAAGATCCTAACTGCATCTTTTTTTACCCAAGAAGGTTTAAAATGGAATTCAGAGTGCTTACAGCAATCTGACAGGAAAAACAGGAAAAACCATCCCTATTCCATGCAAAGATAAAATGCAGAGTGCAGGTTGGTGGAGCTGACACAAAAGGCTGGCAGCAAGCCAAGCTTCAAAGCCCAGCTTGGAACACATCGGAGCTCAGCCCTCCTATGGAAAGGAACAACACACCAGTGACCTGTGATGTTTTAGTTTGGTTTGGTTCTGGCTTTTGGTGTTTGTCTTCCCACAGGAAAGAGGATCTGGAGTTCCAGGTTTCTCAGCTGTTCAAGCCTGAAGTGTAAAATAGTAGCAACTACTTAGGTTCAACATTTCCAACACTTGCACCTGCAGGTGATTTTGGCCTCAGAGGGGCAGGCTCAGCTCGGTAATTTATGAGAGCCTCTGCTATAAAGGCAGCCACTGCAATGAAGGATTCTTGAGCAGTTCACCAGCCTCCATCCTGTGGCTGCCTCTGCTGAGGAATGTAGACAAACTGTCCAAGTATAAAGTGTTTCTAAGGAATCATTTTCTTCATGACTGGTCATTTAGGTCACACACCTACATCAGCAATGATACTCGGCCTAAGAAAGCAAAGGGATAGAGAACGATTCTTACTAGATCCAGAAAGCAGAGGGTTAAACGTCATCTAAAGGAAAGGAAAATACTGGAACTGTCAGGTCTTCTTTGTTATTTTATGGGGTGTGGTTTTTTGTTTTGTTTTTAATTACCTGTGACTTCTTTTCTCAGTTTAAAAATAAAAATAATAGACAAAGATCTGGGCCTTTGCTATTTGTCTAGTTTTGAAGCCATGCTAGCATTTTTGAATGGCTCTACACAAGTTTTTTCCAAGCTGGAGGGTTCTCCAGCCCCAAGATCACCACTGATCAGTGCATGAGTCCACCAAGAGCGGTGGAGAGAGAGCAGCTGGTCACACTCTGATTGTGAAATCTGGGAGGTTGCATATTGTCATAATGCAAATAATCTCTATGTGTCAGACTGAAAGAACAATTCTAAAGAATTGCTTCATTAGATTAGGAACTTTCAAATTCTTTGGCTCTACAGCCACAGCTTTTCCCACTTACTAATGATTATTAATTAATTAATGTAGCTGGAGATCAGAAACTGCCCCAAAGCACTGCACAGAACCAGTGGAGGAGGCACTGTCGGCATTCCATAGCTCTATAGCTCACATTCGAGGTATACTTAGCTGGCAAGTATTCAAAAAAAATGCAAACCCACTTTCCTTCTAGATCTTCCACATTATTTTTCCTCAGGAAACCAAACGTCAAGCAGCAACAAGAGGCAGAAATAGTAATTATAATTCTGCAACGTCTTCTAACACCATATCTAAAATTCCAGTTTCAAGGGAAATCATGCCCAGAAATCTAGGAATATTCCAACAATGCACTTATTGCTCTTCATCACAATATGAATGCGTGAACCTAGGTCACAGGTCTTGTAGATAAACACACACACACACAAAAATTGAAGGGTACAAGAGACTGATTTAGAATGGGCATTTTCCAAACAAAACCCCTTAAATTGTGGATGGCAAAAAAGCAATTCTCGTGGACACTGGAAAAACACATAAAAAAGAATAAAATAAAATAAAAAAGACACCAGAAACACATTAACAAAAAGTTTCCTCGCAGACGCGACTGCTGCTGGCACCGGCCCCGGCTCCGGCCGAGCAGCAGCACCGAGAGCGGCCGGAGGATCTGCGCTCCGCTCGCCCCGCCCCGCCGCGGCTGGGCTCCCTCCCCGGGGCCGCCTC
>VZTA01009471.1:407550-429488 GCA_013398855.1 Mohoua ochrocephala
TCGATAGACGCAAGTGCCTCCTGCACCCAATGCTAGTAAAACCTCCTGTCATGCCAGCCTCTCGCCTGGCCCTCGGAGCAGGTTACTCTGGGCCACAACCTCATTCCCCATCACCTCCTCCACACCAGTTGTCATCCGCCTCACCTCCATTTCTTCCCTGCCCCGTGGTCAGTCCTTGCCCGCCTAGGCTGCCAATGGTACACTGTGTAATCTTCTCTTTGACAAGCCTTTCAGTTGTTTCCTCCCATCCTGTAACCCACAGTGGGATTAGTGTGTGCCTTGTCTTTCCCCCTGCTTACCCACGTGCCATCCAGCTCGCTTTTCACCCATTTTTCACAACTCATCCAGCATGTCCCCTAGATCAGCCCTTCCAGTTCTTCCTAGACATCTGGCCACTGGACCCTGCCTCTGTGTCCTGTAGCTGTGTCATTCCTGCCCCTCTCACCTTTCCATCTCCCTTACTTTCTAAATTTCTCTGGAACCTTTTTCAGACTCTTCATGTCACAGCTCTGCTATTGCAAACGATCTTCGCTACTTCTTCTCCTTCAGCGTGTCCACCTTCTTCACTTGCTCGTTTCTGGTCCAGTTCTTTCAAGTGCAGCAGCTCCCAGCCTGTGACTTACAGATAGCCGGCCTCATGCCTGCAAAACTCCAGTTTCGTTACAGCTGCAAGAAGGAATAAAGCAAAAATTTGCTGCTGAAGTGGGACCCTGTAATGCTAGCCCTGGAATGGTATTTACCTTTTGCTCTTGGGTCAGCCAAGACTGGGGACACACTCCTCTCTTAACAGACTTCACCCTGTTTCTCCAGCTTCTTGTCATTCTTCCATCCAGGATCTAATTGATTATTTTCTCTCCTCTCATCTTCATCTTCTGTTCTCTACATCAAGATCCATTCCTCCTGCCATCCCCTCAGATACTGCAATTATTTGCACTTCAAATAAACAGAGCATCTCTGTGGGGAGGAAACAAGCGGAGCTCTTTGGTTAGATTGTTTTCTCTTTGAGGGATTCACTCCCAACGTATCCCACTATACATTACATAGGGTTGTATGCTTGTGCATTGTTTCGAGATTGCCTCTTGAAAACACACAACTATTGCTGTGTCCTATTTTTAGGAGTGCTGTTTTCTCAGCAGTTTTTCCAAACAGATGCAGGGAAATGTGTTCTCATAAAGCCAGAACAGCATCCACATGCACAGCATCACACTGGTGCCTAATGCCTTCCCTAAGACCAAAAGAACTTAGCTTGATACCTTAAAGCCTCTGCCTTTTCTTTTGACTGAGAGGGCAGGAATTCCTAGAATTCTCAAAGCCATATATGGCTACAAAAATGACATCACCACAACTGTTTCCTCTTCTTATCTTAATTCAGCTATTAATTCCTCCCTTGTGGTACGTACAAAGTTTGCAATGTATGGGTAACACCAAAAATAATTTCTTCTTACCATTTCAAATACAGTCAAGTAACTGCCAGGTAGGAGTGTGAGAGGGAAATTGGAGGAACCCCTCTCTCTCCCTTTAAACTGTTTTTTCAATCACGTTTGCAGTAAATTTGAGCAGTGTAGTTTGGTGGTTTTGCCTTTAGTGTCCATTGTTTATATTGTGTTTCATACTGGATTTGTAGTCCAGCTCTGAGCCCTTATCTCTCGCTTGGGGAGTTCTGAATGGGCCTTCTAGAGCTACAAACTGCTGCATCCAAAGGACTTTGTCCTGGCTGGTGGTTTCTGCAAAAGGAATGTCCCTTCCCCCACCCCTCCACCCCCTCAAGAGCATTTATAGTACAGGAAGAAGCGGGAGGGAAATGCTCTATGTAATTTTTTGGAGTGACCGTGCGTGTATTCAGGTGGGCTCCACGAAGAAATCTGCCACGTTGTAAGATTCTGGGAGTAGCTGTTCCTGCGCCGCTGCTTGCTCCTCTGGAGGGAGCTTTCTCAGAGCCACTGAGTTCACTTAGGAGTGTGTTTCTACAAAACTTTCCTTTATTTTTTTTCTAAGAGGTGAAAATTGAAACCAAGAGTGAATCATGGACCTAAGTAAAAATGAGCCTTGTCAGCCTGCCAAAGAAGCAGGGCTACAGCTACAGCACAAAAGAAACCAGGCATTTGACGAAAGTGCAGCTGAGATTTCCCTTTGCATTTAGCATGGTCTGGGCTGACTGGAAGCACGTAGTTTTGGGACAAGCAGGAAGGGCAGCTGGCAGAGTTCCAGTGCTGGGACACTCCTAGCAGCACAGCAGCAGGGCATGGGTTGAAGTCTTGCTTCGGTGCAGCTGTCTCTCAGGTTCCTTTCCAAAACGAAAGGGCACCTTTTATGGATATGTGAACAGAAGGGTGCGTGGGCACACCTGCCCGTGATTCTTGCTCGTGCTTTCAAACATGCACTGCCAGAAGCTGTTTCACATGTGAGGTGGAGCTCTGTATCGCCTACACATCAGTACACTGAACGGGCTGATGTGGATCTTGGCCTAGAAAAAAGGTTTTAACATTTCACAAACACCCCAGACTTTTGCTTTCTCTCTCACTCTTCTAAGTATGTGCATATATCCTATATAATTTATGAAAATACATGCATGTGTGTGTATATATATAAAATATTAAAAAAACATAAATTGCATGCACACAGAAGTACATATGTGGTTGGTACACACAGTTGTAAATGAGAAATGTACACCTCGCAAAGTATATCTGTCAGGGATTAATATCAGTTTAAAAATGGGCACAGAAAATTGCTTTAGGACACAATTTTTGACCAAGTCTCTGCAGTCTGATCTAACTTTGTAATGCCACCAAGAAGATACATTATGGTGATAATGTCCTCTGTGTTGCTAGGCAAGTAACTGACATAAACACATATAAACAGGGATGACTCCTGACCAGTATCCATAGGTTAGCATCAGTACTTGCTGTGAGATTAATCCCTCCTAGGAGCTCTGGTATAGACTTTTGCCTTGCCAGCTCTATGAACAGGGGAGAGGGAAGGGAAAAAACCTAATCTTTTTGACTTACAATAATCTATGCTATCTGCAAAAATAGTAGACTTCTAAAGTTTAAAAAAAATGTTCACAGTGATGCAGCTAGGAGTAAATCTGAGAAGAATTATATCAGTTTTACTGTACTGTTCTATCTACTGAGACTGTGCTTTCAGTAGAAGTGAATTTGTGAATACAGAGAATGCAGGAAAATTCATTGAGAAAACTGGGAGCCTTCGAACTGTTTTGGTTTTTTTGTTCTCCAGCTAATCTTTTTTAACACCTTCTTTTCCCTATCCCTGTTTAGGCTAATAATCTTCCAAAAGCTATTGCAGCAGCTCACACATTTCTTCTGAAGCATCCAGACGATGAAATGATGCAAAGAAATATGGCCTACTATAAGAGCATACCTGATGCCGAGGAGCACATTAAAGACTTGGAGACAAAGCCATATGAGGTACGCTTTTTATTCGGAAGAGTCTGCTCTTCCGGAACTGTTCTATTACTCCTCTTACTGGGTGAGATTCAGGGATCTCATTTGCTTATGTATTCACAGTTCTTAACCTCCTTCTTTCTGTCATCTCAGTCATCTTTGTTCTGCCTTCTTGATGCATTCAGTAATTCTCAGCTCTCCTGCACTTCATTGTTCCATAAATGAGTCACAGCAAATCACAGACAGTGGTGTACCTGAGAGCTGCTACGTGCAGATCACTACTGGAGCTAAGCAGGTGCCTACTTATCCAAATTCATGAGTGCTGTAGTGGCACAGCTTAAAATAACTGAGACTTTAAGATTCCATTGAAAATCTCTGTCACAACCTGTGCTTTAGACTCACACTATTACTTATCTCCAGTAGGCTTTTCTTTTGATTGGAAATGGAATTACAAACTCTGCTCTCTAGGAAATACCTGGTGAAATCCATTCGTCTCCTGTGTTTGTTGTCCTCACATCACGTGGGGAGCAGCTCATGCAGTCATCCAGAAATGTGGAGACATCATTTTCTCTATCTGAGTTTACACAACACTTCTCACGGGTCAGTTACTGCCGATTCATTCCTGCCAATTTCTCAGAATCTCTTTGTCAGGGCTGTGAGAGCGTACAATGGCGACAATTGGCGGACATCCATCTCGGACATGGAACTGGCTCTTCCTGATTTCTTCAAAGCTTACGATGACTGCATAGCAGCCTGCGAAGGCTCCCGAGAGATCACGGATTTTAAAGACTTCTATCTTTCCATTGCAGGTGAGTGGTTAGGAAAGATGAAGGAAAGATGTCCCCAAGGTACATTTCAATTTATCCATAGGATTGGTTACCCGAATCCTGTTCCTCAGTCTGGGCCAGTAGGAGTTTATTAGATTCACTGAAAACTGCTTGAATTCTGGTTTACTTTTTTGCTCTCTTCAGTAACATAAATGAGGTCTATGAGGAAATCGGGACAGAGATCTTACATTAACATGGGAGTTCTGTGTCAGAGTAACATAGATGTGTAAATAACAACAACTGCTCCACCTGGGTAGCAGTGGTCATCCAGCCAGGTCTCCTGACCATCATTTCAGTATCAGTTTGGCCACCTTTGAGCCTCAGTGGTTAGCCTGCCTTTGAAATCAGCTTTGTGGTTTGTACAGGTCTGGTGATCTATATCTCCTTTCTCATAAATATGACAAGGTTCTGTTGGCTATTTTTAATCTTTCCTACATTAGAGTTTTACTAGTAGGTAACATCTATATTTTGTGCATGTAGCCAAAAAAAAAATCCCTTGTTTTGCAAAGGGAAAGGGACATCAACTTTTTTGATTGTTGTCGAAATAGCACATATACATTTCCTATGCTCTTTGGCAGCAAAAGAAACAAGTAATTTCTCCAGTGCTCTGACAGCTCAGTCTTGTTGACAATATTTGTGTGGAGAACACCTGCATATTTCCTCAATAAACTTAGAAATTCTCTTTCAATTTTCATGTTTTTGAGTTGCCCTAGGGAAAAACATTCCAACTTTTTGTCCTAAAGCCATAGTATGTCTTGATGAGGGGAAACTTTGGTGAAGTCTGTTTATACGTGAGCAGCTCCAGTTTCTCATGGTGTGCAGCTGGTATCCACCAGTGCAGCTGACATGGAATAGCTACTGCAGGCTATTCCTCAAGCCTCGACTTGCTCTTGGGCAAAACAGGCAGGACACAAGGAGTGAAGGGCAAATCACAGGTGGTAAAGCAAGAAACACAGACTTTTTTCCCCTGTGGGTCAGAGCCCTGGCACCAGAACAATCCCCAAGCTGCTGTAAAGAGTGGTGTCCGTGCTCAGCTGTGATTGACACTTACTGTCACCCTTCCTCTTCCTCCTTGGAAGGGAAGAACAATTCCCAGCAGTAGTGATGGGAAGGAAAGGTAGGAATTACTGTGTGATGTTACCATGGTCATGTGCGTGCATTTCAAGTAGTTTGCTCTTGAGATAAGAGCATTCAAACTTATTTGCACTGCCTGGGCTGAATTGTTCCAAGGAGAGATATTCTGCCTCCAAGGGTCTGCAGAAAGCAGGTGTAGCAGTAAGTGTTAACCAGAAGTATTTGGGTCCTGCGCTAGGTTTGTATTTATCCCTGAGCAGTGAGTTATGTTAGGAAGCCAGCTGTCCTCACTTCACTGAGGGACTCACATCTCTGGCTCTGAGTGCTGGCTGGAATTGAACACTACTGTGTCTGGAGATTCCACTGCTCTTGTGAAAGATGGGTGTGGTAATTTCATTTGGCCAGTTATTTTTAGTTAGCTTCAGCAGTTATTTTTAGTTAACCTAAGTGTTCTTCATGTTAGGAGTTGTCAGGGATGAAAAGTGTTCTTTTGTCTTGGTCAGAAATTTGCTGCACAGGGTTAGCTAACTTCTTTCACCTGCCTAATGTGGCTAACAGGGAAACTAAGACTTTAAAATATTTCTTTTCCATGCTGTTGATGAATGTGATATATCTGGAAAGTGCTTGAAACTTTTCGTTGGAAGATTTTCTTGAAACCTATTTTCCTGAAGATAAAATCACAGCTGGTCCTATATTGCATTATAGCAAGCTTTTTCAGACTGGGTAAGCTTGTGAACTTACATGTTCCTGGCTGAAAGTTGTTCTGTGGTGAGCAGCATAGCCTCCTCTTTCTTCTCTCTTAGAACATCCAAACTCTGGGCCCAAAATGCAGCCACCCGTGGTTTATTTTGCAATCACCTGCTATTATCTGTCTGTGACACAGCTGTACTCAGCAGCATGGGGCCCTTATTTGTGCAATAATGTAATGAAATTTCAAAGGCCTGCAAAATTTAAAAAAGGAAAGAGAGCACTGTTGAGTTTACAGCTAGGAAATAATGCAGTACTCTGTAAAACCCACCACCACATGCTGCCTGTAGGTGTCAGTGAAACCTAAGTGCTCAGTTCTCTGGAATTTCAGCTTTGATGCCTTAAAAGTCAGCCACGCAGGTTTTTACGGAAGGGCCTGGTACCAACACTTGATTCTCAGTACTTCCAAGCAGCAAGGTCCAGATGCACAGGACCCAGGAGAGCATTGTAAGGCCAAATTTTAATGGGTGGCTGATGGGAGGGGATTATAACAATTCACTCTGAGCTATCCATGTCCTCCCTTGCTGTTTTCTTCCTTCCAGATCATTATGTCGAAGTCCTTGCGTGCAAAGTGCAGTGTGAGAGCAATCTGACACCCATCATAGGAGGCTTTGTCGTTGAAAAATTTGTGGCCACCATGTACCATTACTTGCAGTTCGCATATTATAAATGTAAGTAGTGATTTATTGTGCTTAAATAACATTGGTGCTGGATGATGTGGGACAGATTCCATTCATAATCTTTTCCCTCTAATTTTATGCTTTAGAATGTAAGTAGTGGCCTCCAGAATCTGCGTTTTGAACTGTTCTGGGACAGAGAATCTGAGCTTCCTGGTGTCTTTTGCTCCCTGTATCACTGTAGTTAACAGACATGAGACAGAATTTCTTCCACAGACAAAGCTACAGAGTATTTCATACTATTTGCTTTTTCCTGGTGGATTCTCACAATCCTATTGGAATGGGACTAAATGGGTTTTGAAGAGAGAAGGGACCACTTAACAGAAATTGTATTGTTTGGTGCTCAGTGGTGACATATTTGATAGGTAGATTATTCAGTGAATTTTGTGGTTTCTTGAGGAGCTACTTGCACTGTAAAGAAACATGTAGCCCTTACAGCTGTTCCTGCAGGCTCCAATATCAAAGGGAAGGCACATCAGCCATGCAGCATCAATCCATTAATGACTTTTGCTTGTGTTGTTTGACTACACACTTTACACCCTGACTCTTCCTTCTATATCAATCCTAGTATAAAGAAGTGGGGTGGGGTTTAATGTGTTTTTGTTTGTTTTTTAAATAAATGCCCCAGTGCATATCACCAAGCTGTGGGATGATACTGGGATACCTGGGAGGAGCATTTGGTTAGGATTTTCACAGAAAACCATCCAAGGCTGATGATGAGTTGATTTTTGAATCATGGCCTTACGTGTTTCAGAACACAGAAATAGCACATCCTTTCTGGGGAGCAATTTTTTTTTCTCTATGCAGTGGTGTAGAGTATGGGCTGTGTTTCCATTTGAGTTTTCCAGAGTTTAGATAATAGTAGGAATTTGTTCGTTTACCTTACCTGGATTTTTTTTGCTGTGTGTTTATTAATTAGTGAATGACATGAAGAATGCAGCTTCTTGTGCTGCTAGTTACCTCCTGTTTGACGAGAAAGATGAAGTAATGAAACAGAACATGGTCTATTACCAGTACCACAAAGACAAATGGGGACTTAAAGAGGAGGATTTTCAGCCCAGATCGGTAGGTGAATTACCTAAAATGCCTTCTAGACACATTCAGATATTTCTCTGAAACTCAGTGGGTCAGAGGTTGGGAAAATGTGGGATATCTGCTGGTTCTGGAGTTTAACACTTACTGTTTTGTTAAAATCACGTAGAAAGTTGTACACAGAGGTGTAGTGTGTCATGTAAACAGTGAATGTCATTTTAGCTCTTCCCTTTCTGTCGAAATACACTACGATAGGATATAATATATGATGAGAAGTAAACTCATGCTGGTACTTCTCTGTCACTTAGGTGTATTTATATCTTTATGTACCTCTATAAATAAGGCAGCTGGCCCCTGAAATCTCTGATGATGAAATCTCTGAGTGACATTCAGGCTTTTGTGAATCATTATTTGCCGACACATAGTTGCCCACTCGCTTGTTATTTCAGGTTCTGTGGGCATTGGAATGTGTCTGGATATGGTAACTCCAGCTAAACTGACTTTCCACTTACTCCATTTAGAACATAGTTGGGTGGATGAGGATGGAAAAAGGCTCAGGACTGTATTGCATCTAATTACCTAAATTAAAATGGTTGCTGCGAAGAAGACACCAGTCCAGCCAGCAACAATTATCATCTGGCTTTGGAAAACTATTTTAAAAATGGGTTTCCATGCTGTTCTTAAATTTCCACGTCAAAGGAAGTTTTACAGCCTGGACTGTGACATCAAATTGGATTTTCCAACGTTTCTTGTTACCAGGATTTAAGTCATGCAGCTAAATTGTGACACCTCAGTGACTGCTTAGGCATCAGTCATATGGGCTGTACAGCTGGTTAGTCAGTGGCAATACCCGTTCCACAGAGTAGATTTAGTGCCTTCTGGTCGTGCCCCTTAGAGCGCAGACTTTGTTGGCACAGTGGGAGCCCAGGCCTGCCCTGCAGGCCCAGCTGAGACAGAAGGCAGCAGAAATGCATTTGGTTCTTTCAGGCAGCAGCAAGCCTGAGCTCACAGGGGGAGGGGACTGCTCCTTTGTCACTGCTTTTGGGAACAGAACCGTGCTTTACAACCATATTGGAGACAATGTTTGGTGGTGGTGGGAGTGAGGGGTAGCAACGGTACGGAACTGCGGACCGCAGACAGATTTGGCATACGTGTGCAGAGAGGGCAGAACAAGGGCCCTACACATGCACTCTGAATGTTTCATTGATAACTTCTGTAGCTGGGGACTACAGATAATTTGATTTTTAAATACAAAATGTTAAATGCACGCAGCCGTATTTTCTTGTACTTTGATCTATGCAGCTATAAACAGAGGTTGCTTGCTGTCCTAATCACTTGCCACAAAAACCATAATGCCTCTGGTTTATTTTCAAAACGTGGTAATGGGGTGACAGCAACATTTGGCCCTGGCACTAATCTTTAGATGTTCTTGTGAAAGAGGGAGTCTCCTGTTTTCCTTCCCCAAAGGAGTTAAACGGAATAATCAAAGAAGATTACATTTGGTGTTCACAAATAGGAGAGTGTGTGACTGAGCTGCCCTGTGCTGCTCGGGCACGCAGCCAGGGAGTGAGGAGGGACAGGTGAGGGACCTTGCCGAGCTCCCCTAGCCCAGGCTCAGGCTGGGGCGGTGAGTCATTCTCATGCAAAACAGCTTAGTGTGTGTCTCTTTCCCAGAACTGCCTGTGCCATGCGCCAGCGCAGGGAGACAGAGGCTCGCCCCTGTCCAAAGCCCACTGGAATGCAGGCACAGGCTGCTGCTCAGCCCTGGCAGTCTCATTCCTTATTCTCAGGCTCGCCAGTGCTTTGAAACATGAGAAAGAGGAAGGAGAGTGCTTTGTTCTTGCACTGAGGGAGCCTGAGCTTAGGAAGATCCACAGAAGAGTTTGGAATAAGCTGTTTGCTGTTTTGCTGTTTCCTTTCTCAAGCAGTATGTACCCTGCCCGGGATCTACCTTTGTCGGTCTGGGTCTGACTTCACTGGAATAGTTTCAGATGGCATGTGATGACGCTCCCCTGTCTTGCTACCCTAAAGTAACAGAAATTTTGGGGTTTTTTTGGTAGGAGGCAGTTCGATACCACAACATTACCACACTCCAGCTGGAAATGTATGCGTTTGCAAAGGAACATCTGATGGATGATGATGAGGTGAGTTTTCTAGAAGTGAAATCACGGTCAAAAAAGCAACAGTCACGTTTAAAGTGAAGATGATACATAGCTGTACTTCCAGGATTTCACTAATATGGAAAAATCTTCTTATAACCATGACCAATTTATAATAAATTTTTGTTTGGTAAGTTGAATATAATAATAAACCCAAAGAACATCATGTACCATTCAGAAAAACATGGACAGAATTAACACAAAGTTAAATATAAAATGTACTGAGCCCACAGAAAAAAAAGAAAACCCAGTTTTCGAGTTGTAACACCAGGGGGCAGAGAAATGGTGTATATCTATTTAAACCAAATGTTTTTCTGGGTTTGGTGTTTTGGTGGGGCGGGGGGGGAGGGTGGATTTTTTTTTTCGGAAGTGTTGTTTAAATTAGATTTGAAGATCCTTGTGATTTTGTCCAGAAGTAACCACCTAAATTGTAATTTTTCTCCAAAGGAAGTCTTATTATCTGTTATTTTTTTCTGCTCGGTGGCATTTTGGTCACCCAGTCATGCTTTTTAAATGGTTGGAATTCATGGTCAAATAACATATGACGACTACTATTTACGCTGGAAAATATGTAAAAGGGATTTTTTATTTTGGTGCAAGAAAAGTAGTTAAATTGTTGAAAAGGCACTTCTTTTTCTTCTGCAGCTGAAATTAAAGTATAATTCATGGGAGGTTTTGGATTGCCTTTTGCTTTGTTTTTGGGACCTTTCATTTAGAGGTTTAAAAACATCTTCAAATGATGAAATGTTGCTGGCATTGACAAAGAATGAGCTGTACTCAGTTACTACATGGGGCCAGGGTACCTGTAGTGAGCACTGCCGAGGTCTTTTCTAGTTAGAAAAGACAAACATGGTTTATGTTAAAAAATGAAATCACCTTTGCAATTTTTATGTTATCCAACACATAGGGAGAGAGAATATTTTATAGCAAGAAGTAATGTCTGTGCTGCCTTCAGTATTCTTGTGATCTGAAAACAACTCTATGTAAAATTCCATTGCAAGGTTACCAGACTTCAGGAAGACTTTCCGTTGTGATAAAACCCCCTGAGAGACAGTTTAATAAGCTTGCTTTAAGGTTAAGCTTAGATGAGGGGCAGTCTGTATGGATTTTCATCAAGGTGTGAAATACTTGAGCACTTTTTATTTTCCCTTGTCGGTTTGTGCTTTGTCCATAATGTTTTCTTATGTTAGGCATCAACCTAACTTGTACTTTTTTCCTTCTTTCCTATCTGCTGCTTCAAAACACAGGGATGAGTAATTAAGGAGGGGGTGAAGAAAAGTCCATTTTGAGGACTTTCCCCATATGTTGTTAGAAGGGGCTATAGGAACAATCTTCATCCTCCAGCACTGTGTGTAGAATAAACAAGCATTCATTTGCTGGCATTCATTCCCGCAGCCCCTTTCACCAGGGCAATTACAAATGACCTTGCAGTCTGCAGGAGGGAGGTGCAGTGAAAACCTCAGTTAAACTTTTGGGCTGACAAGGAAGTCACATTACACTGGATTATATGTTTGGATTAAACAACCAAAATTACTGGGCCCGCTCATGCCACGGATATCCCCACCTCACACTCTCTTTGTATTAGGAAAGTTACCCTTCTCCTTCTCAGGGGAAAAGCTGAAGGGCTTCTGTGCTCTCCCTTGCTAGGGCCCAAAAACCTGGGAGGGGTGGAGGCTGTCCATGCCTCTGGCTTGGCTCTGGCTTTTGGTAGTGAACTCATAAATCCCTGGCTACCAGAACTTGTCTTTGGCTGCAGGAGACTTCCAGGGAGTGCAGACAGAGCAGGAATAGCACAAAGGTAAAACCACTACCTTGCAGTTTCTGCTCTATGGGCAGGACTTGGTAGTATAAGTGGAATTTTTTATTTTGTTTAATATTTCTCCTGGCACAGATAGAAAAGTTTGTTCCATAGGAATGTTGAAAACTGATGAAAACCCCAGATAAGGCATTACAGTAAAAACTTTATTAAAAATTGTTAAGGATGGAGGCAAGCTCTCTTCTAAGTGCACTCTGCTTATTTAAACCATGTGCTTCTTGGGCCAAAGGCCATACCTTCTGTGAGTTTCTGTGGTCCATGCTTGCTGTCTGTGAAGCTGCTTGTGGGCCGGTAAGATAGCCCCCAAGATAATCTGCAGAAAAAAAAGAATTCTTTTTTCCTTGATGGAAGCAAAAGGATTGATGTGGCAAGAGGATCCCTTCCTAGGTGAGTGTCGTTATTTTCAAGTGGAGAATCTCATTTTCTTCAGACTTCTCACTGCTCCCATATCCCAGATCACCCATGTGTCTTCCTAAATCCCATTAGCAAAGCGAGTGAAAACCTGTGGCTTCTTCAGGAATACATAGCAGTAATTGCAGAGGCTGGGACAGGCAGCAATGATTTTTGCATATGTTACTACAAGAAATACTGTCCTGCTTGTGTTACTTTATTAATGTTTTTCCACAAGGAAATGAAAAACTCTTAATTCAAACATTTAACACAGTAGAGGTGACAGAGAATATTAGCGCCAACTAGCTACAAATTACTTTTAAGAAAAAGTAATTATTCTTAAATAACCTTCCAGTTTTCCGCAGGGAAGTTTAAAAGAACATTACAGTGTTGTCATCTTAGTTGGCCATGGATAGGCAAGCTCTTTGATTTCTGTTCAGATGTGTAATGCATCAAGGCTATCATGGATACAGCTCCTGGTGTTGCACAGATTTAAGTAGCAAACTGAAATGCTGTTAAGAGCCAGACACTCATCTAGTGTAGATGTAACTTCAGCACCACACTAATTGTATGAGACGTGTTTTTGGCCCATAAAATCAGTGCTCTTATGGAATGTTTTTTGGGGGAGATAGCTACTTAGCTGTTCTAAATTACGTAAGAACCACAAGTATTTGGCGGGGATGGGCCTACAATGTGATTTTTCTTTCAGTACTTAATCAGTAGGTGAAAAGCTGTTGGCAGCTCTGACCCACTTTTCCTGACATCTCTTTCTTTTTATTTGTATATCGTGTGTGTTCATTTGCGTAGTGGCTGAAATTAAAACGCTCCGTGTTTCATCGCATCCATGTGATGCAAAGAAGAATAAGAACTGAACTAATGTGACGGGTGGAAAGTGAACATATGGAATAACATCAAAACACAGGGGTCCCAGTGGAGTATTGATAGCGAATAGTAATCTGAATTCAGCCTATTCTTCTGTTTGGGAATTGCTAACAATGTATTTTGAGCTTTATTAACTCACTCCTTGCATATGTTCGAATGATTTACACAAGTGTGCTTGTCACAGCCAGTTGTGAGTGCAGACCTGTAGACCCTGCCCTGCCTGTGACCTCGGACCAGCACAGCTCCAACAGCACTGCTGCCCTGGGAGGAGCTGGTGGCAGCTGTTTCAGAGACAGTTGCCAGCTAATGGGCAGTGCTACGGTCCCTGTTAACATATACTTTTTTCAAGGAAAAAGAAAATGAGATTTTTTTTTTTTCCCATCGTCATTTCCTAGTGGAAATTCTTCCTGTATGGCTGGATCTTTCTGCTTTGTCCTCTTCCTTCTGCACCACTGGATGTGTGTCTTGGTCAAAGGTATTCCTTCTTCCATTTAAGCCACTTTGCATGGGAGGCTGCCAGCATGGTTGGGCTTAAATGGCAGGATGGCCCCAAGGTGAAGGTGCTGGCATTAGGGGGAACTTCTACTGCCCAGATTCTCTTAAGCTTCTGCATGCAGCATAAAGCAGGCAAGAGAGCATAAGTGGAGCTGGAAAAAAAAAAAAAAGCCACTGGAAGGCTCCTGCTTTCAGTGCAATTGGAGCAATGTTCAAGTTCCTCTGAAATTGGGTTGATTCATGTTTTATAGGCATTATAAATACATTAATAGGAAAGCACATTTACTGTAAAATACTACTGTAATAACTGCAGTGTACTGTAATCTCCCGTAATATATGGGAAAAGAACAGTTAAAAGTTCAGAATATATCATTAAAATGAAATGGAAAAATATTTGAGAAAGTAGCTAATATTCATGTGAAAAACAACCAAGCTCTTTTAATATTGAAAAAAAAATAGCCCTAGAAGCATGTGTAACTGGGTCACACTGTGGACTAAGTGTCTGAAAAATAAATAAGTTAAGGGCCAAATAATTTTTCTGCACAAAGAATTGAGGGATTTTCTTATTTTTTCCCCAGCTAGAATGTGAGGAATGTCCAGCCTGGACTGTACAGCTCATGGAGGTTCCGGCAGGGCTTTGAGGTGGTTACTGTGAACTCTCAGGCTTTAACTGAAGGTTAGATCAAGAAACTTTCTCTTGGTTGAAGGCTGAATAAACCTTTCAGGCTGAGCCACTCATTGACACATGCCTTACTCTTATCCTGAAATAATGTTTTCCCCCTCCAAAACATTGCTGGCCAGTGGGCTGTGTGGTGTGTATGTGCGGGCTCTGTCAGGTCCATGGAGCACATGTCCTCCACAGTCATCCCTATCAAACCTTTGTCTTCACTCTTGCAAGGTGATTATTTGTTCTTGAACAAAATCTGCTGGTTTTCATTACTTAATCCATGTGGCTACTCCCATTACTTACTGGGGCAGTTACAGGACAATTACTCATTAATTATAGGGCAGCCTTGACCTCTCCTCACAGAGGCCACCTGTGCAACCCTTCCCACTACCACAACCTGATCACCTACACTCAGTTCATAAGGGAATCAAATCTGTTGCTCTCACTGTTGAACAAGTTTCCAATTGAGGTCTTTGAACTTTAGCAAAATTTGAATTTTTGCGCTGAAGAACAACTGGGGGACATTTTGTGAGATACATATTTTCCTTCTAGGTCATAGATTATACAGAAACAAAGATCCAGCCAATTCTTCGTGCTCTGTGTGTTGTCTTTTAAGGCTGTTTGTTGGATGAGTTAAAATAAAAGCTATTTCCTATTCATTCACTGGTAATCACACAAAAAAGCATGTCCAGAATTAATAGTTTTTTTGTAGCTCTTAATTCATTCTAGAACATTGTCTTTTTTTATATTCTCTGTTGCTTCCCTGAAGAACAGGCTATCCCACTGCAGTACTTATGGAACACCTATACGAAAGGCCATCAGCAGATCTGATTGGAGAGTGTGGGTTATTACAAGAAAGCTAATTGTTTCCCATAACCTTTCCAGTCCACACTGAGGAAGGACAGAAGAGGTTGCAGGTGGAGGCAAGGATCCATGAAGGATTAATGTTTGCCTTTGCAGAAGGCAGTCATTGCAAGCAGTGGCGAAGTGTCTGGATCTGTCAGCGAGCAGACAGACTGCTGCTTGCAGCTGGTTTTAAGTGATGCTGTTGAAAGAAAAGTTGGTGCTGGACCATCAGCCTCAAGTGTGCCGTAACCGAGCCAGGTGCTGATAGCTCTTCCTCTTTGCTGCTTTATTTTAATAGCTGGCTAGGAATCTCCAAAGTACAGATGTTTCTTTTAAAAAGTTGTATTTTGTGAGTGTGAATGCGACATTTAGTATTGCTTAAGGAAGGGTCTGGCCTAATGTATATTGTGGTCTTGGACACTCAGTACACTGAGGTACTAAGTGAGGAGTTTTGCATTCTTCTCCTTTTTAGGTCTTTTTTTTCCAATGCTCTAACTTCTCTTGTAATAGTGCCCCAGTCTCACTAGCCTGGGTTAGCTTATTCAGAATTGACCAAGAACTGTTTTAAAATTATTTTTTATTATAATCCACCTACTCACATACCCAAAACCTTCTTGAATTAATTATTGTGGCACAAAACTTGTTTTTTCTGTCTGTGCCTCTGTTCAGTTGTTAATCTATGCCAAGAGTGCTCACTTTGCATATCTAACAGATAATTAGAGGTTCCAGTTGGTCAGATCAGCGTCTCTGATTCCTCCTACCACTCACACCAGTCTGGGAACATTCCCCTTTTTCTGCTCGATATCACGCCTCCCATATTTCAGGCTACACCTGTTCCGTCTTTTCCCATACATCTTTGTCATTCCCACTTTCCACTGACCGTCCCTGGACTGGGAGAGGGAAGAGATTGGTAGCACAGGAAGGGAGGTTGTGGGGTGCCACCAATCTGCTGAACCTGTACCTGGCAAACCTGGAGGACACGGCTGAGGACTGAGGGCCAGGCACAGAGGAAGTGCTTCCCTGCGGCTGACCAAGCAGCCCACGTGTGTGTGCTTTCCGCCTGTTGGCTGCCCAACCATCGCTCACGTACTGGGCTGGCAGCAAACCCTTCTCTTCCCGAGCTTAGTCAGACTTCACATCCCGATTTCCTACCCAGCAGCCAGGCGGCTGCATCACGCTTTGGGCCATGGATTGCTCATCACGATTTACATCAGCCCTGGGCCTGAGCCGTGTGTTTACGTTGCCTTCGTTGGAACTGGTGGCTGTTGTGCCCTCGAGTAGCTGGCAGTGGAAAGAATTACGGGTTTGCAGCCGACTTTGCATGGAAAATTGGATGTTCTTTCTGTAAAGGTAGGGAGGAGCCAAAGAGCGCACCAGGTAACAGGAGGGACTCTGTCTTACTGAGGGAGTGAATCGTATCAGAGACTCATTTCAGACTCCAGATCTGCAGGTATAGATCAGCACGAAGTTACTAGGTATCAGCAGACAGAAGGCTTTTTCCCTGGAATGAGCACCTGAGGAATAAGTACTGACTTCAGCCATGCCAAATGCCCAGTGCGGTGTCAAGTGGGTGCTAATGGGACCAGGACAGTGATCGGCCTGGTCACAGCTGCCAGTGTGACAATGTGATCGCCTCCTCGGAGGCAGCATTATCACCTTTTCATTGGGCTGCCAGCCACTCTAGTGACAGCTTGCAAATGTTTCTACATGTTGATTGTGAAGGCACAGGCAAAACTATTTTAACTGGGGTTTTGTTTGTCTTTAATCTGGAGGTTTTGTCATTTCCGAAATAACCCAGGCAATTATTCAGTTGTATCGCAGCGTATTTTATGTATGTGTATTGTTTCAGCCACTGTTTTTATATTTTTGCCATATTTCAACTTCTCATGCTCCTCAGTACATCCAATTAGACCACAACAGCTTCTGCAATGCTTTCCTTTAGAGCTCAGTTTCAGGCACTAGAGATTTCAGACTTCAGGTTTGTTAGGGGTTTTTTTCCTAATATTGTTGCACTTAAATATCCTTTTCCACTTCTTACATGTTTCTCTGTTTGGAAACATACCAGAAATAAAAAACTTGAATTTTGTCTGTATGTTGTGTGTCTTCTGAAACATTCTATCTTGCTGATGAGTGTGACAATAATATGAATTTGGATACTTAAATTTTTTGAACTAATTCAAAGCACAAAAATTTGCCATCCTTCAGGACTTGATAAAAGCACTTCATAGTTGCAAAAACTCAGTGGTCTTTTGAGATGGAACTGTGAAACAGGGAGCAAGAACAGCAGTTATTTCAGCCAGCTTTCCTCCTGCTTTTATTTTTGTTTGCTTAGTTTCATTATTTCTCTCCTGCTAGTCATCCTTCCTAAAAATGTGATGTTAATACTCTTTAATCACAATATCCATTATTGTATTCAAAATAGACAAAATTTCTCTATTTCCTCTTATTATTTTCATTGACAGAGGTTTTAATGCCCTTTAAGAACAGAAAACTAAAATTTTGAGTCTCAAAATGTGTCTGGAAGACGCTGTCTTTCTATGGTATAGGACACAGAACTGCATTAGGAGTGCTTTAAGGAAAGTTGGATTGTTGTGTTGTGTCGGTGCCCCTGTGTTAGTGGAGCGGAGCGTGTAAATGTAATATTTTCTGGCCTGAATCTAAACCCAACGTCTTTGTTTCCAGTATGGGAAACATTCTGGTATCTCTGGTTCTTCACATTTTTGCTGCATTGAAGCATGGCGTGTGAAGATCTGTGGTTGAAAATGGAGAAGGCGTGTGTGGAAGGGTGTGACAGGGAACGTAAATGCTCAGAGCAGACATACAAAGTCAAAGTTATGGTTCTACAAAACGCTTTGGCTTTGAATTTTGAAGCTTTCTAAAAATTTTTAATGTTTTATGGTATTCTAACAACTTTCTAATTTAACAGGTGCTTTAAACATTTATTCCTCTCTAAGTTTGAGGATTTCATTGTCTATTTAAGTACCTGTAAAAGTACGAGAAGATTTACTGTGGAGTTTATAACATTTTCTTCTTTTAAGGTCTGTGTCACTGCAAGTGCTTGTGCTACCCCTGTAGGGGCCATTTACCTGCATTTTATAGGCTTGTTGTACTAGCGTCTGCAGAGAGGGTGTTAAAAATATTTGGACACCTATCAGTACAGTTTAATTTTTGATCAAAATAGCAGAAATTTCCCACCAATTTTGCAGTACAGGGTTAATTTATTTGTGTTAAATTTAATCATTTCTAGGGTGAAGTTGTGGAATTCCTTGATGACCTGTTAGAAGTGGAGGAAAAGAAGGAATCCTGATGAGTGAAACCACCACGAAATATTTTACAGAAGTGAAGACCCACCATTGCTCCTTACTATTGTTTTTGGTCACCTGTAGTTCCACTTAGATATACCTCAAAGGTGCTTCTTTAAGCTGCATCTTTTGTCCCAAGATCCACTCCTGAAAGGTCACTTCCGTGCTGCATTGACTCTTCTGTGAGCATGGCTTTTCACTGTGCAGAGCTGCTGCATATGAGTTTCCCCTCTGAGCTTTCTTTCTCTTACACAAACACAACAAAACAGACTATTTCTCTTTTCTGAGATAACACTAAGGTTCCTCATTTCGGTGCTGTTCTACTAAGTTGTAGCAGTACAGCTGAATTCTCAAGAACTTTTGTCAGATTATGAACTGTGGAAGACATAACAGTTCCTATTTCCGAGCTATGAATTGTGTTATTTATATATGTCTTTTTATGTGATGGTGAATAAAGTGATAACGAGTGCCAGTGCACCTGAAAGATATTAAGGTACATTTATTTAGCTGAAATAAGGTGATTAACAAAGCACGACTAATGATCTTGTAAACATTGCTTAAAGAATTTTGAAAGCAGTGTTCATCTTTCTTGAAAACTAAATTAAATTCCACTGTGTGAAACTGAGAATAAAAATACTTTTTTCTTCCTACGAGTTCTTACTCTTTCTGTTGAAACAACCTGTGGCACCTCTTGAGGTGGGGCAAGTCTTGTATGAAATACTGATGATTGATGGATTTAGTGTTTTCTTCTGTGAAAAACAGTTTGTGTGTTTTTTTCAGACTGGTGGGACTATCTGCGTAGTTTTCATCCACAGGTAAGTACAGGTGGGAACTGAGGTGATTTTCAATGGAATAATGAAAAATATTTACCTGTGAATTCATGTCGTTTTTATTAAATGTATGGCAGAGTCCAATACAGAAGTATTGGTACAGACCAAAAAAAGTGTGATAGAGAAGAGTAAGGAATTAGTGCCTAAGTCTACTAAAGAGCAAAAATCCCCTTGAACTCAGAGAAGGATACAGGATTTCATCCTGTGCTTTCCTCTTTTGTTTTCAAGGATCAAGTGTTGCAAGTGGTTTCATCCTGCTTGCATCAAGGGGAGATGAACATTCAGTGCATATGAGCATTCACCTCCTGTGACTGAACTGTAATTCAGCTGAATGGGAGGGAATCACAAACCCATAATCTGCTCTGAGTTTTTAAAAAGGCCAAACGTGATCTACACTGGCTTGCCGAGTTGTTGGTATAGTTTATATAAGCTGCAGTAGTCTACACTATTGAGTGTCTACAGGGAATAAGAAGGAGAATCCATAGGATGAGGTTTCAGTGTCCTTCAGCATACGACAGCAGTGAAACATCTGAATTTGAGTGTGAAAGATGTTTGGAAGATCAGATTGGCTTTTTGAACTGCTTTAACATAAATCACAACTAATCCACTGAAGTGGATGGGCAGACTGTTTTAATCTCAAAACGAAAATCTATCAAGAGCCTTTTAACTTTAGGAGATTTGCCCAGCTCGGCTTGTGGTAAGGAGACTGGAATCTGGCTTGCTGTGTGCCTTCAACTGACAGAGGGTGTATCGCATTTCCTCACGGTTCTGTTCTACACCATACTAGCACTCCACTCATTTTAATTTTGTGTAAGAATTGAAATTTGCTTTTAAACATTGATTCCAAGCAGTTGATTGTAAGCCATCACTTCCCCCCATGAAATACATGTAATATCCTACTGGGGTAGCTTCTCCAATTTATCCTTAGTTTTCTCTTGTTGGAGGTATGTGCATGCTCGAAGGGGAGGTTACTGCTCTGGAGTCCTCTCTTGTCTTTCTGCTTTCCAGCCTGCATGGACAACTCCAGATTTTGTCCTCAGGAGCTCAACCAGTGATGAGGGGAGACCTCATTGCAGTCTACAACTTCCTCGCAAAGGAAAGAGGCGCTGATCTCTGGGGTGACCAGTGACAGGAGCCGAGGGAATGGCCTGAACTTGTGTCAGGGGAGGTTTAGGTTGGGTATCAGAAAAAGGTTCTTCCCCCAGAGTGCGGTTGGGCACTGGAACAGGCTCCCCAGGGAAGCGGTCACAGCACCAGCCTGACAGAGTTCAAGAAGTGTTTGAACAATGCTCTTGGGCACATGGTGTGACTCTTGGGTGTCCTGCACAGGGCCAGGAGCTGGACTCCATGATCTTTGGGGGTCCCTTCCAGCTCAGCAGATTCTGGGGTTCTGTGATTACATGATTCTGTGATACCCAATACGTCTTTGATACTCTAGCATTCAAATCCAGAAATCCCACCATTAAAGAGTGTGGAGCTGCTTGGAGATGGCTGTATCCATCTACATTGCCTTTGTTTTACAGCATTTTTAGTTCACTGTTTTGCTGTCACCATTTACCAAACCGACTTCAGAGCTCTGCCAAGCTCTGGCTGTTGCCTGGCTGTTTGTTTCTGTGGTGCCCTGTGGTGCCCCAGCTCTTGTGTGCTGTCTGCAGGTACTGCAGTGCAAAGCCTCAAAGGCTCCAAGGGCGATGGCTGTAATTCAGGTTCTGGAGCCCAAGGTGTTCCATGACTACATTCCGTGTGGAAATAACACGTGCCTAAACCTTCTAATCGGACTTTGCCTGTTGGTGGAGCAAGTAGCATAGACTGCAGTAGGTATGAGAAGACAGAAAATAAATTCCAGGACCTCTTTGTTTTGCCAACCGGAATTATTTCTCTCCATGGAGTTAAAGAACTCCATTCCCCTTTCCAGCACTAATTGTCTGAAATTCCTATTATCTTTTTTAAAAAGCGAAGTACATGGTAAAATACTGCCATATTTTCACTCCACCAGTAAAAACTGAGCACCAGAGTTACCTGTTTTGTGATTCGACTTCAACAGATTACGCTGGGTGCCTATGAACCCTGATATTTCCTCTTCATCGAAGAGCTTTTCAATGGTTATTGCAAGTCTCTCAGGTATTATCAATTTTCTGGCAAGCTTGTGATTCGGTCTTCAAGGCTTCCTCAGCTGATCCACTCTCATGTTCACTCATTTCCTCAGCGCTTGATCTTGCAGCTAAAATCCCCTGCCATTTTGCCTTCTCAGGTGGGGACTTCGTGATTTACTTAGATGCCCATTAGCCAATGATTTATTTTTCTTAAGCCTACTTAAAGTAAGTCTGATTTCCTTTACCACTCCATTTAACTTGAGGAGGCCATGGATACTCTTGCAGCCTTGTGAAATGGCACTGAGATCCCTTTTTCATTTTGTTCAAGTGTCTGTGGATTTTTTTCCGGCTTTCTTAATTTCCACTACACATAGTCCCAAGCCAGTTCCATCTTAATAAGTACAAGTAGTTCTCAAACCCTTGCTCTTTTCTGATGAGAAATAGCTCCTCTTCCAATTCTTCATTATTTATTGTGGCTTTTTTCTGCATTCTCAGGTTCTTTTAACTGAGTTTTCTTTTCCTGCTGCTATTGTTAAATGCCAACATTTACATGTGACTGTAATAACTGAGTGTCTCTTCTTCCACTTCTCTGATCCTGCCAGCTCTTCTTGTGAGGCTGTATGAATATTCCTGCCTCCCTTCTGCCATCCCAAATTCCTGCAGTTGTGAGTTGTCTGCCTCAGATGTTAGCAGCTTCTGC